>CM049389.1:3641781-3700000 GCA_026937815.1 Etheostoma perlongum | reverse complement strand
GTACTATTACTTTTTTCGACATACTATACTATGACTTTTTTTTCATACATGACTTTATTATACTATGACTTTTTTTCCACATGACTTTATTTCAACATACTAAGTACTATGGCTGTTTGTCCACTTTTTGACATGCTATACTATGTCTTTTTTGACAGTATACTATAACTTTATTTCAACATCAAAATTATACTATGACTGTTTGTCCACTTCATTTGACATGCTATACTAAGACTTTTTTTTCAACATATACTATGACTTTTTTCGACATACTATACTATGACTTTTTTCAACATATTATACTATTACTTTTTTTCAACATACTATACTATGACTGTTTGTCCACTTTTTGACATACTATACTATGACTTTTTTTCAACATACTATGCTATGACTGTTCGTCCTTTTTTTGACATACTATACCATGACTTTTTTCAACATACTAATACTATGACTTTTTTGTCCACTTTTTCGACATGCTATATTGTGACTTTTTTCAACATACTGTAGCTGTATGACTTTTTTCAGATGTTATACTATTATTTTTCAACATTCTATACTATGATATTTTTTCAACACACTATACTATGACTTTTGTCAACATTGTTAAGATTTTTTCAACACACTATACTACTATGACTGTTTTTTTTTGACATACTATATTATGACTTTTTCAACATATTATACTATGACTTTTTTTCGATACTATACTATGGCTGTTTGTCCACTTTTTTGACATGTTTTACTATTTTTTTTGATAGTACTGGAAATGAATTTTTTCAACATTGTTATCATTGAGCCTTTTTCCAAAAACCAAAAGTTTTTTTCATTTCATAATGTATACCATGACCCATTTTTTCAGAAAAAAAACATAGGAAATTTATGATTTTATTAAAAAACAAAACTGAAATATCACATGGTCATAGTATTCAGACCCTTTGTTAAGTTTTTTAGTAGAATTACTTTTTTTCAAAATACCATGACGTTTTGGGAAAGATGATTTTTTCTACATGATTTGGGTATCCTCTGCCATTCCTCCTTGCAGACTTTTTTCAACATACTATACTATGATTTTTCCATTTTTTTTCCACAGAATGCATGACTTTTTAAGTCCATACTATGACTATTTTTGTCCACTTTATACATATACTATGACTTTGTCTTGTTTTTTTTCAACATAGTCTGAGGTAGACATAATTATCTGAAAAGGTTTTCGAACAGGATATACTATGACTTTTTGTCCATACTTTACGATTGCAACCTTTCGTCCTGTCCCTGCAGCTGAAAACACCCCTTTACATACTGCCACCACTGTTTATTCACTGTTTTATTGACAGGTATACTATGACTGGTTTTTCCATATACCGCTTTTTGTCCAAAGTACTATTTTGTTTCAGACCAGAGGATTTTATTTTATCACCATCTTGAGTACTTCACTTTTTTTAGCAAACCCTATAACTTTATGTGTCTAACACTATTTTTTCACACTTTTTTGCGACATACTATGACTGGTGGACTGCAGTGATTTGACTTTATACATGACTTTTTTTGGACTGCATACTATGAGCTTATTTTAAACCTTTTTAACTTCACCAAGGACATCCTATACTATGACTTTAGTTTGGGACATACTATACTATGTCCAAACTTTTTTGAGGATTACTATACTATGCTCTTTTGTGCAGCAGAAATTTTTTTAACCTTGACCAGATCTGTGCCTTCACAATTCTGACTTTTTTTTTCAACATACTATGACCTCATGATTGTATTTGCAACATACATTTTTGACATATTGTCTTATTTTTAGGTAATTTTTTCCCAACAATAGTATAATCAAAACACAGCTGGACTCCAATTTTTAGGAACCATACTCAAGGATGATCAGAAGAAATAGACAGCACCTGAGTTACATATGAGGGTCACCAAAGGGTCTGAATACATATGACTTTTTGATATTTCAGTTTTTGTTTTTTTTTGCAAACATAAATTTCTATTTTTTTTCTGTCAAGATACTTGCTGATTACATTACTTGAGAAATTTTTGAATTTTATACCATGATTTTTGGAAAAAGGCTTCGAATAATTAAGAGCTTTTTTTGTTTGGGTCTTTTTATATAATTTTGTAACCTTTAACGGTGACTTTTTCAACATTTTATACTATTGACCTTTTTTCTCATACTATACTATGACTTAATTTCTCCTGTACTATGAGTTTTTTCGACATATATACTATGACTTTTTTGACATATTATATTATATTTTTTTTTCAACATACTATACTATGACTGATTGTCCAATTTTTTTTCAACATACTATACTATTATTTTTTTCAACATACTATACTATTTTTTTCGACATACTATACTATGACTTTACAACATACTAAACTTATGACTTTTTTTCGACATACTATACTATGACTTTTTTTTCAACATATTATACTATGATTTTACAACATACTATACTATGACTTTTTGTCCACTTTTTTGACATGCTATGCCATGACTTTTTTGACATAATAAACTATAGCTGTTTGTTTTTTTTGATATACTATACTAAGACATTTTTTTTCGACATATTGTACTATTTTTTTTTCATACATAATTATACAATAACTTTTTTCAAATAACTATACTTTTGACTGTTTTCCGATTTTTTCAAAAATACTATTCTATTAATTTTTTGTCCTATTTTTTGACATACTATACCATGACTTTTTCAACTTTATACTATGACTTTTTTACATTTGTTTACTATGGCTGTTTGTCCACTTTTTTTTGACATACTATACTATGACTTTTTTGACATGGTATACTATGACTTTTTTCAACTGTTAAACTATGACTGTTTGTCCACTTTTTTTTTCAACATACTATACTATGACCTTTTTTGAACATACTATACAATGATTTATCGACATTTATACTATGACTTTTTTCGACATACTATACTATGACTTTTTTTCAACATATACTATTTTTTCAACATACTATACTATGACTGTTTGTCCAACTTTTTTTCAACATACTATACTATGACTTTTTTTTTTTTCAACATACTATACATATATGACTGTTTTTCAGTACAATTTTTTTCAACATACTATACTATTTTTTTTTTTCAACATACTATACTATGACTTTTTTTCAATACAACATACTATACTATACTTTTTTCAACATCTATACTATTTTTTCCAATTTTTTCAACATACTATACTATGACTTTTTTCAACATACTATACTATGACTTTTTTTCAACATACTATACTATGACTGTTTTTCGACATTTTTCAACATACTATTACTTTTTTCGACATACTATACTATGACTTTTTCGACATACTATACTGTTTTGACATGTTTTTCCACTTTTTTGACATACTATACTATGATTTTTTTGGACTTATACTAACTTTTTTCAATATACTATACTATGACTGTTTGTTTTTTGACATACTATACTATGACTTTTTTCAACATATGTTTTTATGACTTTTTTTTCGACATACTATACTATTTTTTTTTTCAACATATTATACTATGACTTTTTTCGACATTACTATAACATGACTGTTTGTCATTTTTTTTTGACATGCTATACAATGATTTTTTGACATACTGAATTATACTGTTTGTCCAATTTTTTGACATACTATACTATGACTTTTTTGACATACTATACTATGACTTTTTTTCAACATATTATACTATGACTTTTTTTCCACATTTATACTAACTTTATTTTTGACAATATTTCCACTCTTTTGAATATTTGACTTTTTTTCAACATACTATACTATGACTTTTTCTTTTTTCAACATTATATACTATGACATTTTTGACATACTATACTATTACTGTTTGTTTTTTGACATGCTATACTATGACTAAAGTTTTTTTGACATAGTATACTATAATGCTTTTTCAAATACTATACTATGACTGTTTGTCCAATTTTTTCAACATACTATACTATGACTTTTTTCAACATACTATACTATAACTTTTTTTCGACATACTATACTATGTTTTTTTCTTTTTCCATACTATACTATGACTTTTTTGACATACTATACTATGACTTTTTTCAACATACTATACTATGACTTTTATCAACATACTATACTATGACTGTTTTCCAACTTTTTTCAACATACTATACTATGACTTTTTCAACATACTATACTATGACTTTTTTCAACATATAAACATACTATATTATGACTTTTTTTCGACATACTATACTATGACTTTTTTTGACATACTGTACTATGACTTTTTCAACATACTATACTATGACTGTTTATCCAATTTTTTTCAACATACTATACTATGACTTTTTCAACATACTATACTATGGTTGTTTGTCCACCTTTTTTTTTTCGACATACTATACTATGACTTTTTTTTCAACATATTATACTATGACTTTTTTCGACATACTATACTATGGCTGTTTGTCCACTTTTTGACATGCTATACTATGACTTTTTTGACACAGTATAATATAACATTTTTTTTCAACATACTATACTATGACTTTTTCAACATACTATACTATGACTGTTTGTCCATTTTTGACATACTATACTATTTCTTTTTTGACATACTAAACTATACTTTTTTTGTCCACTTTTTTGACATACTATACTATGACTTTTTTTTCAACATACTGTACTATGACTTACTATACTATAACTTTTTTGACATACATACTATGACTTTTTGTACAATTTTTTCAACATACTATACTATACTGTTGATAACTTTTTTTCGACATACTATACTATGACTTTTTTCAACATACTGTACTATGACTGTTTTCACATTTATACTATTACTTTTTTCAACATTATATACTATGACTTTTTTTCGACATCTATACTATGACTGTTTGTCCATAATTTTTTTTCGACATACTATACTATTACTTTGAATCAACATACTATATATGACTTTTTCTTTGACATACTATACTATTACTTTTTCAACATACTATACTATGACTTTTTTCGACATACTATACTATGACTTTTTTCAACATACTGTATACTTTGATTTTTTTCGACATACTATACTATGAAGTTTTTTTCAACATTTATACTATGACATTTTTTTGACATACTATACTATTACTGTTTTCCACTTTTTTGACACTATACTATGACTTTTTAGTATTCTATAATTTTTTCAACATACTATACTATTACTTTTTTTCAACATACTATACTATGACTGTTTTCCAATTTTTTCGACATACTATACTATGACTTTTTTCAACATACTATACTATGACTTTTTTGACATACTATACTATGGCTTTTTGTCAACTTTTTTTGACGACATACTATACTTTTAACTTTTTTTCAACATACTATACTATGACTGTTTTCAATTTTTTCAACATACTATACTATTACTTTTTCAACATACTATACTATGACTGTTTGTCCATTTTTTGACATACTATACTATTTTTTTTTTCAACATACTATACTATGACTGTTTTCCACTTTTTTGACATACTATACTATGACTTTTTTCAACATATTATACTATGACTTTTTTCGACATACTATACTATGACTGTTTTTCCACTTTTTTTCAACATACTATACTATGACTTTTTTGACATACTAAACTATGACTTTTGTCAAATTTTTTGACATGCTATACTATGACATACTAGTATGCTGTTATAACTTTTTTTTCAACATACTATACTTTGACTTTTTCAACATACTATACTATGACTTTTTTTCAACATACTATACTATGACTGTTTTTAATTTTTTTCAAACTTTACTATGACTGTTTGACTTTTTTTCGATATACTATACTAAGACTTTTTTCAACATACTGTACTATGACTTTTTTTTCAACATACTATACTATTTTTTTCAACATACTATACTATATTTTTTTTTCAACATACTATACTATGACTGTTTGTTTTTTGACATACTATACTATGACTTTTTACTTTTTTTCAACATACTATGCTATGACTTTTTCCTTTTTTTGACATATTTATACATGACTTTTTTGACATACTAAACTATAGCTGTTTTTCCACTTTTTGACATAGTATACTGTGACTTTTTTCAACATACTGTACTATGACTTTTTTCAGATACTATACTATTTTTTTTTTCAACATTATATACTATGATTTTTCAACACACTATACTATGACTGTTTGTTTTTTTCAACATACTATACTATGATTTTTTCAACATACTATGAGCTTTTTTTTTTCAACATACTATACTATGACTTTTTTTATATTATACTATGACTTTTTTTCAACATACTATACTATGACTTTTTGTCCACTTTTTTGACATGCTATACTATGACTTTTTTCAACATACTATACTATGACTTTTTATGACATTTATGACTTTTATTTTACTACTGTTTTATGACTTTTTTTCAACATACTATACTATGACTTTTTTTTCAACATACTATACTATGACTGTTTGTCCAACTTTTTTCAACATACTATACTATGACTTTTTTCAACATACTATACTATGACTTTTTCAACATATTATACTATGACTTTTTTTGACATACTATACTATGACTGTTTGTCCACTTTTTTCAACATACTATGACACTTTTTTTGACATTATACTATGACTTTTTTTCAACATACTATACTATGAATTGTTTTTTTTTCAACATACTATACTATGACTTTTTCCAACCTATACTATGACTTTTTTTCAACATACTAAACTATACTTTTTCCACAACTATACTATGACTTTTTTCAACATACTGTACTATGACTTTTTTGACATACTATACTATAACTTTTTTCAACATACTATACTATGACTATTTACTTTTTTCAACATACTATACTATGACTTTTGTCACTTTTTTACATACTATACTGTTTTTTTTTTCAACATACTATACTATGACTTTTTTTCAACATACTATACTATGACTTTTTTCAACATACTATACTATGACTTTTTTCGACATACTATACTATGACTGTTTGTCCACTTTTTCGACATACTATACTATTACTTTTTCAACATACTATACTATGACTTTTTTCAACATACTATACTATGACTTTTTTGACTTTTTTCGACATACTATACTATGACTTTTTTCAACATACTATACTATGACTTTTTTCAACATACTATACTATGACTTTTTTTGACTTTTTTCAACATACTATACTATGACTTTTTGACACTATACTTACTGTTTTCCACTTTTTTCAACATGCTATACTATGACTTTTTGACATAGTATACTATATGACTTTTTTTCAATATGTTATACTATGACTTTTTTCAACATACTATACTATGACTTTTTTCGACATACTATACTATGACTTTTTCCAACTTTACATATATATGACATTTTTTCAACATACTATACTATGACATACTATTTTAACTTTTTTGACATACTATACTATGACTGTTTTTTTTTTCGACATACTATACTATGACTTTTTTCAACATACTATACTATGACTGTTTTTCAATTTTTTTCAACATACTATACTATTACTTTTTTCAACATACTATACTATGACTGTTTTCCACTTTTTTGACATGCTATACTATTTTTTTTTTCAACATACTATACTATGACTTTTATCCAATTTTTTTGACATACTATACTATGACTTTTTTCAACATACTATACTGACTTTTTTTCGACATACTATACTATGACTGTTTTCCACAACATACTATACTATGACTTTTTTAACATACTATACTATGACTGTTTGTCCACTTTTTTGACATGCTATACTATGACTTTTTGACATAGTATACTATGACTTTTTTTCAACATACTATACTATGACTTTTTCAACATACTATACTATGATTTTTTTCAACATACTATACTATGACTGTTTCATCAACTTTTTTTCAACATACTGTACTATGACTGTTTTCCACTTTTTTCAACATACTATACTAAGACTTTTTTTTCAACATACTATACTATGACTTTTTTTCAACATACTATACTATGACGTTTTTCAACATATTATACTTTTTTCAACATATTATACTATGACTGTTTTCCACTTTTTTTGACATACTATACTTTTTACTTTTTTTTCACATACTATGCTATGACTGTTTCGTCCACTTTTTTTTTCAACATGCTATACCATGACTTCTTTTGACATACTAAACTATAGCTGTTTGTCCACTTTTTTCGACATAGTATATTGTGACTGTTTTTCAACATACTGTACTATGACTTTTTTCAGATGCTATACTATTACTTTTTTTAACATTATATACTATGATATTTTTCAACACACTATACTATGACTGTTTGTCCACTTTTTTTGATATATTATACTAAGACTTTTTTTCAACATACTGTACTATGACTTTTGTTGACATACTATACTATGACTTTTTTCAAGATATTATACTATGACTTTTTTCGACATACTATACTATGGCTTTTTGTCCATTTTTTTTGACATGCTATACTATGACTTTTTTCAACATACTATACTATGACTTTTTCTATTTTTTTACACTATGACTTTTGTCAACACTTTTTTATTCAACATACTATACTATACTATAACTTTTTTTCAACATACTATACTATGACTGTTTTCCAATTTTTCGACATACTATACTATGACTTTTTTCAACATACTTAATGATTTTTTTCAACATACTATACTATGACTTTTTTCAACATACTATACTATGACTTTTTTCAACATACTATACTATGACTTTTTTCAATCTTTTTTTTGACACTATACTATGACTTTTTTGACATATACTATACTATGACTTTTTTTCAACACACTATACTATGACTGTTTTTCAATTTTTTCAACATATTATACTATGACTTTTTTCAACATACTATACCATTTTATGACTGTTTGTCCATGATTTTTTTCAACATACTATACTATTGACTTTTTTTTCAACATACTATACTTTGACTTTTTTTAAACATACTATACTATGACTTTTTTTTCAACATACTTACTATGACTTTTTTTCGACATATACTATACTATGACTTTTTTCAACATATACTATACTATGACTTTTTCAACATACATGACTATTATGACTTTTTTGACATACTATACTATGACTTTTTTCAACATACTATACTATGACTGTTTTCAATTTTTTTCAACATACTATACTATGACTTTTTTTTGTCATACTATACTATGACTTTTTCAACATACTATACTATGACTTTTTCAACATACTATACTATGACTTTTTTCAACATACTATACTATGACATTTTTTCAACACTATTTTTAGACATACTATACTATGACTTTTTTTTCAACATACTATACTATGACTTTTTTCAGTTAACTATACTATGACTTTTTCGACATTACTATGACTTTTTTTTCATACTATACTATGACTTTTTCAACATACTATACTATGACTGTTTTGTCCACTTTTTTTTTTTGACATACTATACTATGACTTTTTTGACAGTATACTATAACTTTTTTCAACATACTATACTATGACTGTTTGTCCACTTTTTTCATACTATACTAAGACTTTTTTTTCAACATACTATACTATGACTTTTTTCGACATACTATACTATGACGTTTTTCAACATATTTATACTATTACTTTTTTTCAACATACTATACTATGACTGTTTGTCCACTTTTTTTTTGACATACTATACTATGATTTTTTTCAACATACTAACTATGACTGTTCGTCCACTTTTTTCAACATGCTATACTATGACTTTTTTGACATACTAAACTATAGCTGTTTTTCAACTTTTTTTGACATAGTATTTGTGACATACTGTACTATGACTTTTTCACATACTATACTATTACTTTTTTCAACATTATACTATGATATTTTTCAACACACTATACTATGACTGTTTGTCCACTTTTTTGATATATTATACCAAGACTTTTTTTTTCAACATACTGTACTATGTTTTATGACTTTTTTCAACATACTATACTATGACTTTTTTTTCATGATATTATACTATGACTTTTTTCAACATACTATACTATGACTTTTTTCAACATTTATACTATGACTTTTTTCAACATACTATACTTGACTTTTTTTCACATACTATACTATTCAACATACTATACTATGACTTTTTTTTTACATTTTATACAATTCAACATATTTTTATGACTTTTTTCAACATACTATAATGACTTTTGTTTGTCCACTTTTTTTTCAACATACTATACTATGACTTTTTTCAACATACTATACTTTGACTTTTTCAACATATACTATACTATGACTTTTTTTCAACATACTATACTATGACTGTTTTTTTTTTTCGACAAACTATACTATGACTTTTTTCAACATATTATACTATGACTTTTTTTTCCACAAATTATACTATGACTGTTTGTCCACTTTTTTTGACATGCTATGCCATGACTTTTTTTGACATACATACTATACTGTTTGTTTTTTTTTATACTATACTATGACTTTTTTCAACATACTATACTATGACTTTTTTTTCGACATACTATACTATAACTTTTTTCAACATTTATACTATGACTGTTTGTCCAACTTTTTTTTCAACATACTATACTATGATTTTTTTCAACATACTGTACTATGACTTTTACTATATTTTTTTTTCAACTATGACTTTTTTTCAACATACTATACTATGACTGTTTTCCATATTTGTCAACATACTATACTATGACTTTTTTCAACATACTATACTATGACTTTTTTGACATACTATTATACTATGACTTTTTTTTCAACATATTATACTATGACTTTTTTTGACATACTATACTATGGCTTTTTCCACTTTTTTTGACATGTACTATACTTTTTATGACTTTTTTTGACATAGTATACTATAACTTTTTTCAACATACTATACTATGACTGTTTGTCCAATTTTTTAACTATACTTTTTTATACTATACTATGACTTTTTTCAACATACTATACTATGACTTTTTTCGACATACTATACTATGACTTTTTTCAATATACTATATATACTATTATGACTTTTTTTTCAACATACTATACTATGACTTTTTCAACATTTGTTATGACTTTTTTTTTCAACATACTATACTATGACTTTTTTCAACATACTATACTATGACTTTTTTGTCCAATTTTTTCAACATACTATACTTTTACTTTTTTCAACATACTATACTTGACTTTTTTTAAACATACATACTATCAACATACTATACTATTTTTTCGACATACTATACTATGATTTTTTTTCAACATACTATACTATGACTTTTTTTTCAACATACTATACTATGACTGTTTTTTTTTTTCAACATACATACTATGACTTTTTTCAACATACTATACTATTTTTTTTCAACATATATTTATACTATGACTTTTTTTCACATACTATACTATGACTTTTTTCGGGAACATACTGTACTATGATTTTTTTTCGACATACTATACTATGACTTTTTTGACATACATGCTATACTATGACTTTTTTGACAGTATACTATACTTTTTTTCAACATACTATACTATGACTGTTTGTTCAATTTTTTCAACATACTATACTATGACTTTTTTCAACATACTATACTATGACTGTTTGTCCAATTTTTTCAACATACTATACTATTTTTTTTTCAACATACTATACTATGACTTTTTTCAACATTTTATACTATGACTTTATTTCAACAACTTCCATTTACTATGACTTTTTTTGACATACTATACTATGACTTTTTTCAACATATTATACTATGACTTTTTTTTCAACATATATACTATGACTGTTTGTCCACTTTTTGACATGCTTATACTATGACTTTTTGACATTTATATATGACTTTTTCAACATGTATACTTGACTTTTTTCAACATACTATATATTATGACTGTTTTTCCAATTTTTTCAACATACTATACTATGACTTTTTTCAACATACATACTATACTTTTTGACATACTATACTATGACTTTTTTTCGACATACTATACTATGACTTTTTCGACATTTATACTATGACTTTTTTTCAACATACTATACTATGGATGTTTACTATGACTTTTTTGACATACTATACTATGACTTTTTCGACATACTATACTATGACTTTTTCAACATACTATACTATGACTGTTTTACTTTTTGATCATACTTATACTACTTTTTTTCAACATACTGTTTTATGACTTTTTTTTGACATACTATACTATTTTTTTCAACTTATACTATTACTTTTTTTCAACATACTATACTATGACTTTTTCACTTTTTTTTCGACATACTATACCATGACTTTTTTTTTGACATACTAAACTATGAGCTGTTTGTCCACTTTTTTCGACATATATATTTACCTGTTTTGACTTTTTTCAACATACTGTACTATGACTTTTTTCAGATACTATACTATTACTTTTTTCAACATTATATACTATGATATTTTTTTTTCAACATACTATACTATGACTGTTTGTCCACTTTTTTGATATATTATACTAAGACTTTTTTCAACATACTATACTATGACTTTTTTTTGACATACTATACTATGAGTTTTTTTTTTTCAACATATTATACTATGACTTTTTTTCGACATACTATACTATGGCTGTTTGTCCATTTTTTTTGACATGCTATACTAATGACTTTTTTTGACATAGTATACTATAACTTTTTTCAACATACTATACTATGACTGTTTGTCCAATTTTTTCAACATACTATACTATTACCTTTTTCGACATACTATACTATGACTTAATGTCAACATACTGTACTATGACTTTTTTCGACATACTATACTATGACTTAATTTCGACATACTATACTATGACTTTTTTTCAACATACTATACTATGACTGTTTGTCCAATTTTTTTCAACATACTATACTATTACTTTTTTCAACATACTATACTTTTTTTCAACATACTATACTATGACTTTTTTCAACATACTATGCACTATGACTTTTTTCGACATACTATACTATGACTTTTTTTCAACATATTATACTATGACCTTTTTCGACATACTATACTATGACTGTTTGTCCACTTTTTTGATATACTACTATACTATGACTTTTTTTCGACATACATACTATGACTTTTTTCGACATACTATATGACTTTTTTTTACATACTTTTTGACTGTTTGTCCAATTTTTTCAACATACTATACTATGACTTTTTTTTTCAACATACTATACTATGACTTTTTGACATACTATACTATGACTTTTTTTCATTATTTCAACATACTTATGACTTTTTTTTATACTATGACTTTTTTCAACATACTATACTATGACTGTTTTTCCACATACTATACTATGACTTTTTTTTCAACATACTATACTATGACTTTTTTCAACATACTATACTATGACTGTTTGTCCTTTTTTTCAACATACTATACTACTTTTTTCAACATACTATACTATGACTTTTTTTCCAATTTTTTCAACATACTATACTATTACTTTTTTTTTGACATACTATACTATGATTTTTTCTTTTTTCGACATATACTATGACTTTTTTCAACATACTATACTATGACTGTTTTCCATTTTTTTTTCAACATACTATACTATTACTTTTTTCAACATACTATACTATGACTGTTTGTCCAATTTTTTCAACATACTATACTATTACTTTTTTCAACATACTATACTATGACTGTTTTTCCAATTTTTTAAACATACTATACTATTACTTTTTTCAACATACTATACTATGACTTTTTCGACATACTATACTATGACTTTTTCAACATACTATACTATAGCTTTTTTCAACAAACTATACTATGACTGTTTTTCCAATTTTTTCAACATACTATACTATTACTTTTTTCAACATACTATACTATTACTTTATTCAACATTCTATACTATGACTTTTTCGACATACTATACTATGACTTTTTACTTTTTTCGACATACTATACTATGACTTTTTTTCGACAAACTATACTATGGCTGTTTTTTCCACTTTTTTGACATACTATACTATGACGTTTACTTTTTTTTTGACAGTATACTATAATTTTTTATTTCAATATACTATACTATGACTGTTTTTCAATTTTTTCAACATACTATACTATGACTTTTTTTTTTCAACATACTATACTATGACTGTTTGTCCAATTTTTTCAACATACTATACTATTACTTTTTTTTTTCAACATACTATACTATGACTTTTTTCGATGCTATTTATGACTTTTTTTCAACATACTGTACTATGACTTTTTTCGACATACTATACTATGACTTTTTTCAACATATTATACTATATGACAACACACTATACTATGACCTGTTTGTCCACTTTTTGACATACTATACTATTTTTGACTTTATAAAATACTTTTTTTCAACTATGTATACTATGACTTTTTTCCGACATACTATACTATGACTGTTTTTCCAATTTTTCAACATATTATACTATGACTTTTTTTTTCAACATACTATACTATGACTTTTTTTCGATATACTATACTATGACTTTTTTTTTCGACATACTATACTATGACTTTTTTCGACATACTATACTATGACTTTTTCAACATACTATACTATGACTTTTTGTTTGTCCATTTTTTTTGACATACTATACTATGACTTTTTTTTCAACAGTATACTATAACTTTTTTTCAACATACTATACTATGACTGTTTGTCCACTTTTTTTCGACATACTATACTAAGACTTTTTTTCAACATACTGTACTATGACTTTTTTCAACATACTATACTTTTTTTCAACATACTTACTATGACTTTTTTTCAACATACTATACTATGACTTTTCCACTTTTTTTCGACTATATACATGACTTTTTTGACATTCAAATATACTGTTTGTCCACTTTTTTTCGACATACTATATATGACTTTTTTCAACATACTATACTATGACTTTTTTTCAACATACTATACTATGACTTTTTTTCAACATTATATACTATGATATTTTTTCAACATACTATACTATGACTGTTTTTCCACTTTTTTGACATACTATACTAATGACTTTTTTCAACATACTGTACTATGACTTTTTGACATACTATACTATGGCTGTTTGTCCATTTTTTGACATATATACTATGACTGTTTTTTTTTGACATAGTATACTATGACTTTTTTTTTTCAACATACTATACTATGACTGTTTGTCAATTTTTTTCAACATACTATACTATGACTTTTTTTGACATACTATACTATGCTGTTTTTTTTTCGACATACTATACTATGACTTTTTTGACATACTATACTATGACTTTTTTTCGACATACTATACTATGACTTTTTTCAACATACTATACTATGACTTTTTGTCCAATTTTTTCAACATACATACTATATTTTTTTTCAACATTTTTATACTATGACTTTTTTTCAACATACTATACTATGACTGTTTTTTTTCAACATACTATACTATGATTTTTTTCGACATACTATACTATGAATTTTTTTTCAACATATTATACTATGACTTTTTTTTTCGACATACTATACTATGACTGTTTGTCCACTTTTTTGACATACTATACTATGACTTTTTTTTCAACATACTGTACTATAACTTTTTTCGACATACTATACTATGACTTTTTTTCACATACTATACTATGACTTTTTGTCCAATCTTTTTTCAACATACTATACTATTACTTTTTTTTTTTACTATACTATGAATTTTTTCAACATACTATACTATGACTTTTTTTCGACATACTATACTATGACTTTTTTCGACATACTATACTATGACTGTTTTTTTTTCAACATACTATACTATGACTTTTTTCTTTTTTTCAACATACTATACTATGACTTTTTTTCAACATACTATACTATGACTGTTTTCCAATTTTTTCAACATACTATACTATGACTTTTTTCAACATACTATACTATGACATGTTTTTCCGCTTTTTTTTTTTTCAACATACTATACTATTACTTTTTTTCAACATACTATACTATGATTTTTTTTGACATACTATACTATTTTTTTCAACATACTATACTATGACTTTTTTCAACATACTATACTATGACTGTTTTTCCAATTTTTTTCAACATACTATACTATTATTTTTTTCAACATACTATACTATGACTTTTAATTCAACATTCTATACTATGACTTTTTTCGACATACTATACTATGACTTTTTTCGACATACTATACTATGACTTTTTTCGACATAACTATACTATGACTGTTTTTTCCAATTTTTTTGACATACTATACTATGATTTTTTTTGACAGTATACTATTTTTTTTCAACATACTATACTATGACTGTTTTTTCAATTTTTTCAACATACTATACTATTATTTTTTTCAACATACTATACTATGACTTTTGTCCAATTTTTCAACATACTATACTATGAGTTGTTTTTTTTCAACATACTATACTATAAGACTTTTTTTCAACATACTATACTATGACTTTTTTCAACATACTATACTATGACTTTTTTTTTCAACATATTATACTATGACTTTTTTCGACACACTATACTATGACTTTTGTCCACTTTTTTATACTATGACTTTTTTTGACATACTAAACTATGACTGTTTGTCCACTTTTTTTGACATGCTATACTATGACTTTTTTTTGACATACTATACTATGACTTTTTTTCAACATACTATACTATGACTTTTTTCAACATACTATACTATGACTTTTTTTCAACATACTATACTATGACTGTTTTTTCATTTTTTTTCAACATACTATACTATTACTTTTTTTCAACATACTATACTATGACTGTTTGTCATTTTTTTTTTCAACATACTATACTATTACTTTTTTCAACATACTATACTATGACTTTTTTTCGACATACTATACTATGACTTTTTTCAACATACTGTACTATACTTTTTTTTCAACATACTATACTATGACTTTTTTCAACATATTATTTTTATCATGTTATACTATACTGTTTGACTTTTTTCAACATACTATACTATGACTTTTTTCAACATACTACTATGACTTTGTCCACTTTTTTTGACATACTATACTATGACTTTTTTTTCAACATACTATATTATTTTTTTTCAACATACTATACTATGACTGTTTGACTTTTTCAACATACTATACTGACTGTTTACTTTTTCAACATACTATACTATGACTTTTTTTTCAACACATACTATACTATGACTTTTTTTGACATACTATACTATGACTTTTTTGACATACTATACTATGACTTTTTTTGACATGTATACTATGACTTTTTTTCAACATACTATACTATGACTGTTTGTCCAATTTTTTCAACATACTATACTATGACTTTTTTTCGACATACTATACTATTTTTTTTCGACATTTATACTATGACTTTTTTCAACATACTATACTATGACTTTTTTTTTCAACATACTATACTATGACTTTTTTTCAACATACTATACTATGACTGTTTTTCAATTTTTTTCAACATACTATACTATTTTTTTTTTTTTTCAACATACTATACTATGACTGTTTGTCCAATTTTTTCAACATACTATACTATGACTTTTTTTTCAACATACTATACTATGACTGTTTTTTTTTTAAACATACTATACTATGACTTTTTTTCAACATACTATACTATGACTTTTTTGACATACTATACTATGACTTTTTCAACATATATACTATATATGACTTTTTCAACATACTATACTATGACTTTTTCCAATTTTTTTCAACATACTATACTATTACTTTTTTTCAACATACTATACTATGACTTTTTTCGATTTTTATACTATGACTTTTTTTTCATACATACTTATGATTTTTTCGACATACTATACTATGACTTTTTTTTTCCACATTTTACTATACTATGACTTTTTTTTGACATACTATACTATGACTTTTTTCAACATACTATACTATGACTGTTTGTCCAATTTTTTCAACATACTATACTATGACTTTTTTTCAACATACTATACTATGACTGTTTGTCCAATTTTACAACATACTATACTATGACTTTTTTCAACATACTATACTATGACTTTTTTTCAACATACTATACTATGACTTTTTTTTTCAACATACTATACTATGACTTTTTTCGACATACATACTATGACTTTTTTTCAACATATTATACTATGACTTTTTTTCAACATACTATACTATGACTGTTTGTCCAATTTTTTGACATACTATACTATTTTTTGACATACTATACTATAATTTTTTTTCAACATACTATACTATGACTTTTTCAACATACTATACTATGACTTTTTTCCACTATTTTTTCAACATACTATACTATACTATGACTTTTTTCAACATACTATACTATTTTTTTTCAACATACTATACTATGACTTTTTTTTTTCAACATACTATACTATGACTTTTTTTTCATACATACTATACTATGACTTTTTTCAACATACTATACTATTTGTTTTTTTTTGACATGCTATACTATGACTTTTTTTTTTGACATACTATACTATGACTTTTTCAACATACTATACTATGACTGTTTGTTTTTTTGAACATACTATACTATGACTTTTTTTTCAACATACTATACTATGACTTTTTTGACATACTATACTATACTTTTTTTTCAACATATTATACTATTTTTTTTTCAACATACTATACTATGACTGTTTGTCCACTTTTTTTTGACATGCTATACTATGACTTTTTGACATACTAATACTATGACTGTTTGTCCATTTTTTGACATACTATATTATGACTTTTTTTCAACATACTATACTATGACTTTTTCACATACTATACTATTACTTTTTTCAACATATATACTATGATTTTTTTCAACATATTATACTATGACTGTTTGTCCACTTTTTTTTATATATTATACTAAGATTTTTTCAACATACTATACTATGACTTTTTTTTTCGACATACTATACTATGACTTTTTTCAACATATTATACTATGACTTTTTTCGACATACTATACTATGACTGTTTGTCCACTTTTTTGACATTTATACTATGACTTTTTTGACATAGTATACTATGACATTTTTTTCAACATACTATACTATGACTTTTGTCCACTTTTTTCAACATACTATACTATGACTTTTTTTCGACATACTATACTATGACTTTTTTCAACATACTATACTATGACTTTTTTTGACATACTATAATTATTTCAACATACTATACTATTTTGACTTTTTTCAACATACTATACTATGACTGTTTGTCAATTTTTTCAACATACTATACTATGACTTTTTTTCAACATACTATACTATGACTTTTTTCAACATACTATACTATGACTTTTTTTCAACATACTATACTATGACTTTTTTCGACATACTATATTGTTTATGACTTTTTTTTCAACATATTATACTATGACTTTTTTTCGACATACTATACTATGACTTTTGTCCACTTTTTGACATACTATACTATGACTTTTTTTTGACATACTATACTATGACTTAACTTTTTCAACATACTATACTATGACTTTTTTTCAACATACTATACTATGACTGTTTGTTTTTTCAACATACTATACTATGACTTTTTTTCGACATACTATTTATGACTTTTTTTTTCAACATACTATACTATGACTTTTTTTGACATACTATACTATGACTTTTTTCGACATACTATACTATGACTTTTTTTCAACATACTATACTATGACTTTTTTTCAACACTTTTTTAACATACTATTTATGACTTTTTTCAACATACTATACTATGACTGTTTGTCCAATTTTTTCAACATACTATACTATGACTTTTTTTCAACATACTATACTATACTTTTTTTTATAATTTTTTTTCAACATTTTTGACATTTTTCAACATACTATTTTTATGACTTTTTTCGACATACTATACTATGACTTTTTTTTTCAACATACTATACTATGACTTTTTTTTTTTTTCAACATACTATACTGACTTTTTTTCAACATACTATACTATGACTGTTTGTCCACTTTTTCAACATACTATACTATGACTTTTTTCAACATACTATACTATGACTTTTTTCAACATACTATACTATGACTTTTTTGACTTTTTTCAACATACTATACTATGACTTTTTTCGACATACTATACTATGACTTTTTTTTCAACATACTATACTATGACTTTTTTTTCAACATACTATACTATGACTGTTTTTTCCATACTTTTTTCAACATACTATACTATGACTTTTTTCAACATACTATACTATGACTTTTTTTCAACATACTATACTATGACTTTTTTCGACATACTATACTATGACTTTTTTCAACATACTATACTATGACTTTTTTTTGACAAACTATACTATGATTGTTTTTCCACAATTTTTTTTGACACTATACTATGACGTTTTTTTTTTCAACATTTTTATTTTATTTTTTTGATACACTATACTATGACTGTTTTTCAATCCACTTTTTTTCAACATACTATACTATTACTTTTTTTTCAACATACTATACTATACTGTTTGTCCAATTTTTTCAACATACTATACTTTACTTTTTTTTTTTCAACATACTATACTATATTTTTTTTCGACATACTATACTATGACTTTTTTCAACATACTATACTATGATTTTTTTCGACATACTATACTATGACTTTTTTTTTCAACATACTATACTATGACTTTTTTTGACATACTATACTATGACTTTTTTCCACTTTTTTGACATGCTATACTTTTTTTTTGACATACTATACTATACTTTTTTCAACATACCCATATACTATGATTTTTTTTTCAACATACTATACTATGACTTTTTACTCCACTTGACTTTTTTTCAACATACTATACTATTGACTTTTTTCAACATACTATACTATGACTTTTTCGACATACTATACTATGACTTTTTTCGACATACTGTACTATGACTTTTTTTTCAACATACTATACTATGACTTTTTCAACATACTATACTATGACTTTTGTCCACTTTTTTGACATACTATACTATTTGTTTTTTTTGACATACTATACTATAACTTTTTTCAACATACTATACTATGACTGTTTGTCCATTTTTTGACGATGCTATACTATGACTTTTTTCAACATACTATACTATGACTTTTTTTCAACATACTATACTATGACTGTTTTTCAACATATTTTACTATGACTTTTTTTCAACATACTATATGACTGATTTTTTTCGACATGCTATACCATGACTTTTTTCGACATACTATACTATGACTGTTTGTCCACTTTTTTGACATACTATACTTTGACTTTTTTCAACATACTATACTATGACTTTTTTCAGACTATACTATTTTTTTTTTTCAACATACTATACTATGATTTTTTCAACATTATACTATACTATGATTTTTTGACATACTATACTATGATTTTTTTTCAACATATTATACTATGACTTTTTTGACATACTATACTATGACTTTTTTTCCACTATTTTTGACATACTATACTATGACTTTTTTGACATCTATACTATAACTTTTTTCAACATACTATACTATGACTGTTTGTCCAATTTTTTTCAACATACTATACTATGATTTTTTTGACATACTATTTATGACTTTTTTTCAACATCGACATACTATACTATTTTTTTTTTTCGACATACTATACTATGACTTTTTTCGACATACTATACTATGACTTTTTTCAACATACTTATACTATGACTGTTTGTCCAATTTTTTCAACATACTATACTATGACTTTTTTTTTCAACATACTATACTATGACTTTTTTTTTTCGACATACTATACTATGACTTTTTTCAACATACTGCACTATGACTTTTTTTTCGACAAACTATACTATGACTTTTTTTCAACATATTATACTATGACTATGACTTTTTTTCGACATACTATACTATGACTGTTTGTCCTTTTTTTGATATATACTAAGACTTTTTTTCGACATACTGTACTATTACTTTTTTCGACATACTATACTATGACTTTTTTCCACATACTATACTATGGCTGTTTGTCCAATCTTTTCAACATACTATACTATTACTTTTTTCACCATACTATACTATGACTTTTTCCAGATACTATACTATGACTTTTTTTCGACATACATAATACTATGACTTTTTCAACATACTATACTATGACTTTTTTCAACATACTATACTATGACTGTTTGTCCACTTTTTTTCAACATACTATACTATGACTTTTTTCAACATACTATACTATGACTGTTTGTCCAATTTTTTTCAACATACTATACTATGACTTTTTTTTCAACATACTATACTATGACTGTTTTTCCATTTTTTTTTCAACATACTATACTATTACTTTTTTCAACATACTACTATGACTTTTTTCGACATACTATACTATGACTTTTTTTCAACATATTATATAGACTTTTTTTCAACATACTATACTATGACTGTTTTTCCAATTTTTTCAACATACTATACTATTACTTTTTTCAACATACTATACTATGACTTTTTCGACATACTATACTATGATTTTTTCAACATACTATACTATGACTTTTTTCGACATACTGTACTATGACTTTTTTTCAACATACTATACTATGGCTGTTTTTCCACTTTTTTTATTATACTATGACTTTTTTGACAGTATACTATAACTTTTTTCAACATACTATACTATGACTGTTTTTCAATTTTTTTCAACATACTATACTATTACTTTTTTTCAACATACTATACTATGACTGTTTGTCAACAACTATTTTCAACATACTATACTATGACTTTTTTCAACATACTATACTATGACTTTTTTTCAACATAATTATACTATGACTTTTTTCAACATACTATACTATGACTTTTTTCAACATACTATACTATGACTTTTTTTCAACATATTATGACTGTTTGTCTTTTTTTGACATACTATACTATTTTTTTGACATACTATACTATGACTGTTTGTCCACTTTTTTGACATACTATACTATGACTTTTTGACATACTATACTATGTCTTTACTTTTTTTCAACATACTTTACTATGACTTTTTTACATACTTATACTATGACTTTTTTCAACATACCATACTATGACTATTTTTTCGACATAACTATACTATACTATTACTTTTTTCAACATACTATACTATGACTGTTTGTCCAATTTTTTTCAACATACTATACTATTACTTTTTTTCAACATACTATACTATGATCGACATACTATACTATGACTTTTTTCAACATACTATACTATGACTTTTTTCAACATACTATACTATGACTTTTTTCAACATATTATTATTTTTCAACATACTATACTATGACTTTTTGTCCACTTTTTTTCAACTATACAATGACTTTTTGACAAACTAAACTATGACTGTTTGTCCACTTTTTGACATGCTATACTATGACTTTTTGACATAGTATACTATAACTTTTTTTCAACATACTATACTATGACTGTTTGTCCAATTTTTTCCACATACTATACTATTTTTTTCACCATGCTATACTATGACTTTTTTCAACATACTATACTATGACTTTTTTTTGACATACTATACTATGACTTTTTTTTGACATACTATACTATGACTTTTTTTTTCAACATACTATACTATGACTTTTTTTCTAATTTTTTCAACATACTATACTATACTTTTTTTTCAACTTTTTGACATTTATACTATGACTTTTTTTCAATATACTATACTAACTTTTTTCGACATACTGTACTATGACTGTTTTCCACTTTTTCGACATACTATACTAAGACTTTTTTCAACATACTATACTATACTATGACTTTTTTTCGACATACTATACTATGACTTTTTTCAACATATTATACTATTACTTTTTTCAACATACTATACTATGACTGTTTGTCCACTTTTTTTGACATACTATACTATTACTTTTTCAACATACTATGCTATGACTGTTTCCACTTTTTTTCAACATACTATACCATGATTGACTTTTTTGACATACTAAACTATGACTGTTTGTCCACTTTTTTGACATACTATACTATGACTTTTTCAACATTTGTACTATGACTGTTTTTTTTTTCACATACTATACTATTACTTTTTTTTCAACATTATATACTATGATATTTTTCAACATACTATACTATGACTGTTTGTCCACTTTTTTGACATACTATACTAAGACTTTTTTCAACATATTATACTATGACTTTTTTTCGACATACTATACTATGGCTGTTTGTCCACTTACTATGCTATACTATTTTTTTTGACATAGTATACTATAACTTTTTTTCAACATACTATACTATGACTGTTTGTCAATTTTTTCAACATACTATACTATTACTTTTTTTCAACATACTATACTATGACTTTTTTTCGACATACTATACTATGACTTTTTTTCAACATACTATACTATGACTTTTTTCAACATTACTATGACTTTTTTCGACACACTATACTATGACTGTTTGTCCAATTTTTTCACATGACTTTATACATGACTATTTTTTGACATACTAAACTATACTGTTTGTCCTTTTTTTGACATACTATACTATGACTTTTTTCAACATACTATACTATGACTTTTTTGACATTTATACTATGACTTTTTTTCAACATACTATACTATGACTTTTTTTTCACATACTATACTATGACTGTTTTCCATTTTTTGACATACTATACTATGACTTTTTCAACATAGTATACTATAACTTTTTTTCAACATACTATACTATGACTGTTTGTCCAATTTTTTTCAACATGTTATATACTATTACTTTTTTTCAACATACTGTACTATGACTTTTTTCAACATACTATACTATACTATTTTTTTTCAACATACTATACTATGACTGTTTTTCCAATTTTTTTCAACATACTATACTATTTTTTTTCAACATACTATACTATGACTTTTTTTTGACATACTATACTATGATTTTTTTTCAACATACTATACTTTTTATGACTTTTTTTCAACATACTATACTATGACTTTTTCATCCACTTTTTTGACATACTATACTATGACTTTTTCAACATATACTATGACTTTTTTGACATACAACTATACTATGACTTTTTTCAACATACTATTTATGACTTTTTTCAACATACTATACTATGACTTTTTTTCAACTATACTATGACTTTTTTTCAACATACTATACTATGACTGTTTGTTCAATTTTTTCAACATACTATACTATTACTTTTTTCAACATACTATACTATGACTGTTTTTCCAATTTTTTCAACATACTATACTATTACTTTTTTCAACATACTATACTATGACTTTTTCGACATACTATACTATGACTTTTTTTTCAACTGTACTATGACTTTTTTCGACAAACATACTATGACTGTTTTTCCACTTTTTTGACATACTATACTATGACTTTTTTTTTGTATACTATGACTTTTTTTCAACATACTATACTATGACTTTTTCGACATACTATACTATGACTTTTTTCAACATACTATACTATGACTGTTTGTTCAATTTTTTTCAACATACTATACTATTACTTTTTTCAACATACTATACTATGACTGTTTGTCCAATTTTTTCAACATACTATACTATTACTTTTTTCAACATACTATACTATGACTTTTTTCAACATACTATACTATGACTTTTTCAACATACTATACTATAACTTTTTTCAACAAACTATACTATGACTGTTTTTCCACATTTTTATACTATGACTGTTTGTCCACTTTTTTTGACATGCTATACTATGACTTTTTTCAACATACTATACTATAGCTTTTTTCAACATACTATACTATGACTGTTTTTCCAATTTTTTCAACATACTATACTATTACTTTTTTCAACATACTATACTATTACTTTATTCAACATTCTATACTATGACTTTTTCGACATACTATACTATGACTTTATTTCGACATACTGTACTATGACGTTTTTCGACAAACTATACTATGGCTGTTTTTCCACTTTTTTTGACATGCTATACTATGACGTTTTTTGACAGTATACTATAACTTTATTTCAATATACTATACTATGACTGTTTCTTCAATTTTTTCAACATACTATACTATTACTTTTTTTCAACATACTATACTATGACTGTTTGTCCAATTTTTTCAACATACTATACTATTACTTTTTTCAACATACTATACTATGACTTTTTCGACACACTATACTATGACTTTTTTTCAACATTTTTTGACTTTTTTTCGACATACTATACTATGATGACTTTTTTGACATGCTATACTATGACTTTTTTTTTTCAAAGACAACATACTATACTATGACTTTTTCCACATACTATACTATGACTTTTTTTGACATACTAATAATATGACTGTTTTCAAATTTTTTCAACATACTGTACTATGACTTTTTTCAACATACTATACTATGACTTTTTTTTACAACTATGACTTTTTTCGACATACTATACTATGACTTTTTCGACATTATACTATGACTTTTTTCAACATACTGTACTATACTTTTTTCGACATACTATACTATGTTTTCCACTTTTTTTGACATACTATACTATGACTTTTTTCAACATACTATACTATGACTGTTGTCCACTTTTTTTCGACACTATACTATGATTTTTTGACAGTATTTTAACATTTATTTCAACACACTATACTATGACTGTTTGTCCACTTTTTTTCGACATACTATACTAAGACTTTTTTTTTTCAACATGTACTATGACTTTTTTTTCAACATACTATATACTATGACTTTTTTTCAACATATTATACTATTACTTTTTTCAACATACTATACTATGACTGTTTGTCCACTTTTTTCGACATGCTATACCATGACTTCTTTTTTTGACATACTAAACTATAGCTGTTTGTCCACTTTTTTTTCGACATATATATTTGACTTTTTTCAACATACTGTACTATGACTTTTTTTTCAGATGCTATACTATTACTTTTTTTTCAACATACTATACTATGATATTTTTTCAACATATTATACTATGACTGTTTGTCCATTTTTTTTGATATATTATACTAAGACTTTTTTTTTTTCAACATACTGTACTATGACTTTTTTTGACATACTATACTATGAAGTTTTTTTTTTCAACATATTATACTATGACTTTTTTCGACATACTATACTATGGACTGTTTGTCCACTTTTTTGACATGCTATACTATGACTTTTTTGACATAGTATACTATAACTTTTTTTTCAACATACTATACTATGACTGTTTGTCCAATTTTTTTCAACATACTATACTATTACCTTTTTCGACATACTATACTATGACTTATTATCGACATACTGTACTATGACTTTTTTCGACATACTATACTATGACTTTTTCGACATACTATACTATGACTTTTTTCAACATACTATACTATGACTGTTTGTCCAATTTTTTCAACATACTATACTATTACTTTTTTCAACATACTATACTATGACTTTTTTCAACATACTATACTATGACTTTTTTCAACATACTATACTATGACTTTTTTTCGACAAACTATACTATGACTTTTTTCAACATATTATACTATGACATTTTTCGACACACTATACTATGACTGTTTGTCCACTTTTTTTGATATACTATACTAAGACTTTTTTTCGACATACTGTACTATTACTTTTTTCGACATACTATACTATGACTTTTTTTCAACATACTATACTATGACTTTTTTTTCCAATCTTTTTTCAACATACTATACTATTACTTTTTTTTCACCATACTATATACTATTTTTTTTTTCCATATACTATACTATGACTTTATTTCGACATACTGTACTATGACTTTTTCGACATACTATACTATGACTTATTTCAACATACTATACTATGACTGTTTTTCCAATTTTTTCAACATACTATACTATTACTTTTTTCAACATACTATACTATGACTTTTTCAACATACTATACTATGACTTTTTTCAACATACTACTATGACTATATACTATTTTTCAACATACTATACTATGGCTGTTTGTCCACTTTTTTGACATACTATACTATGATTTTTCAACATATACTATAACTTTTTTCAACACATACTAGTTAAGGTACTTTTTTTTCGGACATACTATACTGTCATCCTACGACTTTTTTTGGACATACTATACTATGACTTTTTTTCAACTATACTAGGACTTTTTTTGTGACTGTTTGTCCACTTTTTTTTTGACATACTATACTATTTTTTTTTTTTTCAACATACTGTACTATGACTTTTTTTCGACATACTATACAATGATGTTTTTCAACATATTATACTATTACTTTTTTTCAACATACTATACTATGACTGTTTGTCCACTTTTTTTTTGACATACTATACTATTTTTTTTTCAACATACTATACTATGACTGTTTCAACATTACCACTTTTTTTCGACATACTATACTATGACTTTTTTTGACATACTAAACTATACTGTTTGACTTTTTTTCGACATACTATACTATGACTTTTTTCAACAACATACTATACTATGACTTTTTTTCAACATACTATACTATGACTTTTTTCAACATTTTTATACTATGACTTTACTTTTTCAACATACTATACTATGACTGTTTGTCCACTTTTTTGACATACTATACTATGACTTTTTTTCAACATATTATACTTGACTTTTTTCAACATACTATACTATGACTGTTTTTTTTGACATACTATACTATTGACTTTTTTGACATACTATACTATGACTTTTTTCGACATACTGTACTATGACTTTTTTTTCGACATACTATACTATGACTTTTTTCAACATACTATACTATTATTTTTTCAACATACTATACTATGACTGTTTGTCCACTTTTTTCAACATACTATACTATGACTTTTTTCAACATACTATACTATGACTGTTTGTGACTTTTTTTTTGACATACTATACTATGACTTTTTTCAACATATTGTACTATGATTTTTTTCGACATACTATACTATGACTTTTTTCAACATATTATACTATGACTTTTTTTTTACATACTATACTATAACTGTTTGTCCACTTTTTTGACATGCTATACTATGACTTTTTTGACATACTATACTATGACTTTTTTTCAACATACTATACTATGACTGTTTGTCCAACATTTTTTTCAACATACTATATACTATGACTTTTTTTCAACATACTATACTATGACTTTTTTTCAACATACTATACTATGACTTTTTTCAACATACTATACTATATGACTTTTTTCAACATTTTTTCATGACTTTTTATATTATACTATTACTTTTTTTCAACATACTATACTATGACTTTTTGACATACTATACTATGACTTTTTCAACATACTATACTATGGCTGTTTGTCCACTTTTTTTGACATGATATACTATGACTTTTTTGACAGTATACTATAACTTTTTTCAACATACTATACTATGACTGTTTGTCCATTTTTCAACATACTATACATATGACTGTTTGTCCACTTTTTTCATTTTGTCACTATACTATGACTTTTTTTCAACATACTTTTTATGACTGTTTGTCCACTTTTTTCGACATACTATACTATGACTTTTTTTTCAACATACTATACTATTTTTTTCGACATACTATACTATGACTGTTTTTCAACATATTATACTATTACTTTTTTCAACATACTATACTATGACTGTTTGTTTTTTTGACATACTATACTATTACTTTTTCAACATACTATGCTATGACTGTTGACTTTTTTCGACATGCTATACCATGACTTCTTTTTTTGACATACTAAACTATAGCTTTTTCCATTTTTTCGACATAGTATACTGTGACTGTTTTTCAACATACTGTACTATGACTTTTTTCAGATACTATACTATTACTTTTTTCAACATTATATACTATGATATTTTTCAACACACTATACTATGACTGTTTGTCCACTTTTTTTGATATACTATACTAAGACTTTTTTTCAACATACTGTACTATGACTTTTTTTGACATACTATACTATGGCTTGTTTGTCCACTTTTTTTGACATGCTATACTATTACCTTTTTCGACATACTATACTATGACTTAATTTTGACATACTGTACTATGACTTTTTTCGACATACTATACTATGACTTTTTTCAACATATTATACTATGACTTTTTTCGACATACTATACTATGACTGTTTGTCCACTTTTTTGACATGCTATACCATGACTTTTTTCAACATACTATACTATGACTGTTTGTCAGCTTTTTTTGATATACTATACTAAGACTTTTTTCAACATACTATACTATTACTTTTTTTCGACATACTATACTATGACTTTTTTTCAACATACTATACTATGACTTTTTCCACACATACTATACTACTGTTTGTCCACTTTTTACATATGCTATACTATGACTTTTTTGACATTTTATACTATGACTTTTTCAACATACTATACTATGACTGTTTGTCCAATTTTTTCAACATACTATATACTATTACTTTTTTCAACATACTATACTATGACTTTTTTCCACATACTATACTATGACTTTTTTCAACATACTATACTATGACTGTTTTTCCAATTTTTTCAACATACTATACTATTTTTTTTTTCAACATACTATACTATGACTTTTTTGAGTTTTTTTGACATACTATGACTATTTTTTCAACATATTATACTATGACTTTTTTTCAACATACTATACTATGACTGTTTGTCCAATTTTTTTGACATGCTATAATTTTACTATGACTTTTTCAACACATACTATACTATAACTTTTTTTTCAACATACTATACTATGACTGTTTTCCAATTTTTTCAACATACTATACTATTACCTTTTTCGACATACTATACTATGACTTTTTCGACATACTATACTATGACTTTTTTTTCAACATACTATACTATGAGTGTTTGTTCAATTTTTTCAACATACTATACTATTGACTTTTTTCAACATACTATACTATGACTGTTTGTTTTTTTTCAACATACTATACTATGACTGTTTTTTTTCAACATACTATACTATGACTTTTTTCGACATACTATACTATGACTTTTTTCGACTATACTATGACGTTTTTCGACAAACCATACTATGACTTTTTTCCTCTTTTTTGACATACTATACTATGACTTTTTTGACAGTATACTATACTTTGACTTTTTTTCAACATACTATACTATGACTTTTTTTTGTATACTATAACTTTTTTCAACATACTATACTATGACTGTTTTTCAATTTTTCAACATACTATACTATTTTTTTTCAACATACTATACTATGACTGTTTGTCCAATTTTTTCAACATACTATACATTATTTTTTTCAACATACTATACTATGACTTTTTGACATTTTCATACTATACTATGACTTTATTTCAACATACTATACTATGACTTTTTTCGACATACTATACTATGACTTTTTTTCACATACTATACTATGACTGTTTGTCCACTTTTTTGACATGCTATACTATGACTTTTTTCAACATACTATACTATAGCTTTTTTCAACATACTATACTATGACTGTTTTTCCAATTTTTTCAACATACTATACTATTACCTTTTTCAACATACTATACTATTATTTTTTCAACATACTATACTATGACTTTTTTTCGACATACTATACTATGACTTTTTTCGACATACTGTACTATGACTTTTTCAACAAACTATACTATGGCTGTTTTTTTTTTTGACATGCTATACTATGACGTTTTTTGACAGTATACTATAACTTTATTTCAATATACTATACTATGACTGTTTCTTCAATTTTTTCAACATACTATACTATTACTTTTTTCAACATACTATACTATGACTGTTTGTCCAATCTTTTCAACATACTATACTATTACTTTTTTCACCATATTATACTATGACATTTTTCGACACACTATACTATGACTGTTTGTCCACTTTTTTTGACATGCTATACTATGACTTTTTTGACATAGTATAATATAACTTTTTTCAACATACTATACTATGACTTTTTCCACATACTATACTATGACTTTATTTTGACATACTGTAATATGACTGTTTTTCCAATTTTTTCAACATACTATACTATGACTTTTTTTCAACATACTATACTATGACTTTTTTCGACATACTATACTATGACTTTTTTCAACATACTATACTATGACTTTTTCAACATACTATACTATGACTTATTTCAACATACTGTACTATTACTTTTTTCAACATACTATACTATGACTGTTTGTCCACTTTTTTGACATACTATAATATTACTTTTTTCATCATACTATGCTATGACTGTTCGTCCACTTTTTTCGACATGCTATACCATGACTTCTTTTGACAGTATACTATAACTTTATTTCAACACACTATACTATGACTGTTTGTCCACTTTTTCAATATACTATACTAAGACTTTTTTTCAACATACTGTACTATGACTTTTTTCGACATACTATACTATGACTTTTTTCAACATATTATACTATTACTTTTTTCAACATACTATACTATGACTGTTTTCCACTTTTTTGACATACTATACTATTACTTTTTTCATCATACTATGCTATTACTGTTCGTCCACTTTTTTCGACATGCTATACCATGACTTCTTTTGACATACTAAACTATAGCTGTTTGTCCACTTTTTTCGACATAGTATATTGTGACTGTTTTTCAACATACTGTACTATGACTTTTTTCAGATGCTATACTATTACTTTTTTCAACATTGTATACTATGATATTTTTCAACACATTATACTATGACTGTTTGTCCACTTTTTTTGATATATTATACTAAGACTTTTTTTCAACATACTGTACTATGACTTTTTTTGACATACTATACTATGACTTTTTTCAAGATATTATACTATGACTTTTTTCGACATACTATACTATGGCTGTTTGTCCACTTTTTTGACATGCTATACTATGACTTTTTTGACATAGTATACTATAACTTTTTTCAACATACTATACTATGACTGTTTGTCCAATTTTTTCAACATACTATACTATTACCTTTTTCGACATACTATACTATGACTTAATATCGACATACTGTACTATGACTTTTTTTCGAATACTATACTATGACTTAATATCGACATACCATACTATTACTTTTTTCAACATATTAAACTATGACTGTTTGTCCAATTTTTTCAACATACTATACTATTACTTTTTTCAACATACTATACTATGACTTTTTCGACAAACTATACTATGACTTTTTTCAACATATTATACTATGAACTTTTTTTCGACAAACTATATATGACTGTTTGTCCACTTTTTTCAACATACTATACTACTATTTTTTTTCGACATACTATACTATGACTTTTTTCGACATTTATACTATGACTTTTTTTTTGACATATACTATACTATGACTTTTTTTCGACATACTGTACTATGACTTTTTCGACATACTATACTATGACTTTTTTCAACATACTATACTATGACTGTTTTTCCAATTTTTTCAACATACTATACTATTACTTTTTTCAACATACTATACTATGACTTTTTCGATATACTATACTATGACTTTATTTCGACATACTGTACTATGACTTTTTTCGACATACTATACTATGACTTATTTCAACATACTATACTATGACTGTTTGTCCACTTTTTTGACATACTATACTATGACTTTTTTGACAGTATACTATAACTTTTTTTCAACATACTATACAAAATTCAGTTTTTTCCACATACTATACTACTGTTTGTCTCCCTTTTCCGACATACTATGGAGAAACTTTTTCAACATACTAGGACAGTTTGTGACTGTTTGTCCACTTTTTTTCGATATACTATACTAAGACTTTTTTTCAACATACTGTACTATGACTTTTTTCGACATACTATACAATGACGTTTTTCAACATATTATACTATTACTTTTTTCAACATACTATACTATGACTGTTTGTCCACTTTTTTTGACATACTATACTATTACTTTTTTAAACATACTATGCTATGACTGTTCGTCCCCTTTTTTCGACATGCTATACCATGACTTCTTTTGACATACTAAACTATAGCTGTTTTTCCAATTTTTTCGACATAGTATACTGTGACTGTTTTTCAACATACTGTACTATGACTTTTTTCAGATACTATAATAATACTTTTTTCAACATTATATACTATGATATTTTTCAACACACTATACTATGACTGTTTGTCCACTTCATTTCGACATACTGTACTATGACGTTTTTCGACAAACTATACTATGGCTGTTTTTCCACTTTTTTTGACTTGCTATACTATGACTTTTTTTTGACAGTATACTATAACTTTTATTTCAACATACTATACTATGACTGTTTTTCAATTTTTTCAACATACTATACTATGACTTTTTTCAACATACTATACTATGACTGTTTTTTTTTCAACATACTATACTATTACTTTTTTTTTTCAACATACTATACTATTTTTTTTTCAACATTACTATACTATGACTTTTTTCGACATACTATACTATGACTTTATTTCGACATACTGTACTTTCCCTTTTTCGACAAACTATACCATGACTTTTTTGACATACTATACTATGACTTTTTTTTTTGACATCTATACTATGACTTTTTTCAACATACTATACTATGACTGTTTTTTTTTTTTCAACATACTATACTATTACTTTTTTTTCAACATTACTATACTATGATATTTTTCAACATTATACTATACTATTTGTGACTTTTTTTTGATATATTATACTATGACTTTTTTCAACATACTGTACTATGACTTTTTTTGACATACTATACTATGACTTTTTTCAAGATATTATACTATGACTTTTTTCGACATACTATACTATGACTGTTTTTTTACATACTTTATACTATACTTTTTTGACATTTATACTATAACTTTTTTTTCAACATACTATACTATTACCTTTTTTTCAACATACTATACTATGACTTTTTTTTCGACATACTATACTATGACTTTTTTTTTCGACATACTATACTATGACTTTTTCGACATAACATACTATGACTTTATTTTGACTATAACTTTTTTTCGACAAACTATACTATGACTTTTTTTTTTCAACATATTATACTATGACTTTTTTTTACACATATACTATGACTGTTTGTCCACTTTTTTTGACATACTATACTATGACTTTTTTCAACATACTACTATTACTTTTTTTCGACATACTATACTATGACTTTTTTTCCACATACTATACTATGACTTTTTTCGACATACTATACTATGACTTTTTTTCAACATACTATACTATGACTTTTTCAACATACTATACTATTATTTTTTCACCATACTATACTATGACTTTTTCCACATTTATACTATGACTTTATTTCGACATACTGTACTATGACTTTTTCGACATACTATACTATGACTTTTTATTTCAACATACTATACTATGACTGTTTTTCCAATTTTTTCAACATACTATACTATACTTTTTATTTTTTCAACATACTATACTATGACTTTTTTCAACATACTATACTATGACTTTTTTCCACATACTATACTATGACTTTTTTCAACATACTATACTATGACTTTTTCAACATACTATACTATGGCTGTTTGTCCACTTTTTTGACATGCTATACTATGACTTTTTTTTGACAGTATACTATAACTTTATTTCAACACTATAAGGAGTCTTTTTCAACAGGTCATACTATGACGCACCATGAGCGGACTGAGCTGGTCACCACTCCCTTTCATCATCCTATTACTTTTTGTGGAGAAATTTTTTTTCAGTTAAGGTCATACTATGAGCGCCAGGACAGTTATGACTGTTTATCCTTTTTTTCGACATACTATACTAAGACTTTTTTTCAACATACTATACTATGACTTTTTTTCGACATACTATACTATTTTTTTTCAACATATTATACTATTACTTTTTTTCAACATACTATACTATGACTGTTTGTCCACTTTTTTTTGACATACTATACTATTACTTTTTTTCAACATACTATACTATGACTTTTTTTTTTTTTTCGACATACTATACATGACTTTTTTGACATACTAAACTATACTGTTTGTCCAATTTTTTCAACATACTATACTATGACTTTTTTCAACATACTATACTATGATTTTTTCAAGATACTATACTATGACTGTTTGTCCACTTTTTTTGATATACTATAACTTTTAAGACTTTTTTTCAACAACTATACTATGACTTTGACTTTTTTGACATATACTATGACTATGACTTTTTTTCAACAACTATACTATGACTTTTTTTTTTCATACATACTATACTATGACTGTTTTCCAATTTTTTTCAACATACTATACTATGATTTTTTTTCAACATACTATACTATACTGTTTGTTTTTTTTCGACATACTATACCATGACTTTTTTTGACATACTAAACTATACTGTTTGTCCACTTTTTCATGATACTATACTATGACTTTTTTTCAACATACTATACTATGACATTTTTCAACACACTATACTATGACTGTTTTTTTTTTTTTGATATATTATACTAAGACTTTTTTTTCAACATACTATACTATGAATTTTTTGACATACTATACTATGACTTTTTTTCAACATATTATACTATGACTTTTTTTCGACATACTATACTATTATGTTTGTCCATTTTTTGACATGCTATACTATGACTTTTATAACTTTTTTTTGACATAGTATACTATAACTTTTTCAACATACTATACTATGACTTTTGTCCAATTTTTTTCAACATACTATACTATGACTTTTTTTGACATACTATACTATGACTTTTTATCGACATACTGTACTATGACTTTTTTTCGACATACTATACTATTTTTTTTCAACATACTATACTATACTTTTTTCAACATACTATACTATGACTGTTTGTCCAACTTTTTTTCAACATACTATACTATGACTTTTTTTCAACATACTATACTATGACTTTTTTCAACATTTTTTGACATACATACTATACTATGACTTTTTTTCAACATACTATACTATGACTTTTTTCAACATATTATACTATGACTTTTTTTCAACATACTATACTATGACTGTTTGTCCACTTTTTTGACATGCTATACTATGACTTTTTTGACATACAAATAAACTATACTTTGACTTTTTTGACATACTATACTATGACTGTTTTTTTTCAACATACTATACTATGACTTTTTTTCGACATACTATACTATGACATTTTTTTTCAACATACTATACTATGACTTTTTTTGACATACTATACTATGACTGTTTGTCCACTTTTTTTTTGACATACTATACTATGACTTTTTTCAACATACTGTACTTTTTTTCGACATACTATACTATGACTTTTTTTCAACATATTATTTAATTTTTTCAACATACTATACTATGACTGTTTGTCCACTTTTTTCATGCTATACTATGACTTTTTTTTGACAACTATACTATGACTTTTATCCACTTTTTTCAACACACTATACTATGACTTTTTTGACATAGTATAATATGACTTTTTTTCAACATACTATACTATGACTGTTTGTCAACATTTTTTTCAACATACTATACTATTACTATTTTTTTCATACTACTATACTATGACTTTTTTTTCAACATACTATACTATGACTTTTTTCAACATACTATACTATGATTTTTTTGACATACTATTTATGACTTTTTTCAACATACTATACTATGACTTTTTCAACATACTATACTATGCTGTTTGTTTTTTTTTTTTGACATACTATATACTATGACTTTTTTTTGACAGTATACTATAACTTGACTTTTTTTCAACATACTATACTATGACTGTTTGTCCACTTTTTTCGACATACTATACTATGACTTTTTTTTCAACATACTGTACTATGACTTTTTTCGACATACTATACTATGACGTTTTTCAACATATTATACTATTACTTTTTTCAACATACTATACTATGACTGTTTGTCCACTTTTTTTGACATACTATACTATTACTTTTTTCAACATACTATGCTATGACTGTTCGTCCACTTTTTTCGACATGCTATACCATGACTTCTTTTGACATACTAAACTATAGCTGTTTGTCCAATTTTTTCGACATAGTATACTGTGACTGTTTTTCAACATACTGTACTATGACTTTTTTCAGATACTATACTATTACTTTTTTCAACATTATATACTATGATATTTTTCAACACACTATACTATGACTGTTTGTCCGCTTTTTTTGATATACTATACTAAGACTTTTTTCAACATATTATACTATGACTTTTTTCGACATACTATACTATGGCTGTTTGTCCACTTTTTTTGACATGCTATACTATGACTTTTTTTGACATAGTATACTATAACTTTTTTTTCAACATACTATACTATGACTGTTTTCCAATTTTTTCAACATACTATACTTATTACTTTTTGACATACTATACTATGACTTAATTTCAACATACTGTACTATTTTTTTCGACATACTATACTATGACTTTTTTTCAACATATTATACTATGACTTTTTTTTTTCAACATACTATACTATGACTTTTGTCCAATTTTTTCAACATACTATACTTTTTTTTCAACATACTATACTATGACTTTTTTTGACATACTAATACTATAGCTGTTTGTCCATTTTTTCAACATACTATACTATGACTTTTTAAGACTTTTTTCAACATACTATACTATGACTTTTTTCAACACTATACTATACTATGACTTTTTTGACATACTATACTATGACTTTTTTCAACATATTATACTATGACTTTTTTGACATACTATACTATGACTTTTTGTCCACTTTTTGACATGCTATACTATGACTTTTTGACATAGTATACTATAACTTTTTTTCAACATACTATACTATGACTGTTTGTCCAATTTTTTTCAACATACTATACTATTACTTTTTTCAACATACTATACTATGAAGACTTTTTCGACATACTATACTATGACTTTTTTCGACATACTATACTATGACTTTTTGACAACTATACCATTTTTTTCGACATACTATACTATTGACTTTTTTTCAACATACTATACTATGACTGTTTTTCAATTTTTTTCAATATACTATACTATTACTTTTTTCAACATACTATATTATGACTTTTTCCAATTTTTTCAACATACTATACTATGACTTTTTTTCAACATACTATACTATGACTTTTTTCCAATTTTTTTCAACATACTATAATATTACTTTTTTTTTCAACATACTATACTATGACTTTTTCGACATACTATACTATGACTTTTTTCGACATACTATACTATGACTTTTTTTCGACAAACTATACTATGACTGTTTTTCCAATTTTTTCATACTATGACTATTTTTTTTGACATACTATACTATGACGTTTTTTGACAGTATACTATGACTTTTTTCAAACATACTATGACTTTTATTTTTTTGACACATACTATACTATAACTTTTTTCAACATACTATACTATGACTGTTTTTTAATTTTTTTCAACATACTATACTATGACTGTTTGTCCAATTTTTTTCAACATACTATACTATTACTTTTTTTTCAACATACTATACTATGACTTTTTTTGACATACTATACTATGACTTTATTTCAACATACTTATACTTTTTCAACATACTATGACTTTTTTTTCGACATACTATACTATGATGTTTTTCCACTTTTTGACATGCTATACTATGACTTTTTTTCAACATACTATACTATACTTTTTTTTTCAACATACTATACTATGACTGTTTTTCCAATTTTTTCAACATACTATACTATTACTTTTTTCAACAACATACTACTATTTTTTATTCAACATTCTATACTATGACTTTTTCGACATACTATACTATGACTTTTTTCAACATATTATACTATGACTTTTTTCGACAAACTATACTATGACTGTTTTTCCACTTTTTTTGACATGCTATACTATTATGACTTTTTTGACAGTATACTATAACTTTTTTCAACATACTATACTATGACTGTTTTTCAACTTTTTTTTCAACATACTATACTATTACTTTTTTCAACATACTATACTATGACTGTTTGTCCAACTTTTTTCAACATACTATACTATGACTTTTTTTTCAACATACTTTACTATTTTTTTCAACATACTATACTATGACTTTTTTTCAACATATTATACTATGACTTTTTTTCGACACACTATACTATGACTGTTTGTCCACTTTTTTTGACATGCTATACTATGACTTTTTTGACATACTATAATATGACTTTTTTCAACATACTATACTATGACTTTTTCCACATACTATACTATGACTTTATTTCAACATACTGTACTATGACTGTTTTTCCAATTTTTTTCAACATACTATACTATGACTTTTTTTCAACATACTATACTATGACTTTTTTCGATTTTACTATACTATGACTTTTTTCGATATACTTAATACTATGACTTTTTTCGACACTATATACTATGACTTTTTTCAACATACTATACTATGACTTGTTTGTCCATTTTTTTGACATACTATACTATGACTTTTTTGACAGTATACTATAACTTTATTTCAACACACTATACTATGACTGTTTGTCCACTTTTTTCGATATACTATACTAAGACTTTTTTTCAACATACTGTACTATGACTTTTTTCGACATACTATACTATGACGTTTTTCAACATATTATACTATTACTTTTTTCAACATACTATACTATGACTGTTTGTCCACTTTTTTTGACATACTATACTATTACTTTTTTCAACATACTATGCTATGACTGTTCGTCCACTTTTTTCGACATGCTATACCATGACTTCTTTTGACATACTAAACTATAGCTGTTTGTCCACTTTTTTCGACATAGTATATTGTGACTGTTTTTCAACATACTGTACTATGACTTTTTTCAGATGCTATACTATTACTTTTTTCAACATTATATACTATGATATTTTTCAACACATTATACTATGACTGTTTGTCAACTTTTTTTGATATATTATACTAACACTTTTTTTCAACATACTATACTATGACTTTTTTGACATACTATACTATGACTTTTTTCAACATATTATACTATGACTTTTTTCGACATACTATACTATGGCTGTTTGTCCACTTTTTTTGACATGCTATACTATGACTTTTTTGACATAGTATACTATAACTTTTTTCAACATACTATACTATGACTGTTTGTCCAATTTTTTCAACATACTATACTATTACCTTTTTCGACATACTATACTATGACTTAATATCGACATACTATACTATGACTTTTTTCGACATACTATACTATGACTTTTTTGACATACTATACTATACTTTTTTTCAACATATTAAACTATGACTTTTTCCAATTTTTTACATACTATACTATTACTTTTTTCAACATACTATACTATGACTTTTTTTGACACACTATACTATGACTGTTTGTCCACTTTTTTTGACATACTATACTATGACTTTTTTTCAACATACTATACTATGACTGTTTTTTTCAACATACTATACTATGACTTTTAATTTTTTCAACATACTATACTATGACTGTTTGTCCAATTTTTTCAACATACTATACTATTACTTTTTTTTCACATACTATACTATGACTTTTTCCAGATACTATACTATGACTTTTTTTCGACATACTATACTATGACTTTTTCGACATACTATACTATGACTTATTTCAACATACTATACTATGGCTGTTTGTCCACTTTTTTTGACATGCTATACTATGACTTTTTTGACAGTATACTATAACTTTATTTCAACACATAAGGAGTCAAAATTCAGTTGTCATTTTTTCACCATACTATACTATGAGCTGGGTTTGTCCACTTGTCATCATCCGACTATACTATGGCTATCAAAATTTTAAACATACTATACTAGGACAGTTTTGACTGTTTGTTTTTTGACATACTATACTAAGACTTTTTTTTTCAACATACTGTACTATGACTTTTTTTCGACATACTATACTATGACATTTTTTCAACATATATATACTATTTTTTTTTCAACATACTATACTATGACTGTTTGTCCACTTTTTTTGACATACTATACTATTACTTTTTTCAACATACTATGACTTTATGACTTTCCACTTTTTTTCGACATGCTATACCATGACTTTTTTGACATACTAAACTATAGCTGTTTGTCCACTTTTTTTCGACATAGTATACTATGACTTTTTTCAACATACTGTACTATGACTTTTTTTTCAGATACTATACTATTACTTTTTTTCAACATTATATACTATGATATTTTTTTCAACACACTATACTATGACTGTTTGTCCGCTTTTTTTGATATACTATACTAAGACTTTTTTCAACATATTATACTATGACTTTTTTCGACATACTATACTATGGCTGTTTGTCCACTTTTTTTGACATGCTATACTATGACTTTTTTTGACATAGTATACTATAACTTTTTTCAACATACTATATACTATGACTGTTTGTCCAATTTTTTCAACATACTATACTATGACTTTTTCGACATACTATACTATGATTTTTTCAACATACCATACTATTTTTTTTTCAACATACTAAACTATGACTTTTGTCCATTTTTTTTTCAACATACTATACTATGACTTTTTTCAACATACTATACTATTTTTTTTTCAACATACTATTGAATTTTTATTTTTTTTTTCGACAAACTATACTATTATGACTTTTTTCAACATATTATACTATGACATTTTTCGACACACTATACTATGACTTTTTTTGTCCACTTTTTTTGATATACTATAAGACTTTTTTTCGACATACTTTACTATTACTTTTTTTCGACATACTATACTATGACTTTTTTCACATACTATACTATGACTTTTGTTTTTTCAACATACTATACTATGATTTTTTTCACCATACTATACTATGACTTTTTTTCACATACTATACTATGACTTTTTTGACATACTATACTATGACTTTTTTCAACATACTATACTATGACTTTTTTCAACATACTATACTATGACTTTTCCAATTTTTTCAACATACTATACTATTACTTTTTTCAACATACTATACTATGACTTTTTTCAACATATACTATACTATGACTTTATTTCGACATACTGTACTATGACTTTTTTCGACATACTATACTATGACTTATTTCAACATACTATACTATGACTGTTTGTCCACTTTTTTTGACATGCTATACTATGACTTTTTTTGACAGTATACTATAACTTTATTTCAACACATAAGGAGTCAAAATTCAGTTAAGTTCATCCGGAGGAGTTGCACCATGAACGGACTGAGCTGGGTCACCACTTTTGTCATCATACTGGAGAATCGGGCGTCAAAATTCAGTTAAGGTCATCCGAGGGAGACGCGCCAGGACAGTTTGTGACTGTTTGTCCACTTTTTTCGATATACTATACTAAGACTTTTTTTCAACATACTATACTATGACTTTTTTCGACATACTATACTATGACGTTTTTCAACATATAATACTATTACTTTTTTCAACATACTATACTATGACTGTTTGTCCACTTTTTTTGACATACTATACTATTACTTTTTTCAACATACTATGCTATGACTGTTCGTCCACTTTTTTCGACATGCTATACCATGACTTCTTTTGACATACTAAACTATAGCTGTTTGTCCAATTTTTTCGACATAGTATACTGTGACTGTTTTTCAACATACTGTACTATGACTTTTTTCAGATACTATACTATTACTTTTTTCAACATTATATACTATGATATTTTTCAACACACTATACTATGACTGTTTGTCCACTTTCTTTGATATATTATACTAAGACTTTTTTTCAACATACTGTACTATGAATTTTTTTGACATACTATACTATGACTTTTTTCAACATATTATACTATGACTTTTTTCGACATACTATACTATGGCTGTTTGTCCATTTTTTTGACATACTATACTATGACTTTTTTTGACATAGTATACTATAACTTTTTTCAACATACTATACTATGAATGTTTGTCCAATTTTTTCAACATACTATACTATTACCTTTTTCGACATACTATACTATGACTTAATATCGACATACTGTACTATGACTTTTTTCGACATACTAAACTATAGCTGTTTGTCCGCTTTTTTTGATATACTATACTATGACTTTATTTCAACATACTGTACTATGACTTTTTTCGACATACTATACTATGACTTTTTTCAACATATTATACTATGACATTTATCAACACACTATACTATAACTGTTTGTCCACTTTTTTTGTCATGCTTTACAATGACTTTTTTTGACAAACTAAACTATGACTGTTTGTCCACTTTTTTTGACATGCTATACTATGACATTTTTGACATAGTATAATATAACTTTTTTCAACATACTATACTATGACTGTTTGTCCAATTTTTTCCACATACTATACTATTACTTTTTTCACCATGCTATACTATGACTTTTTCCACATACTATACTATGACTTTATTTCGACATACTGTACTATGACTTTTTCGACATACTATACTATGACTTATTTCAACATACTATACTATGACTGTTTTTCCAATTTTTTCAACATACTATACTATTACTTTTTTCAACATACTATACTATGACTTTATTTCAACATACTGTACTATGACTTTTTTCGACATACTATACTATGACTTATTTCAACATACTATACTATGGCTGTTTGTCAACTTTTTTTGACATGCTATACTATGACTTTTTTTGACAGTATACTATAACTTTATTTCAACACACTATACTATGACTGTTTGTCCACTTTTTTCGATATACTATACTAAGACTTTTTTTCAACATACTGTACTATGACTTTTTTTCGACATACTATACTATGACTTTTTTCAACATATTATACTATGACTTTTTTTCAACATACTATACTATGACTGTTTGTCCAATTTTTTTTGACATACTATACTATTACTTTTTTTCAACATACTATGCTATGACTGTTTGTCCACTTTTTTCGACATGCTATACCATGACTTCTTTTGACATACTAAACCATAGCTGTTTGTCCAATTTCTTCGACATAGTATACTGTGACTGTTTTTCAACATTCTGTACTATGACTTTTTTCAGATACTATACTATTATTTTTTTCAACATTATATACTATGATATTTTTCAACACACTATACTATGACTGTTTGTCCGCTTTTTTTGATATACTATACTAAGACTTTTTTCAACATATTATACTATGACTTTTTTCGACATACTATACTATGGCTGTTTGTCCACTTTTTTTGACATTCTATACTATGACTTTTTTGACATAGTATACTATAACTTTTTTCAACATACTATACTATGACTGTTTGTCCAATTTTTTTCAACATACTATACTATTACCTTTTTCGACATACTATACTATGACTTAATATCAACATACTGTACTATGACTTTTTTCGACATACTATACTATGACTTTTTCAACATATTATACTATGACATTTTTCGACACACTATACTATGACTGTTTGTCCACTTTTTTTGAAATGCTATACCATGACTTCTTTTGACATACTAAACTATAGCTGTTTGTCCGCTTTTTTTGATATACTATACTAAGACTTCATTTCAACATACTGTACTATTACTTTTTTCGACATACTATACTATGACTTTTTTCAACATATTATACTATGACTTTTTTCCACATACTATACTATGGCTGTTTGTCCACTGTTATTGACATGCTATACTATGACTTTTTTTGACATAGTATACTATAACTTTTTTCAACATACTATACTATGACTGTTTGTCCAATTTTTTCAACATACTATACTATTACTTTTTTCAACATACTGTACTATGACTTTTTCAACATACTATACTATGACTTTATTCAACATACTATACTATGACTTTTTTGACATACTATACCATGACTTTTTTGGCATAGTATGCTATAACTTTTTTCAACATACTATACTATGACTGTTTGTCCAATTTTTTCAACATACTATACTATTACCTTTTTCGACATACTATACTATGACTTAATATCGACATACTATACTATGACTTAATATCGACATACTGTACTATGACTTTTTTCGACATACTATACTATGACTTTTATGACATACTATACTATTACTTTTTTCAACATACTATACTATGACTGTTTGTTCAATTTTTTTCAATATACTATACTATTACTTTTTTCAACATACTATACTATGACTGTTTGTCCAATTTTTTCAACATACTATACTATTACTTTTTTCAACATACTATACTATGACTGTTTTTCCAATTTTTTCAACATACTATACTATTACTTTTTTCAACATACTATACTATGACTTTTTCGACATACTATACTATGACTTCATTTCGACATACTGTACTATGACGTTTTTCGACAAACTATACTATGGCTGTTTTTCCACTTTTTTTGACTTGCTATACTATGACGTTTTTTGACAGTATACTATAACTTTTTTTCAACATACTATACTATGACTTTTTTTGACAGTATACTATAACTTTATTTCAACATACTATACTATGACGTTTTTTGACAGTATACTATAACTTTATTTCAACATACTATACAAATGACTGTTTTTCCAATTTTTTCAACATACTATACTATTACTTTTTTCAACATACTATACTATTACTTTATTCAACATTCTATACTATGACTTTTTCGACATACTGTACTATGACTTTATTTCGACATACTGTACTATGACGTTTTTCGACAAACTATACTATGGCTGTTTTTCCATTTTTTTTACATGCTATACTATGACGTTTTTTGACAGTATACTATAACTTTATTTCAATATACTATACTATGACTGTTCCTTCAATTTTTTCAACATACTATACTATTACTTTTTTCAACATACTATACTATGACTGTTTGTCCAATCTTTTCAACATACTATACTATTACTTTATTTCAACATACTTTACTATGACTTTTTTCGATATACTATACTTTGACTTTTTTCAACATATTATACTATGACATTTTTCGACACACTATACTATGACTGTTTGTCCACTTTTTTTGACATGCTATACTATGACTTTTTTGACATAGTATAATATAACTTTTTTCAACATACTATACTATGACTTTTTCAACATACTATACTATGACTGTTTGTCCAATTTTTTCAACGTACTATACTATTACTTTTTTCAACATACTGTACTATGACTTTTTCCACATACTATACTATGACTTTATTTCAACATACTGTACTATGACTTTTTTCCACATTCTATACTATGACTTTTTTCCACATACTATACTATGACTGTTTGTCCACTTTTTTTGACATGCTATACTATGACTTTTTTTAACATACTATACTATAGCTTTTTTCAACATACTATACTATGACTGTTTTTCCAATTTTTTCAACATACTATACTATTACTTTTTTCAACATACTATACTATTACTTTATTCAACATTCTATACTATGACTTTTTCGACATACTATACTATGACTTTATTTCGACATACTGTACAATGACGTTTTTCGACAAACTATACTATGGCTGTTTTTCCACTTTTTTTTACATGCTATACTATGACGTTTTTTGACAGTATACTATAACTTTATTTCAATATACTATACTATGACTGTTTCTTCAATTTTTTCAACATACTATACTATTACTTTTTTCAACATACTATACTATGACTTTTTCCACATACTATACTATGACTTTATTTCGACATACTGTAATATGACTGTTTTTCCAATTTTTTCAACATACTATACTATTACTTTTTTCAACATACTATACTATGACTTTTTCGATATACTATACTATGACTTTATTTCGACATACTGTACTATGACTTTTTTCGACATACTATACTATGACTTATTTCAACATACTGTACTATGGCTGTTTGTCCACTTTTTTTGACATGCTATACTATGACTTTTTTTGACAGTATACTATAACTTTATTTCAACACACTATACTATGACTGTTTGTCCACTTTTTTCGATATACTATACTAAGACTTTTTTTCAACATACTGTACTATTGATTTTTTCGACATACTATACTATGACGTTTTTCAACATATTATACTATGACTTTTTTCAACATACTATACTATGGCTGTTTGTCCACTTTTATTGACATGCTATACTATGACTTTTTGACATAGTATACTATAACTTTTTTCAACATACTATACTATGACTGTTTGTCCAATTTTTTCAACATACTATACTATTACTTTTTTCAACATACTGTACTATGACTTTTTCCACATACTATACTATGACTTTATTTCAACATACTGTACTATGACTTTTTTCCACATTCTATACTATGACTTTTTTCCAGATACTATACTATGGCTGTTTGTCCACTTTTTTTGACATGCTATACTATGACTTTTTTTTAACATACTATACTATAGCTTTTTTCAACATACTATACTATGACTGTTTTTCCAATTTTTTCAACATACTATACTATTACTTTTTTCAACATACTATACTATTACTTTATTCAACATTCTATACTATAACTTTTTTCAACATACTATACTATGAATGTTTGTCCAATTTTTTCAACATACTATACTATTACCTTTTTCGACATACTATACTATGACTTAATATGGACATACTGTACTATGACTTTTTTCGACATACTATACTATGACTTAATATCGACATACTATACTATTACTTTTTTCAACATACTATACTATGACTGTTTGTTCAATTTTTTCAATATACTATACTATTACTTTTTTCAACATACTATACTATGACTGTTTGTCCAATTTTTTCAACATACTATACTATTACTTTTTTCAACATACTATACTATGACTGTTTGTCCAATTTTTTCAACATACTATACTATTACTTTTTTCAACATACTATACTATGACTTTTTTCGACATACTATACTATGACTTTATTTCAACATACTGTACTATGACATTTATCAACACACTATACTATGACTGTTTGTCCACTTTTTTTGACATGCTATACAATGACTTCTTTTGACATACTAAACTATGACTGTTTGTCCACTTTTTTCAACATACTATACTATGACTTTTTCGACATACTATACTATGACTTTATTTCAACATACTGTACTATGACTTTTTTTGACATGCCATACTATGACTTTATTTCGACATACTGTACTATGACTTTTTTCGACATACTATACTATGGTTGTTTGTCCACTTTTTTTGACATGCTATACTATGACTTTTTTTGACATTGTATACTATAAAAAATTTTGACATACTACACTATGACTGTTTGTCCACTTTTTTTGAAATGCTATACTATGACTTTATTTCAACATACTGTACTATGACTTTTTTCGACATACTATACTATGACTTTTTTCGACATACTATACTATGACTTTTTTCGACATACTATACTATGGCTGTTTGTACACTTTTTTTGACATACTATACTATGACTTTATTTCGACATAGTATACTATAACTTTTTTTGACATACTACACTATGACTGTTTGTCCACTTTTTTTGACATGCTATACCATGACTTCTTTTGACATACTAAACTATAGCTGTTTGTTTTTTTATATACTATACTAAGACTTTTTTTCAACATACTGTACTATAACTTTTTTCGACATACTATACTATGACTTTTTTCAACATATTATACTATGACTTTTTTCGACATACTATACTATGGCTGTTTGTCCACTTTTTTTTACATACTATACTATGACTTTATTTCGACATAGTATACTATAACTTTTTTTGACATACTACACTATGACTGTTTGTCCAATTTTTTCAACATACTATACTATTACTTTTTTAAACATACTATACTATGACTTTTTCGACATACTATACTATGATTTTATTTCAACATACTGTACTATGACTTTTTCGACATACTATACTATGACTTATTTCAACACACTATACTCTGACTGTTTGTCCACTTTTTTTCGATATACTATACTAAGACTTTTTTTCAACATACTGTACTATGACTTTTTTCGACATACTATACTATGACGTTTTTCAACATATTATACTATTACTTTTTTCGACATACTATACTATGACTGTTTGTCCACTTTTTTTGACATACTATACTATGACTTTATTTCGACATACTGTACTATGACTTTTTCGACATACTATACTATGACTTATTTCAACATACTATACTATGACTGTTTTTCCAATTTTTCAACATACTATACTATTACTTTTTACCATGACATCTTTTGACATACTAAACTATAGCTGTTTGTTTTTTTGATATACTATACTAAGACTTTTTTTCAACATACTGTACTATAACTTTTTTCGACATATTATACTATGACTTTTTTCGACATACTACACTATGACTGTTTTTCCAATTTTTTCAACATACTATACTATTACTTTTTTCAACATACTATACTATGACTTTTTCGACATACTATACTATGATTTTATTTCAACATACTGTACTATGACTTTTTTCGACATACTATACTATGACTTATTTCAACACACTATACTATGACTGTTTGTCCACTTTTTTTTCGATATACTATACTAAGACTTTTTTTCAACATACTGCACTATGACTTTTTTCGACATACTATACTATGACGTTTTTCAACATATTATACTATTACTTTTTTCGACATACTATACTATGGCTGTTTGTCCACTTTTTTTGACATACTATACTATGACTTTATTTCGACATAGTATACTATAACTTTTTTTGACATACTACACTATGACTGTTTTTCCAATTTTTTCAACATACTATACTATTACTTTTTTCAACATACTATACTATGACTTTTTTCGACATACTATACTATGATTTTATTTCAACATACTGTACTATGACTTTTTCGACATACTATACTATGACTTATTTCAACACACTATACTATGACTGTTTGTCCACTTTTTTTCGATATACTATACTAAGACTTTTTTTCAACATACTGCACTATGACTTTTTTCGACATACTATACTATGACGTTTTTCAACATATTATACTATTACTTTTTTCAACATACTATACTATGACTGTTTGTCCACTTTTTTTGACATACTATATTATGACTTTATTTCGACATACTGTACTATGACTTTTTCGACATACTATACTATGACTTATTTCAACATACTATACTATGACTGTTTTTCCAATTTTTCAACATACTATACTGTTACTTTTATCAACATACTATACTATGACTTTTTCGACATACCATACTATGACATTATTTCGACATACTGTACTATGACTTTTTTCGACATACTATACTATGACTTTTTTCAACACACTATACTATGACTGTTTGTCCACTTTTTTTGACATGCTATACTATGACTTTTTTCAACATACTATACTATGTTTTTTTCCATACTATAATATGACTTTATTTCGACATACTGTACTATGACATTTTCGACATACTATACTATGACTTATTTCAACATACTATACTATGACTGTTTTCCAATTTTTCAACATACTATACTATTACTTTTTTCAACATACTATACTATGACTTTTTCAACATATTATACTATTACTTTATTTCGACATACTGTACTATGACTTTTTTCGACATACTATACTATGGCTTTTTGTCCACTTTTTTCGACATGCTATATTATTACTTTTTTCAACATTATATACTATGACATTTTTCGACACACTATACTATGACTGTTTGTCCAATTTTTTAACATACTATATTATTACTTTTTTCAACATACCATACTATGACTTTTTCGACATACTATACTATGACTTTATTTCGACATACTGTACTATGACTTTTTTCAACATACTATACTATGACTGTTCGTCCACTTTTTTCGACATGCTATACCATGACTTCTTTTGAAAAACTAAACTATAGCTGTTTGTCCACTTTTTTCTACATAGTATACTGTGACTTTTTTTCAACATACTGTACTATGACTTTTTTCAGATACTATACTATTACTTTTTTCAACATTATATACTATGACATTTTTCAACACACTATACTATGACTGTTTGTCCATTTTTTTTGACAAGCTATACTATGACTTTTTTTGACATACTATACTATGGCTGTTTGTCCACTTTTTTTGACATGCTATACTATGACTTTTTTGACATAGTATACTATAACTTTTTTCAACATACTATACTATTACCTTTTTCGACATACTATACTATGACTTTATTTCAACATACTGTAGTATGACTTTTTTCGACATACTATACTATGGCTGTTTGTCCACTTTTTTTGACATGCTATATTATGACTTTTTTTGACAGTATACTATAACTTTTTTTCGACATACTATACTATGACTGTTTGTATAATTTTTTCAACATACTATACTATTACTTTTTTCAACATACTATACTATGACTTATCGTCCACTTTTTTCGACATGCTATACCATGACTTCTTTTGACATACTAAACTATAGCTGTTTGCCCACTTTTTTGACATAGTATACTGTGACTTTTTTTCAACATACTGTACTATGACTTTTTTCAGATACTATACTATTACTTTTTTCAACATTATATACTATGACATTTTTCGACACACTATACTATGACTGTTTGTTCACTTTTTTTGACATGCTATACTATGACTTTTTTGACATACTAAACTATAGCTGTTTGTCCTCTTTTTTCGACAGAGTATACTGTGACTTTTTTCAACATACTGTACTATGACTTTTTTCAACATTATATACTATGACATTTTTCGACACACTATACTATGACTGTTTGTCCACTTTTTTCGATATACTATACTATGACTTTTTTTCGACACACTGTACTATGACTTTTTTCAACAAATTATACTATGACTTTTTCGACATTTTATACTATGACTTCTTTCTACATACTAAACTATAGCTGCTTGTCCACTTTTTTGACATATTATATTATGACTTTTTTTTCGACATACTATACTATGACTGTTTGTCCAATTTGTCAACATACTATACTATGATTTTTCCACCAATTTTTTCAACATACTATACTATTACTTCTTTTGGAATGCTATACTATGACTTTCTATGCAGTTTTTTCAACATACTATACTATTAATATTTTCTACAAATTATACTTTGACTGTCTACTTTTTTCAACAAACTATACTATGACTTTTTTTGACATGCTATACTATGACTTCTTTCAACATACTATACAATAATATGAATTATTTCAACATACTATACAATGACTGTCCAATTTTTTCGACATACTATACTATGACTTTTAACCTACTTTTTTTAATTTGCTGTGCTAATACTTCCGTCATGTACATTATGACCTTTTCCACTTTTGTTTTCATGCTATTCTATGACTTTTTTTCCACTTTTTTAACATGCTATACTATAACTTTATTTCAACGTACTATACTATCAATTCTTTCTGCATAATATACTGGGACTTTTTTTGGCATAATATACTATGACTTTTTTCAACATTTTCGACACATTATGACCTTTTCCACTTTTGTTGACATTGTATACTATTATTTTATTTAAACATACTAGACTATGACTTTATTTCAACATATATTTTTCAAAACTCTATACTATGACTTTTTGTCCACTTTTTTTTTGCGACATGCTATACTATTACTTTTTAAAATAATTATTTCAACAATCTATGCTATGAGTTTTTTCGACAAGCCATTTTATCTACTTTTTCAACATATTATACTATGACTTTTTCACATTTTTGTGATTTCTTTTGACATACTGTAATATTACTTTTTTTTTGGACATACTATTGCTTTTGCGGAACACAGAACAGACCCAAATGCAAGGCACCACAATAATCAGGTTTATTAAATAAGAGGAAGGGAGATGTGGAGAGTCGGACGCCAAAAACAGGAACAAGGGCTCAAGGCTGGGGTAGGATGGCGAGGGACCTGAGGGCTGGAGCAGGATAGCAAGGGCTGGGATCAAGAAGGAACAGGGAGCCGTGAGGAGGGGACCGAGTGGTGAAGCCAGCTGGCTGGAGACACCTGAGAGGTATGGAGACCGTGGCTGCAGGCAACAAACAAAGAGAGGTAAGTATCACAAACTGGACAAATACAGGGAAGTACTAGGTTTCCAGAGAGCTTAAAGCGAGTGTCACCTGTGTGTCTGATCAAGTGAAGGTTGTGAGTGGATCTGGGGTTGAAGTGCTGGGCTTGATTGTAGATGACTGGCAGGTGTGTTCGGCGGAAGAGGTGATGATGGAATGGATGATGTGTGTAGTCAGCTGGCCGCAGTAGGCAAGGAGAAAACACAGGAGACAGAGATAGAGCCAACAGAGAAACTAAATGTGGAAAACACAAAAAGAAACTAGAAAATTGGAAACAAAACCCCAACCACAACAACTATACTATGACATTTTTGTGACTTTTTTCGACATACTATGTTGTTATTTTTTCAGAATCAAAATCTTAATCATCCTTATTGTCCAGGTTTGCATAAACAAACAAGGAATTTGACTCCAGTAATCTTTGCTCTCAAAGTACAACACTCACTTATTAATCAAGTATACAAACAGAATGGACAGTACAAAAACATATATATAAAATACTGTTAAGTATGCAATATAACAATTTACAAATTTACAAAAAAATATACAATAACAATTTAAATGAGGGAATTAATGGTGTAATATTGTTTAGTCTGAGAGTTCAATGCAATGGTAATATATTAACAATATTGTATGAGGTAGAACAGTGTTGATTGACTGTGTTCAGTCTAACGGTGGGGCAGTGCCATCATGTATCTCCTACCAGGAAGTCACGTGATCGGCTCCACAGAGATGGTGGCTTAAGGTTCAGATGCTGGCCCAATTTTGCCAAATAGTTGCATTATATGGTTCCAACACTGATATTCTATCACTTTGTGCTCAATAGAGTAATTTAAAGAATAATGGCAAACAATGACAAAACCCAACGCGGCGATACGGATGTCATTGAAGAGGCATTATTGGAGAAACAGAAAAGCTACCTCGACCCACATTTTTCTCAGATTCAACCAGGTGGAGATTAACAACGACGAGAAGCTACCTGCTGTCCATGCCCAGCTAGCATCTCTAACTGAAAACCTTGGCTCTATCAGATCTGATGCGGACGATCTAAAAACTACTGTGGAAAGCAACTCAGATGCTCTTGCCATGCATTGCTATGCTTTTCCAGAGCTGACAGGGAAGCTAGCAGATATGGCTAAGGCTATTCAGTATCACTCACGCTCCCTGCCTAAGTGGCTCCCGAAATTGGCAGATGCTCAGATCAAGATTATGAGAGCCCACCGAATCTACAGTGATAGCCCAAAGACCACTACTACTAATCGCATGCTGATTTTCAACCAGGCAGGTGATCTTACAGACTGCATGGAAATCTCCGCCCATGGTTGGGGGCAGAAAGAGTCGCTTTACCCCGGACTGCAGCAACTTCACGGTCAAGCGGCGCCAGGCCAATCAAACCATGGATTCAGCACGAGTCAAGGGTCTGGATTCTTTCCTGGTCTACCCGGGAAACACTGAAGATCAAGGATGGCTCCCAGTGCAGAGCTTTCACCTCCACTAGGAGACTACGTCCTCTTGTGACCGCGGAGACGACCGGTGCCTCGCATTCTGTTTAGTATGTTTACTGTGCATACATACAGTATGTGTATATATTTACATATGTATGTACACATATGTACTGTTTATAACTTATAATAGGAACCAGAGCAGAAAAAAGTGGTCTGACACAGTAATATCAGTATGTCTAAACGGTTTTTTAATATCAGCTAACATCAACCAACATAAACTACTGGTCATGCCAGACCAAGTAAAGCTGATAAACAAATAAACAGCAACAAAAATGTCAGAGCCCGAGACTAAGCTTGAGGGAAAAGTACACTAGATAACAGCAGTCAGAAGAGAGAGAGAGAGAGAGAGAGAGAGAGAGAGAGAGAGAGAGAGAGAGAGAAATGTAAAACTGAGAGAAAAGTGGGGGGGAGGTATAAGCAGCACTGCCTATCTAGTGGAGGGTAAATGTTTCTGTTTGTGCTCTCACATTGGCGAGTGAGGCTCAACACTTCCCCTGTGGAGTGGATGAGTGTAAGCGTGTCGCGGTTGGAGGCTGGAAGGCCGAGCTGTGATAGCATGTGGTTACCAGGGGCCTCTCGCAGTTGGTTTCTCCCACTTACAATAGAGATGGCTGTTGGAGAGGAGGTTCAGGGCCTGGAAAGCCAAGAAGAAATAGGCATTTTAAAAATGTCCCATAAATGACAAAATAACCAAAATACAGAGCAAATACAATTGAGGATAATTATATTTATTTTCAGCTTGTAGCTGGTATTCAGCATAGATATTTGAGCTTTTTACAAGGCAAATGGAGCTCGAAAGAGGCAAAATCATCTCTACCCAAAGTGCAGGCGTATTGCATAAAAAATAAATAAAAATTATAATTAACCAACAGAGATATGACACAACAGTGACTGCAGCTTATTTGCATAAAACCTAATAATGTCATACCTTTGTAGCAGTGTTTGCTGTTTTTTTTGTTTATATATTGTCTTTTATTTCCATTAAGCTGTATTAGTGATGATTATGAAGCATTTACTTTATATACGGAGATACAACCAAACAGGCGGATACCTGTCTTTTTCTTCTTTTTAGAAGTACAGTACATTTAGAACACACCTTACATTTATCCCACAACACCACAGCAAATCTTATAACACAACAGCAAATCTTATAACACAACAGCATTCACCACAACACAACAGCAAATCCCACAACACCACACCTGTAGCATGGTAGCCCACTGGTTAGCACTGTGGCCTCACAACAAGAAGGTTCTGGGTTCCAGTTCGTTTCTGTGTGGAGTTTATATGTTCTCCACCTCAGGGTGCTCCGGGTTTCCCCCACCATCAAAAAAATAAAAAAAATAAAAATCAAGGCACTTGCTCAGACTGTGGCTGCCCACTGGGTTTGATGAATTTCACTACATGTATGTGACAATAAAGTACCTTTGCCTTTCACAGAAAGTCCTACAACACAACAGCAAATCATCACAGCATGAGAGCAAATCGCCACAATATAACATATATAACATAATATACGGCCATAACAGAACAGTAAATCACCACAACACAACCGCAAACCCCATCAGCAATTCACCACAACACCACAGTATTGACGAGATTTAGGTACTTATTGGACACTGATTCTTGTCCTGATTGGTTGTGTGGCACATATATTTGACACTGTAATTTTTTATTTCATGTATTATTTAATTTTGTTCATTTGCAAAAATGACAGATACCCCAATTTCCCCAAATGTATTCCTCATGTGAGTATAAATGTCAGACACCAAACAAGAACGAGGACCACAAAAGCGTCACGTTAAAAGTTTATTTAAGGAATGGGGGTAATGGAGGTTTCAGAGGTACCAGAGGGGGTACAGGAGTACCAAAAGTCTGCGTGTGCGTGTTCCCCCAGTAGCCGAACAGCAATGGCATGAGCTGGAAAATCCAGGGGCTGGAGAACACAAAAGTAGACGAGCAGGTCCGGGATCACAGGCAAAGAGTCAGAGGAGTATTCCAAAACAGGCAGGTTCCGGTGCTGGTCGCAGACGATCTGACAAGTGTGAACTGAAAAGCAAGGCGTTATATACAGAGCATGATGAGTGGTGAATGCAGTGCAGCTGGTAGGTAACGAGGGTGAGGCAGAGCAGAGCAGCAACAGGTGGAGATCATCAGACGTCAATCAGCGTGTGTACCAGACAGAGAGAGTGAGCTCATGACAATAAATGCACCAGATCATTGTCCGGTTTGCCCTGTCTTCTTCAGTTGGCCTAATGTCTGAATTAATGTTTGAGCAAACTTGGCACTGAAGACCAGATTTGT
>CM049389.1:3333500-3641281 GCA_026937815.1 Etheostoma perlongum | reverse complement strand
TGTTGAAATAAAGTCATAGAATAGTATGTCAAAATGTCATAGTATAGCATGTCAGTGTGACAAATAGTCATACTTTAGTATGTCAAAAGAAGTCATTGTATAGCATGTCAAAAAAGTGGAAAACAGTCATAGTATAGTGTGTCGAAATGTCATAGTATAATATGTTGAAAAAGTCATAGTATAGTATGTCGAAAAAGTCATAGTATTGTATGTTGAAATAAAGTCATAGTATAGTATGTTTAAAAGTCATAGTATAGTATGTTGAAAAAGTAATAGTATAGTATGTTGAAAAATTGACAAACAAAGTCATAGTATATATGTTGAAAAAAGTAATAGTATAGTATGTTGAAAAAATTGAATAACAGTCATAGTATAGTATGTTGAAATAAAGTTATGGTATACTGTCAAAAAACTATATAGAATCGTCAAAAAAGTGGAAAACAGCCATAGTATAGTATGTCGAAAAACGTCAGAGTAATAAAGTATGCCGAAATAAAGTCATAGTATAGTATGTCGAAAAAGTCATAGTATAGTATGTTGAATTAAGTCATAGTATAGTATGTGGAAAAAGTCATAGTACAGTATGTTGAAAAAATTGGACAAACAGTCATAGTATAGTATGTTGAAAAAAGTTATAGTATACTATGTCAAAAAAGTCATAGTAAAGTATGTTAAAAAAAGTGGAGTATATCAAAAAGTCATAGTATAGTATGTTGAAAAAATTATAGCATGTCAAAAAAGTGGACAAAAGCCATAGTATAGTATGTGAAAAAGTCATAGTAAATATCTTGAAAAAGTATAGTATAGTATGTCAACAAAAGTCATAGTACAGTATGTTGAAAAAAAGTCTTAGTATAATATATCAAAAAAAGTGGACAAACAGTCATAGTATAGTGTGTTGAAAAATATCATAGTATATAATGTTAAAAAAAGTAATAGTATAGCATCTGAAAAAAGTCATAGTACAGTATGTTGAAAAAACAGTCACAATATACTATGTCGAAAAAGTGACAAACAGCTATAGTTTAGTATGTCAAAAGAAGTCATGGTATAGCATGTTGAAAAAGTGGATTGTAATAGTCATAGCATAGTATGATGAAAAAAGTAATAGTATAGTATGTCAAAAAAGTGGACAAACAGTCATAGTATAGTATGTTGAAAAAAGTAATAGTATAATATGTTGAAAAAGTCATAGTATAGTATGTCAAAAAGTCATAGTACAGTATGTTGAAAAAAAGTCTTAGTATAATATATCGAAAAAAGTGGACAAACAGTCATAGTACAGTATGTTGAAAAAATTGGAAAAACAGTCATAGTACAGTATGTTGAAATAAAGTCATAGTATAGTATGTGGAAAAGTCAAAGTATAGTATGTTGAAAACATATTATACTATGTCAAAAAAGTCATAGTATAGCATGTCAAAAAAAGTGGACAAACAGTCATAGTTTAGTATGTCAAAAGAAGTCATTGTATATCATGTCAAAAAAAGTGGACAAACAGTCATAGTATAGTGTGTCGAAAAATGTCTTAGTATAATATGTTGAAAAAAGTCATAGTATAGTATGTCAACAAAAGTGGACTGACAGTCATAGTATAGTATGTTGAAAAAGTAATAGTATAGCATGTCAAAAGAAGTGGACAAACAGTCATAGTATAGAATGTTGAAAAAAGTAATAGTATAGTATGTTGAAAAAATTGAACAAACAGTCATAGTATAGTATGTTGAAAAAAAGTTATAGTATACTGTCGAAAAAAATCATAGTATATCATGTCAAAAAAAGTTGACAACTAGCCATAGTATAGTATGTCAAAAAACGTCATAGTACAGTATGTCGTAATAAAGTCATAGTATAGTATGTCGAAAAAGTCATAGTATAGTATGTTGATAAAAGTAATAGTATAGTATGTTGAAAAACATTATAGAATACTATGTCAAAAAATTCATAGTATAGCATGTCAAAAAAAGTGGACAAACAGTAAGAGTATAGTGTGTCAAAAAATGTCATAGTATATAATGTTGAAAAAAGTAATATTAAAGTATGTCGAAAAGTCATATATATCAAAAAAAAATAGTATAGTATGTCAAAAAAGTCATAGTATGTATGTTGAAATAAAGTCATAGTATAGTATGTCGAAAAAGTCATAGTATAGTATGTTGATTAAAGTAATAGTATAGTATATCGAAAAAAGTGGACAAACAGTCATAGTATAGAGTGTCGAAAAATGTCATAGTATATAATGTTGAAAAAGTAATAGTATAGTATCTGAAAAACAGTCATAGTACAGTATGTTGAAAAGTCACAGTATAGTATGTCGAAAAATTGGGACAAAACAGCTATAGTATAGTATGTTGAAAAATTGTAAATTAGTCATATATAGTATGTCGAAAAAGTTATAGTATAGTATGTCATAGTACAGTATGTTGAAAAAGTCACACTACTATGTCAAAAAAAAGTGGATCAAACAGCTATAGTTTAGTTGTCAAAAAAGTCATAGTATAGCATGTCAAAAAAAGTGGACAAACAGTCATAGTATAGTATGTTGAAAACGTAAAGTAATAGTATGTCGAAAAAGTTATATTATACTGTCAAAAAAGTCATAGTATAGCATGTTGAAAAAACAGCCATAGTATAGTATGTCGAAAAAAGTCATAGTATAATATGTTGAAAAAAGTCATAGTACAGTATGTTGAAAAAAGTAATAGTATAGTATGCTGAAAAAATTGGACAAACAGTCATAGTATAGTATGTTGAAAAAAGTTATAGTATACTATGTCGAAAAAAGTCATAGTAAAGTATGTCGAAATAAAGTCATAGTGTAGTATATCGAAAAAGTCATAGTATAGTATGTTGAAAAAAGTCATAGTATAGCATGTCAAAAAGTGAAAAAAGTCATAGTATAGTATGTCAAAAAAGTCATAGTATAATATCTTGAAAAAGTCATAGTATAGTATGTCAAAAAAAGTCATAGTACAGTATGTTGAAAAAGTCTTAGTATAATATATCAAAAAGTGGACAAACAGTCATAGTATAGTGTGTTGAAAAATATCATAGTATATAATGTTAAAAAAAGTAATAGTATAGCATCTGAAAAAGTCATAGTACAGTATGTTGAAAAACAGTCACAATATACTATGTCGAAAAAAGTGGACAAACAGCTATAGTTTAGTATGTCAAAAGAAGTCATGGTATAGCATGTTGAAAAAAGTGGACGAATAGTCATAGCATAGTATGATGAAAAAAGTAATAGTATAGTATGTCAAAAAAGTGGACAAACAGTCATAGTATAGTATGTTGAAAAAAAGTATAATATGTTGAAAACGTCATAGTATAGTATGTGGAAAAAAAGTCATAGTACAGTAAAAAAGTCTTAGTATAGTCTATCGAAAAAAGTGGACAAACAGTCATAGTACAGTATGTTGAAAAAATTGGAAAAACAGTCATAGTACAGTATGTTGAAATAAAGTCATAGTATAGTATGTGGAAAAAGTCAAAGTATAGTATGTTGAAAAAAGTTATATTATACTATGTCAAAAAAGTCATAGTATAGCATGTCAAAAAAAGTGGACAAACAGTCATAGTTTAGTATGTCAAAAGAAGTCATTGTATATCATGTCAAAAAAAGTGGACAAACAGTCATAGTATAGTGTGTCGAAAAATGTCTTAGTATAATATGTTGAAAAAAGTCATAGTATAGTATGTCAACAAAAGTGGACTGACAGTCATAGTATAGTATGTTGAAAAAAGTAATAGTATAGCATGTCAAAAGAAGTGGACAAACAGTCATAGTATAGAATGTTGAGAAAAGTAATAGTATAGTATGTTGAAAAAATTGAACAATCAGTCATAGTATAGTATGTTGAAAAAAAGTTATAGTATACTGTCGAAAAAAATCATAGTATATCATGTCAAAAAAAGTTGACAAATAGCCATAGTATAGTATGTCAAAAAACGTCATAGTACAGTATGTCGTAATAAAGTCATAGTATAGTATGTCGAAAAAGTCATAGTATAGTATGTTGATAAAAGTAATAGTATAGTATGTTGAAAAACATTATAGAATACTATGTCAAAAAAGTCATAGTATAGCATGTCAAAAAAAAGTGGACAAACAGTAAGAGTATAGTGTTGAAAAATGTCATAGTATATAAGTTGAAAAAGTAATATTATAGCATGTCGAAAAAGTCAAAGTACAGTATATCAAAATAAAGTCATAGTATAGTATGTCGAAAAAAGTCATAGTACAGTATGTTGAAATAAAGTCATAGTATAGTATGTCGAAAAAGTCATAGTATAGTATGTTGATTAAAGTAATAGTATAGTATATCGAAAAAAGTGGACAAACAGTCATAGTATAGAGTGTCGAAAAATGTCATAGTATATAATGTTGAAAAAAGTAATAGTATAGTATCTGAAAACAGTCATAGTACAGTATGTTGAAAAAAGTCACAGTATACTATGTCGAAAAAAGTGGACAAACAGCTATAGTATAGTATGTTGAAAAAATTGTACAATTAGTCATAGTATAGTATGTCGAAAAAAGTTATAGTATAGTACAGTATCATAGTACAGTATGTTGAAAAAAAGTCACACTACTATGTCAAAAAAAGTGGACAAACAGCTATAGTTTAGTATGTCAAAAGAAGTCATAGTATAGCATGTCAAAAAGTGGACAAACAGTCATAGTATAGTATGTTGAAAAACGTAATAGTATAGTATGTCGAAAAAAGTTATATTATACTGTCAAAAAAAGTCATAGTATAGCATGTCAAAAAAGTGGACAAACAGCCATAGTATAGTATGTCGAAAAAAGTCATAGTATAATATGTTGAAAAAAGTCATAGTATAGTATGTCGAAAAAAGTGGACAAACAGCCACAGTATAGTATGTTGAAAAAAGTCATAGTATAGTATGTCGAAAAAATTGTACAAACAGTCATAGTATAGTATGTCGAAAACAGTCATAGTACAGTATGTCGAAATAAAGTCATAGTATAGTATGTCGAAAAAGTCATAGTACAGTATGTTGAAATAAAGTCATAGTATAGTATGTTGATAAAAGTAATAGCATAGTATGTTGAAAAAATTGGACAAACAGTCATAGTATAGTATGTTGATAAAAGTTATGGTATAATATGTTGAAAAAAGTCATAGAATAGTATGTCGAGAAAAGTCATAGTACAGTAAGTCGAAATAAAGTCATAGTATAGTATGTCGAAAAAGTTATAGTATAGTATGTTGAAAAAAGTAATAGTATAGTATGTTGAAAAAATTGGACAAACAGTCATAGTATAGTATTTCGAAAAACATTATAGTATACTATGTCAAAAAAAGTCATAGTATAGCATGTCAAAAAAAGTGGACAAACAGTAAGAGTATAGTGTGTCAAAAAATGTCTTAGTATATAATGTTGAAAAAAGTAATAGTATAGTATGTCGAAAAAAGTCAAAGTACAGTATGTCAAAATAAAGTCATAGTATAGTATGTGGAAAAAGTCATAGTACAGTATGTTGAAATAAAGTCACAGTATAGTATGTCAAAAAAGTCATAGTATAGCATGTCAAAAAAAGTGGACAAACAGTCATAATTCAGTATGTCAAAAGAAGTCATTGTATAGCATGTCAAAAAAAGTGGACAAACAGTCCTAGTATAGTGTGTCGAAAAATGTCATAGTATAATATGTTGAAAAAAGTCATAGTATAGTATGTCGAAAAAAGTCATAGTAAAGTATGTTGAAATAAAGTCATAGTATAGTATGTCAAAAAAAGTGGACTGACAGTCATAGTATAGTATATTGAAATAAAGTTATAGTATACTGTCAAAAAACGTCATAGTATAGCATGTCAAAAAAAGTGGAAAAACAGCCATAGTAGAGTTTGTCGAAAAACGTCATAGTACAGTATGTCGAAATAAAGTCATAGTATAGTATGTCGAAAAAGTCATAGTATAGAATGTTGAATAAAGAAATAGTATAGTATGTTGAAAAAAGTAATAGTATAGTATGTTGAAAAAATTGGAAAAACAGTCATAGTATAGTATGTTGAAAAAAGCTATAGTATAGTATGTTGAAAAAAGTCATAGTATAGTATGTTGAAAAAGTAATAGTATAGTATGTTGAAAAAATTGGAAAAACAGTCATAGTATAGTATGTTGAAAAAAGTAATAGTATAGTATGTTGAAAGAATTGGACAAACAGTCATAGTATAGTATGTTGAAAAAAGTAATAGTATAGTATGTCGATATTAAGTCATAGTATAGTATGTCGAAAAAAGTCATAGTACAGTATGTCGATATTAAGTCATAGTATAGTATGTCGAAAAAGGTAATAGTATAGTATGTTGAAAAAATTGGACAAACAGTCATAGTTTAGTACGTTGAAAAAAGTTATAGTATACTATGTCAAAAAAAGTCATAGTATAGCATGTCAAAAAAAGTGGACAAACAGCCATAGTAAAGTATGTCAAACAAAGTCATAGTATAATATGTTGAAAAAAGTCATAGTATAGTATGTCAAAAAAGTCATAGTATAGAATGTTGAAAAAATTAATAGAATAGTATTTTGAAAAAATCGGACAAACAGTCAAAGTATAGTATGTTGAAAAAAGTTATAGTATAGTATGTCGAAAAAAGTAATAGTACAGTATGTCGAAAAGAAGTCTTAGTATAGTATATCAAAAAATGCGGACAAACAGCTATAGTTTATTATGTCAAAAGAAGTCATGGCATAGCATGTCAAAAAAAGTGGACAAACAGTCATAGTATAGTGTGTCGAAAAATGTCATAGTATAATATGTTGAAAAAAGTCATAGTATAGTTTGTCGAAAAAAGTCATAGTGCAGAATGTTGAAATAAAGTCATAGTATAGTATGTCGAAAAAGTCATAGTATAGTATGTTGAAAAAAGTAATAGTATAGTATGTTGAAAAAATTGGACAATCAGTCATAGTATAATATGTTGAAAAAAGTAATAGTATAGTATGTCGATATTAAGTCATAGTATAGTATGTCGAAAAAACTCATAGTACAGTATATCGATATTAAGTCATAGTATAGTATGTCGAAAAAGGAAATAGTATAGTATGTTGAAAAGTCATAGTATACAGTGGGTACGGAAAGTATTCAGACCCCTTTAAATTTTTCACTCTTTGTTTCATTGCAGCCTTTTTTAGTAAAAATCAAAAAGTTCATTTTATTTCTCAGTAATGTACACTCAGCAACCCATCTTGACAGAAAAAAACAGAAATTTAGAAATTTTTGCATATTTATTAAAAAACAAAAACTGAAATATCACATGGTCATATGTATTCAGACCCTTTGCCGTGACCCTCATATGTAACTCAGGTGCTGTCTATTTCTTCTGATCATCCTTGAGATGGTTCTACACCTTCATTGGAGTCCAGCTGTGTTTGATTATACTGATTGGACTTGATTAGGAAAGCCACACACCTGTCTATATAAGACCTTACAGCTCACAGTGCATGTCAGAGCAAATGACAATCATGAGGTCAAAGGAACTGCCTGAAGAGCTCAGAGACAGAATTGTGGCAAGGCACAGATCTGGTCAAGGTTACAAAAAAATTTCTGCTGCACTTAAGGTTCCTAAGAGCACAGTGGCCTCCATAATCCTCAAATGGAAGACGTTTGGGACGACCAGAACCCTTCCTAGAGCTGGCAGTCCGGCCAAACTGAGCTATCGGGGGAGAAGAGCCTTGGTGAGAGAGGCAAAGAAGAACCCAATGGTCACTGTGGCTAAGCTCCAGAGATGCAGTCGGAGATGGGAGAAAGTTGTAGTAAGTCAACCATCACTGCAGCAATCCACCAGTCGGGGCTTTATGGCAGAGTGGCCCGGCGGAAGCCTCTCCTCAGTGCAAGACACATGAAAGCCCGCATGGAGTTTGCTAAAAAAAAACACCTGAAGGACTCCAAGATGGTGATAAATAAAATCCTCTGGTCTGATGAGACCAAGATAGAACTTTTTGGCCTTAATTCTAAGCGGTATGTGTGAAAAAACCAGGCACTGCTCATCACCTGTCCAATACAGTCTCAACAGTGAAGCATGGTGGTGGCAGCATCATGCTGTGGGGGTGTTTTTCAGCTGCAGGGACAGGACGACTGGTTGCAATCGAGGGAAAGATGAATGCGCCAAGTACAGGGATATCCTGGACGAAAAAAGTTTTCCAGAGTGCTCTGGACCTCAGACTGGGCCGGTTTACCTTCCAACAAGACAATGACCCTAAGCACACCGCTAAAATAACGAAGGATGGCTTCAGTAACTCTGTGGTTGTTCTTGAATGGCCCAGCCAGAGCCCTGACTTAAACCCAATTGAGCATCTCTGGAGAGACCTGAAAATGACTGTCCACCAACGTTTACCATCCAACCTGACAGAACTGGAGGATCTGCAAGGAGGAATGGCAGAGGATACCCAACCAGATGTGAAAAAGTTGCATCTTTCCCAAAACGACTCATGGCTGTATTAGATCAAAAGGGTGCTTCTAAAATACTGAACAAAGGGTCTGAATACTTATGACCATGTGATATTTCAGTTTTTGTTTTTTAATAAATATGCAAAAAAAACAGTCTAAATTTATGTATTTTGTCAAGATGGGTTGCTGAGTGTACATTACTGAGAAATAAAATGAACTTTTTGTTTTTGGAAAAAAGGCTGCAATGAAACAAAGAGTGAAAAAAGTCTGAATAGTTTCCGTAGTAGCATGTCAAAAAAGTGGACAAACAGCCATAGTATAGTATGTCGAAAAAAGTCATAGTATAATATCATCAAAAAAGTCATAGTATAGTATGTCAAAAAAAGTCATAGTACAGTATGTTGAAAAAAAGTCTTAGTGTAATATATCAAAAAAAGTGGACAAACAGTCATAGTATAGTGTGTTGAAAAATATCATAGTATATAATGTTGAAAAAAGTAATAGTATAGCATCTGAAAAAAGTCATAGTACAGTATGATGAAAAACAGTCACAATATACTATGTCGAAAAAAGTGGACAAAGCTATAGTTTAGTATGTCAAAAGAAGTCATGGTATAGCATGTTGAAAAAAGTGGACGAACAGTCATAGCATAGTATGATGAAAAAAGTAATAGTATAGTATGTCAAAAAAGTGGACAAACAGTCATAGTATAGTATGTTGAAAAAAGTAATAGTATAATATGTTGAAAAACTTCATAGTATAGTATGTCGAAAAAAGTCATAGTACAGTATGTTGAAAAAAAGTCTTAGTATAGTCTATCGAAAAAAGTGGACAAACAGTCATAGTATAGTGTGTTGAAATAAAGTTATAGTATACTGTCAAAAAAGTCATAGTATAGCATGTCAAAAAAAGTGGACAAACAGCCATAGTATAGTATGTTGAAATAAGTCATAGTATAGTAGGTCGAAAAAAGTCATAGTACAGTATGTCGAAATAAAGTCATAGTATAGTATATCGAAAAAGTCATAGTATAGTATGTTGAAAAAAGTAATAATACAGTATGTTGAAAAAATTGGAAAAACAGTCATAGTATAGTATGTGGAAAAAGTCATAGTACAGTATGTTGAAATAAAGTCACAGTATAGTATGTCAAAAAAGTCATAGTATAGCATGTCAAAAAAAGTGGACAAACAGTCATAGTTCAGTATGTCAAAAGAAGTCATTGTATAGCATGTCAAAAAAAGTGGACAAACAGTCCTAGTATAGTGTGTCGAAAAATGTCATAGTATAATATGTTGAAAAAAGTCATAGTATAGTATGTCGAAAAAAGTCATAGTACAGTATGTTGAAATGAAGTCATAGTATAGTATGTCGAAAAAGTCATAGTATAGTATGTTGAAAAAAGTAATAGTATAGTATGTTGAAAAAATTGGACAAACAGTCATAGTATAGTATGTTGAAAAAAGTTACATTATACTATGTCAAAAAAGTCATAGTATAGCATGTCAAAAAAACTGGACAAACAATCATAGTTTAGTGTGTCGAAAAATGTCATAGTATAATATGTTGAAAGAAGTCATAGTATAGTATGTCGTAAAAAAAGTCATAGTACAGTATGTTGAAATAAAGTCATAGTATAGTATGTTGAAAAAATTGGACAAACAGTCATAGTATAGCATGTTGAAAAAAGTAATAGTATAGTATGTTGAAATAATTTAACAAACAGTCATAGTATAGTATGTTGAAAAAAGTTATAGTATACTATGTCAAAAAGTCATAGTTTAGCATGTCAAAAAAAGTGGACAAACAGCCATAGTATAGTATGTGGAAAAAAGTCATAGTATAATATGTTGAAAAAAGTCATAGTATAGTATGTCGAAAAAAGTAATAGTAGAGTATGTTGAAAAAAAGTCTTAGTATAGTATATCAAAAAAAGCTGACAAACAGCTATAGTTTAGTATGTCAAAAGAAGTCATGGTATAGCATGTCAAAAAAAGTGGACAAACAGTCATAGTATAGTGTGTCGAAAAATGTCATAGTATAATATGTTGAAAAAAGTCATAGTATAGTTTGTCGAAAAAGTCATAGTACAGTATGTTGAAATAAAGTCATAGTATAGTATGTCGAAAAAGTCATAGTATAGTATGTTGAAAAAAGTAATAGTATAGTATGTTGAAAAAATTAGACAAACAGTCATAGTATAGTATGTTGAAAAAAGTAATAGTATAGTATGTTGAAAAAATTGAACAAACAGTCATAGTATAGTATGTTGAAATAAAGTTATAGTATACTGTCAAAAAACGTCATAGTATAGCATGTCAAAAAAAGTGGAAAAACAGCCATAGTATAGTATGTCGAAAAACGTCATAGTACAGTATGTCGAAATAAAGTCATAGTATAGTATGTCGAAAAAGTCATAGTATAGTATGTTGAAAAAAGTAATAGTATAGTATGTTGAAAAAATTGGACAAACAGTCATAGTATAGTATGTTGAAAAAAGTTATAGTATACTATTTCAAAAAAAAAGTCATAGTATAGCATGTCAAAAAAAATGGACAAACAGCCATAGTATAGTATGTGGAAAAAAGTGATAGTATAATATGTTGAAAAAAGTCATAGTATAGTATGTCGAAAAAAATAATAGTACAGTATGTTGAAAAAAGTCTTAGTATAGTATATCAAAAAAAAGCGGACAAACAGCTATAGTTTAGTATGTCAAAAAAGTCATGGTATAGCATGTCAAAAAAAAAAAAGTGGACAAACAGTCATAGTATAGTGTGTCGAAAAATGTCATAGTATAATATGTTGAAAAAGTCATATAGTATAGTTTGTCGAAAAAAAGTCATAGTACAGTATGTTGAAAAAAGTCATAGTATAGTATGTTGAAAAAGTCATGGTATAGTATGTTGAAAAAAGTAATAGTATAGTATGTTGAAAAAATTGGACAAACAGTCATAGTATAGTATGTTGAAAAAAGTTACATTATACTATGTCAAAAAAGTCATAGTATAGCATGTCAAAAAAACTGGACAAACAATCATAGTTTAGTGTGTCGAAAAATGTCATAGTATAATATGTTGAAAGAAGTCATAGTATAGTATGTCGTAAAAAAAGTCATAGTACAGTATGTTGAAATAAAGTCATAGTATAGTATGTTGAAAAAATTGGACAAACAGTCATAGTATAGCATGTTGAAAAAAGTAATAGTATAGTATGTTGAAATAATTTAACAAACAGTCATAGTATAGTATGTTGAAAAAAGTTATAGTATACTATGTCAAAAAAGTCATAGTTTAGCATGTCAAAAGAAGTGGACAAACAGCCATAGTATAGTATGTGGAAAAAAGTCATAGTATAATATGTTGAAAAAAGTCATAGTATAGTATGTCGAAAAAAGTAATAGTAGAGTATGTTGAAAAAAAAGTCTTAGTATAGTATATGTTGAAAAAAGCTGACAAACAGCTATAGTTTAGTATGTCAAAAGAAGTCATGGTATAGCATGTCAAAAAAAGTGGACAAACAGTCATAGTATAGTATGTGTCGAAAAAATCATAGTATAATATGTTGAAAAAGTCATAGTATAGTTTGTCAAAAAAGTCATAGTACAGTATGTTGAAATAAAGTCATAGTATAGTATGTCGAAAAAGTCATAGTATAGTATGTTGAAAAAAGTAATAGTATAGTATGTTGAAAAATTAGACAAACAGTCATAGTATAGTATGTTGAAAAAAGTAATAGTATAGTATGTTGAATAAATTGAACAAACAGTCATAGTATAGTATGTTGAAATAAAGTTATAGTATACTGTCAACAAACGTCATAGTATAGCATGTCAAAAAAAGTGGAAAAACAGCCATAGTATAGTATGTCGAAAAACGTCATAGTACAGTATGTCGAAATAAAGCCATAGTATAGTATGTCGAAAAAGTCATAGTATAGTATGTTGAAAAAAGTAATAGTATAGTATGCTGAAAAAATTGGACAAACAGTCATAGTATAGTATGTTGAAAAAAGTTATAATATACTATTTCAAAAAAGTCATAGTATAGCATGTCAAAAAAAGTGGACAAACAGCCATAGTATAGTATGTGGAAAAAAGTGATAGTATAATATGTTGAAAAAAGTCATAGTATAGTATGTCGAAAAAAATAATAGTACAGTATGTTGAAAAAAAGTCTTAGTATAGTATATCAAAAAAAGCGGACAAACAGCTATAGTTTAGTATGTCAAAAGAAGTCATGGTATAGCATGTCAAAAAAAGTGGACAAACAGTCATAGTATAGTGTGTCGAAAAATGTCATAGTATAATATGTTGAAAAAAGTCATAGTATAGTTTGTCGAAAAAAAATAGTACAGTATGTTGAAATAAAGTCATAGTATAGTATGTTGAAAAAGTCATAGTATAGTATGTTGAAAAAAGTAATAGTATAGTATGTTGAAAAAATTGGACAAACAGTCATAGTATAGTATGTTGAAAAAAGTAATAGTATAGTATGTCGATATTAAGTCATAGTACAGTATGTCGATATTAAGTCTTAGTATAGTATGTTGAAAAAGGTAATAGTATAGTATGTTTAAAAAATTGGAAAAACAGTCATAGTATAGTATGTTGAAAAAAGTTATAGTATACTATGTCAAAAAAAGTCATAGTATAGCATGTCAAAAAAAGTCATAGTACAGTATGTTGAAAAAAAGTCTTAGTATAATATATAAAAAAAAGTGGACAAACACTCATAGTATAGTGTGTTGAAAAATATCATAGTATATAATGTTGAAAAAAGTAATAGTATAGTATCTGAAAAAAGTCATAGTACAATATGTTGAAAAACAGTCACAGTATACTATGTAGAAAAAAGTGGACAAACAGCTATAGTTTAGTATGTCAAAAGACTTCATAGTATAGTGTGTCGAAAAAAGTCATAGTACAGTATGTTGAAAAAAAGTCTTAGTATAGTATATCAAAAAAAGTGGACAAACAGTCATAGTATAGTGTGTTGAAATAAAGTTATAGTATACTGTCAAAAAAAGTCATAGTATAGAATGTCAAAAAAAGTGGACAAACAGCCATAGTATAGTATGTTGAAATAAGTCGTAGTATAGTATGTCGAAAAAAGTCATAGTACAGTATGTCGAAATAAAGTCATAGTATAGTATATCGAAAAAGTCATAGTATAGTATGTTGAAATAAGTCATAGTATAGCATGTCAAAAAAGTCATAGTACAGTATGTCGAAATAAAGTCATAGTATAGTATGTGGAAAAGTCATAATATAGTATGATGAAAAAAGTAATAGTATAGTATGTTGAGAAGATTGGACAAACAGTCATAGTAGAGTATGTTGAAAAAAGTTATATTATACTATTATACTATGTCAAAAAAGTCATAGTATAGCATGTCAAAAAAACTGGACAAACAGTCATAGTTTAGTGTGTCGAAAAATGTCATAGTATAATATGTTGAAAAAAGTCATAGTATAGTATGTTGAAAAAATTGGACAAACTGTCATAGTATAGTATGTTGAAAAAAGTAATAGTATAGTATGTTGAAAAAATTTAACAAACAGTCATAGTATAGTATGTTGAAAAAAGTTATAGTATACTATGTCAACAAAGTCATAGTATAGCATGTCAAAAGAAGTGGACAAACAGCCATAGTATAGTATGTGGAAAAAAGTCATAGTATAATATGTTGAAAAAAGTCATAGTATAGTATGTCGAAAAAAGTAATAGTACAGTATGTTGAAAAAAAGTCTTAGTATAGTATATCAAAAAAGCGGACAAACAGCTATAGTTTAGTATGTCAAAAGAAGTCATGGTATAGCATGTCAAAAAAAGTGGACAAACAGTCATAGTATAGTGTGTCGAAAAATGTCATAGTATAATATGTTGAAAAAAGTCATAGTATAGTATGTCGAAAAAAGTCATAGTACAGTATGTTGAAATAAAGTCATAGTATAGTATGTCGAAAAAAGTCATAGTATAGTATGTTGAAAAAAGTAATAGAATCGTATGTTGAAAAAATTGGACAAACAGTCATAGTATAGTATGTTGAAAACAGTAATAGTATAGTATGTTGAAAAAATTTAACAAACAGTCATAGTATAGTATGTTGAAATACAGTTATAGTATAGTGTCAAAAAAAGTCATAGTATAGCATGTCAAAAAAAGTGGACAAACAGCCATAGTATAGTATGTTGAAAAAACTCATAGTACAGTATGTTGAAATAAAGTCATAGTATAGTATGTCGAAAAAGTGACAGTATAGTATGTTGAAACAAGTAATAGTATAGTATGTTGAAAAAATTGGAAAAACAGTCATAGAATAGTATGTTGAAATAAGTCATAGTATAGTATGTTGAAAAAAGTAATAGTATAGTATGTTGAAAAAATTGGACATACAGTCATAGTATAGTATGTTGAAAAAAGTCATAGTATAGTATGTCGAAAAAAGTCATAGTACAGTATGTTGAAAAAAAGTCTTAGTATGGTATAAAATTGGACATACAGCTATAGTTTAGTATGTCAAAAGAAGTCATGGCATAGCATGTCAAAAAAAGTGGACAAACAGTCATAGTATAGTGTGTCGAAAAATGTCATATTATAATATGTTGAAAAAAGACATAGTATAGTATGTCGAAAAAAGTCATAGTACAGTATGTTGAAATAAAGTCATAGTATAGTATGTTGAAAAAGTCCTAGTATAGTATTTTGAAAAAAGTAATTGTATAGTATGTCAAAAAAAGTGGACAAACAGTCATAGTATAGTATGTTGAAAAAAGTAATAGTATAGCATGTCAAAAAAAGTGGACAAACAGTCATAGTATAGTATGTTGAAAAAAGTAATAGTATAATATGTTGAAAAAAGTCATAGTATAGTATGTCGAAAAAAGTCATAGTATAGCATATCGAAAAAAGTGGACAAACAGTCACAGTATAGTGTGTCAAAAAATGTCATAGTATATAATGTTGAAAAAAGTAATAGTATAGTATCTGAAAACAGTCATAGGACAGTATGTTGAAAAACAGTCACAGTATACCATGTTGAAAAAAGTGGACAAACAGTCATAGTATAATATGTTGAAAAAAGTAATAGTATAGTATGTCGAAAAAAGTTATAGTATACTGTCAAAAAAAGTCATAGTATAGCATGTCAAATAAAGTGGACAAACAGTCATAGTATAGTATGTTGAAAAAAGTAATAGTATAGTATGTTGAAAAAAGTAATAGTATAGTATGTCGAAAAAAGTTATAGTATACTGTCAAAAAAAGTCATAGTATAGCATGTCAAAAAAAGTGGACAAACAGTCATAGTATAGTATGTCGAAAAAAGTTATAGTATACTATGTCAAAAAGTCATAGTATAGCATGTCAAAAAAGTGGACAAACAGCCATAGTATAGTATGTGGAAAAAAGTCATAGTATAATATGTTGAAAAAAGTCATAGTATAGTATGTCGAAAAAAGTAATAGTACAGTATGTTGAAAAAAAGTCTTAGTATAGTATATCAAAAAAAGCGGACAAACAGCTATAGTTTAGTATGTCAAAAGAAGTCATGGTATAGTGTGTCGAAAAATGTCATAGTATAACATGTTGAAAAAAGACATAGTATAGTATGTCGAAAATGGTCATAGTACAGTATGTTGAAATAAAGTCATAGTATAGTATGTCGAAAAAGTCATAGTATAGTATGTTGAAAAAAGTAATAGTATAGTATGTTGAAAAAAGTTAAAGTATATTGTCAAAAAAAGTCATAGTATAGCATGTCAAATAAGTGGACAAACAGTCATAGTATAGTATGTTGAAAAAAGTTATAGTATACTATGTCAAAAAAGTCATAGTATAGCATGTCAAAAAAAGTGGACAAACAGCCATAGTATAGTATGTGGAAACAAGTCATAGTATAATATGTTGAAAAAAGTCATAGTATAGTATGTCGAAAAAAGTAATAGTACAGTATGTTGAAAAAAGTCTTAGTATAGTATATCAAAAAAAGCGGACAAACAGCTATAGTTTAGTATGTCAAAAGAAGTCATGATATAGCATGTCAAAAAAAGTGGACAAACAGTCATAGTATAGTGTGTCGAAAAATGTCATAGTATAATATGTTGAAAAAAGTCATAGTATAGTATGTCGAAAAAAGTCATAGTAGAGTATGTTGAAATAAAGTCATAGTATAGTATGTCGAAAAAGTCATAGTATAGTATGATGAAAAAAGTAATAGTATAGTATGTTGAAAAAAATGAACAAACAGTCATAGTGTAGTATGTTGAAATAAAGTTATAGTATACTGTCAAAAAAAGTCATAGTATAGCATGTCAAAAAAAGTGGACAAACAGCCATAGTATAATATGTGGAAAAAAGTCATAGTACATTATGTTGAAATAAAGTCATAGTATAGTATGTCGAAAAATTCATAGTATAGTATGTTGAAAAAAGTAATATTATAGTATGCTGTAAAATTGGAAAAACAGTCATAGTATAGTATGTTGAAATAAGTCATAGTATAGTATGTCGAAAAAGTCATAGTACAGTATGTCGAAATAAAGTCATAGTATAGTATGTTGAAAAAAGTCATAGTATAGCATGTCAAAAAAAGTGGACATACAGCCATAGTATAGTATGTCAAAAAAAGTCATAGTATAATATGTTTGAAAAAAGTCATAGTATAGTATGTCGAAAATGGTCATAGTACAGTATGTTTAAATAAAGTCATAGTATAGTATGTCGAAAAAGTCATAGTATAGTATGTTGAAAAAAGTAATAGTATAGTATGTTGAAAAAAGTTAAAGTATATTGTCAAAAAAAGTCATAGTATAGCATGTCAAATAAGTGGACAAACAGTCATAGTATAGTATGTTGAAAAAAGTTATAGTATACTATGTCAAAAAAGTCATAGTATAGCATGTCAAAAAAAGTGGACAAACAGCCATAGTATAATATGTGGAAAAAAGTCATAGTACAGTATGTCGAAATAAAGTCATAGTATAGTATGTTGAAAAAAGTCATAGTATAGCATGTCAAAAAAAGTGGACATACAGCCATAGTATAGTATGTCAAAAAAGGTCATTGTATAATATGTTTGAAAAAAGTCATAGTATAGTATGTCGAAAAAAGTTATAGTACAGTATGTTGAAAAAAAGTCTTAGTATAGTATATCAAAAAAGTCTTAGTATAGTATGTCGAAAGAAGTCATGGTATAGCATGTCAGAAAAAGTGGACAAAAAGTCATAGTATAGTATGTCGAAAAAAGTCATAGTATAATATGTTGAAAAAAGTCATAGTATAGTATGTCGAAAAAAGTTATAGTACAGTATGTTGAAAACATGTCTTTGTATAGTATATCAAAAAAACAAACAGCTAAAAATTAGTATGTCAAAAGAAGTCGTGGTAAAAAGTAATAGTATAGTATGTTGAAAAATTGGAAAAACAGTCATAGTATAGTATGTTGAAATAAGTCATAGTATAGTATGTCGAAAAAGTCATAGTACAGTATGTCGAAATAAAGTCATAGTATAGTATGTGGAAAAAGTCATAGTATAGTATGTTGAAAAAAGTCATAGTATAGCATGTCAAAAAAAGTGGACAAACAGCCATAGTATAGTATGTCGACAAAAGTCATAGTATAGTATGTTGAAAAAAGTAATAGTATAGTATGCTGAAAAATTTGAAAAACAGTCCTAGTATAGTATGTTGAAATAAGTCATAGTATAGTATGTCGAAAAAGTCATAGTACAGTATGTCGAAATAAAGTCATAGTATAGTATGTTGAAAAAAGTCATAGTATAGCATGTCAAAAAAAGTGGACAAACAGCCATAGTATAGTATGTTGAAAAAAGTCATAGTATAGTATGTTGAAAAAAGTCATAGTATGGTATGTCGAAAAAAGTTATAGTACAGTATGTTGAAAAAAAGTCTTAGAAAAAAAGTCTTAGTATAGTATGTCAAAAGAAGTCATGGTATAGCATGTCAGAAAAAGTGGACAAACAGTCATAGTATAGTATGTCGAAAAAAGTCATAGTATAATATGTTGAAAAAAGTCATAGTATAGTATGTCGAAAAAAGTTATAGTACAGTATGTTGAAAAAATGTCTTAAAAAAAAAACAAACAGCTATAGTTTATGTAATAGTATGTAAAAAATTGGAAAAACAGTCATAGTATAGTATGTCGAAAAAAGTCATAGTACAGTATGTCGAAAAAAAGTCATAGTATAGTATAAAAAGTCATAGTATAGTAAAAAAAGTCATAGTATAGCATGTCAAAAAAGTAGTAGTATAGTATGTCGAAAAAGTCATAATAATATGTTGAAAAAGTATAGTATATTATGTCAGTATGTTGAAAAAAAGTCTTAGTATAGTATATCAAAAAAACAGCTATAGTTTAGTATGTCAAAAGAAGTCATGGTATAGCATGTCAAAAAAAGTGGAGAAACAGCCATAGTATAGTATGTTGAAAAAAGTCATAGTACAGTATGTCGAAATAAAGTCATAGTATAGTATGTCGAAAAAGTCACAGTATAGTATGTTGAAAAAAGTAATAGTATAGTATGTTGAAAAAATTGGAAAAACAGTCATAGTATAGTATGTTGAAATAAGTCATAGTATAGTATGTCGAAAAAGTCACAGTATTGTATGTTGAAAAAATTGGACAAACAGTCATAGTATAGTATGTTGAAAAAAGTCATAGTATAGTATGTCGAAAAAAGTCATAGTACAGTATGTTGAAAAAAAGTCTTAGTATAGTATATCAAAAAAAGTGGACAAACAGTCATAGTATAGTATGTTGAAAAAAGTAATAGTATAGTATGTTGAAAAAAGTAATTGTATAGTTTGTCAAAAAAAGTGGACAAACAGTCATAGTTTAGTATGTCAAAAGAAGTCATGGTATAGCATGTCAAAAAAAGTGGACAAACAGTCATAGTATAGTGTGTCGAAAAATGTCATATTATAATATGTTGAAAAAAGACATAGTATAGTATGTCGAAAAAAGTCATAGTACAGTATGTTGAAATAAAGTCATAGTATAGTATGTCGAAAAAGTCCTAGTATAGTATTTTGAAAAAAGTAATTGTATAGTTTGTCAAAAAAAGTGGACAAACAGTCATAGTATAGTATGTTGAAAAAAGTAATAGTATAGCATGTCAAAAAAAGTGGACAAACAGTCATAGTATAGTATGTTGAAAAAAGTAATAGTATAATATGTTGAAAAAAGTCATAGTATAGTATGTCGAAAAAAGTCATAGTATAGCATATCGAAAAAAGTGGACAAACAGTCACAGTATAGTGTGTCAAAAAATGTCATAGTATATAATGTTGAAAAAAGTATTGTATAGTATCTGAAAACAGTCATAGGACAGTATGTTGAAAAACAGTCACAGTATACCATGTTGAAAAAAGTGGACAAACAGTCATAGTATAATATGTTGAAAAAAGTAATAGTATAGTATGTCGAAAAAAGTTATAGTATACTGTCAAAAAAAGTCATAGTATAGCATGTCAAATAAGTGGACAAACAGTCATAGTATAGTATGTTGAAAAAAGTAATAGTATAGTATGTTGAAAAAAGTAATAGTATAGTATGTCGAAAAAAGTTATAGTATACTGTCAAAAAAAGTTATAGTATAGCATGTCAAATAAGTGGACAAACAGTCATAGTATAGTATGTCGAAAAAAGTTATAGTATACTATGTCAAAAAAGTCATAGTATAGCATGTCAAAAAAAGTGGACAAACAGCCATAGTATAGTATGTGGAAAAAAGTCATAGTATAATATGTTGAAAAAAGTCATAGTATAGCATGTCGAAAAAAGTAATAGTACAGTACGTTGAAAAAAAGTCTTAGTATAGTATATCAAAAAAAGCGGACAAACAGCTATAGTTTAGTATGTCAAAAGAAGTCATGGTATAGCATGTCAAAAAAAGTGGACAAACAGTCATAGTATAGTGTGTCGAAAAATGTCATAGTATAATATGTTGAAAAAAGTCATAGTATAGTATGTCGAAAAAAGTCATAGTACAGTATGTTGAAATAAAGTCATAGTATAGTATGTTGAAAAAGTCATAGTATAGTATGTTGAAAAAAGTAATAGTATAGTATGTTGAAAAAATTGGACAAACAGTCATAGTATAGTATGTTGAAATAAGTCATAGTATAGTATGTGGAAAAGGTCATAGTATAGCATGTCAAAAAAAGTCATAGTACAGTATGTCGAAATAAAGTCATAGTATAGTATGTCTAAAAAGTCATATATATATTCTTTATTTTACAGACTCAAGGTCCAGAATAAAAATCAAAGGCACATTACAAATTACAAAAGGGGTTCAGACCACACACAAACATAAATACATAGACAAACTGATCCCCAAAAATATCACAAAAGAAACACACATACATACAAATTTACAAATTACAATGCTCAATGATTAAAACAGGTACAGGTGCGTGTTCCAGTGATTCCAGAGTTTTGACGAATATCTGGTATCACTAAGTGCAGGATTGATTATAGCATTTAAAATTGTATTATTTGACTCAGTTAATCGGCATATAAATCTGTACATAAACTTCCTCAGCATAGCGTGGAAGGTGGGAACATTACAGGTCACAAACAGATGGCTAGCACTGGTCCATCTTGGACGCTTCATCAAGATTCTAAATGCATCATTGTATGCCACCTTTATCCTGTTTATCTTAGCTTTACTGTAGCTGCACCATAGATGAGCTGTATACAGTGGAGTACAGTAGGCTCTGAAAAGAGATATTTTAACTTCTTCAGAACACATGTGAAATTTGCGTGCCAGAGTATTTGCTTGTCCATATAGTTTACGGCACTGCCGCTGCATATCATCATCATCACAACAATCGTCCCTGATAATGTGGCCCAAGTATTTTACGTTAGTAACCACGTTAAGGTCTTGCCCTGACAAGTAAAAAGAGGGAAAGCATAGCTTCCTGTCCTCCTTAGTTCTGACAATCATTACAACACTCTTTTTAGCATTGAATTTGATGTCATGCTGTAGTCCATAGTCTGAGCAGACTCTAAGCAGTTGCTGTAGGCCAGCACTATATGGTGACATAACAATAGTATAGTATGTTGAAAAAAGTAATAGTATAGTATGGTGAAAAAAGTAATAGTATAGTATGTTGAAAAAATTGGACAAACAGTCATAGTATAGTATGTTGAAAAAAGTTATAGTATACTATGTCAAAAAAGTCATAGTACAGTATGTCGAAATAAAGTCATAGTATAGTATGTGGAAAAAGTCATAGTATAGTATGGTGAAAAAAGTAATAGTATAGTATGTTGAAAAAATTGGACAAACAGTCATAGTATAGTATGTTGAAAAAACGTTATAGTATACTATGTCAAAAAAGTCATAGTATAGCATGTCAAAAAAAGTGGACAAACAGCCATAGTATAGTATGTCGAAAAAAGTCATAGTATAATATGTTGAAAAAAGTCATAGTATAGTATGTCAAAAAATTCATAGTACAGTATGTCAAAAAAAGTCATAGTATAGTATATCGAAAAAAGTGGACAAACAGTCACAGTATAGTGTGCCAAAAAATGTCATAGTATATAATGTTGAAACAAGTAATAGTATAGTATCTGAGGAGGGGGAAGCGAGGAATCATCCAAGCTGTTTACAGCAAGGATGGGACGTTGTTGACCTCAACTGGGGAGGTAATAGAGCGGTGGAAGGAGCACTTTGAGGAACTCCTAAATCCAGCTGGCACGCCCTCTGTGGTAGAGGCAGAGCTGGAGGATGATGGGGGATTGTCGTCAATTTCCCTGGTGGAAGTCGCTGAGGTAGTAAAACAACTCCACAGCGGCAAAGCCCCAGGGATTGATGAGATCCGTCCAGAAATGCTGAAAGCTCTGGGTGTGGAGGGGATGTCTTGGTTGACACGCCTCTTCAACATTGCGTGGAAGTCTGGGACGGTGCCTAAGGAGTGGCAGACCGGGGTGGTGGTTCCCCTCTTTAAAAAGGGGGACCAGAGGGTGTGTGCCAATTACATGGGTATCACACTTCTCAGCCTCCCTGGTAAAGTCTACTCCAAGGTACTGGAAAGGAGGGTTCGGCCGATAGTCGAACCTCGGATTGAAGAGGAACAATGCGGATTCCGTCCCTGGCCGTGGAACAACGGATCAGATCTTCACTCTCGCAAGGATCTTGGAGGGGGCCTGGGAGTATGCCCAACCAGTCTGCATGTGTTTTGTGGATCTGGAGAAGGCGTATGACCGGGTCCCCGGGAGAAATTGTGGGAGGTGCTGCGGGAGTATGGGGTGAGGGGTCCCTTCTCAGGGCCATCCAATCTCTGTATGACCAAAGCGAGAGCTGTGTCCGGGTTCTCGGCAGTAAGTCGGACTCGTTCCAGGTGAGGGTTGGCCTCCGCCAGGGCTGCGCTTTGTCACCAATCCTGTTTGTAATATTTATGGACAGGATATCGAGGCGTAGTCGGGCGGGGAGGGGTTGCAGTTCGGTGGGCTCGGGATCTCGTCGCTGCTTTTTGCAGATGATGTGGTCCTGATGGCATCATCGGTCTGTGACCTTCAGCACTCACTGGATCGGTTCGCCGCCGAGTGTGAAGCGGCTGGGATGAGGATCAGCACCTCTAAATCTGAGGCCATTGTTCTCAGCAGGAAACCGATGGAGTGCTTTCTTCAGGTGGGGAGTGAGTCCTTACCCCAAGTGAAGGAGTTTAAGTATCTTGGGGTCTTGTGCGCGAGTGAGGGGACTATGGAGCGTGAGATTGGTCGGAGAATCGGAGCAGCCGGTGCGGTATTACATTCTGTGTATCGCACCGTTGTGACGAAAAGAGAGCTGAGCCAGAAGGCAAAGCTCTCGATCTACCGGGCAATTTTCGTTCCTACCCTCACCTATGGTCATGAAGGCTGGGTCATGACCGAAAGAACGAGATCCAGGGTACAAGCGGCCGAAATGGGTTTCCTCAGGAGGGTGGCTGCCGTCTCCCTTAGAGATAGGGTGAGAAGCTCAGTCATCCGAGAGGAGCTCAAAGTAGAGCCGCTGCTCCTTCGCGTCGAAAGGAGCCAGTTGAGGTGGTTCGGGCATCTGGTAAGGATGCCTCCTGGGCACCTCCCTAGGGAGGTGTTCCAGGCACGTCCAGCTGGGAGGAGGCCTCGGGGAAGACCCAGGACTAGGTGGAGAGATTATATCTCCAACCTGGCCTGGGAACGCCTCGATCCCCCAGTCGGAGCTGGTTGATGTGGCTCGGGAAAGGGAAGTTTGGGGTCCCCTACTGGAGCTGCTGCCCCCGCGACCCGACTCCGGATAAGCGGATGAAGATGGATGAAGATGGATGGATGTCGAAAAAAGTCATAGGATATCATGTCAAAAAAAGTTGACAAACAGCCATAGTATAGTATGTCAAAAAAAGTCATATTACAGTATGTCGTAATAAAGTCATAGTATAGTATGTCGAAAAACTCATAGTACAGTATGTTGAAATAAAGTCATAGTATAGTTTGTCGAAAAAGTCATAGTATAGTATGTTGATAAAAGTAATAGTATAGTATGTTGAAAAACATTATAGTATACTATGTATAAAAAAGTCATAGTATAGCATGTCAAAAAAAGTGGACAAACAGTAAGAGTATAGTGTGTCAAAAAATGTCATAGTATATAATGTTGAAAAAAGTAATATTATAGTATGTCGAAAAAAGTCAAAGTAGAGTATATCAAAATAAAGTCATAGTATAGTATGTCGAAAAAAGTCATAGTACAGTATGTTGAAATAAAGTCATAGTATAGTATGTCGAAAAAGTCATAGTATAGTATGTTGAAAAAAGTAATAATATAGTATGTTGAAAAAATTGGACAAACAGTCATAGTATAGTATGTCGAAAAAGTCATAGTATAGTATGTTGATTAAAGTAATAGTATAGTATGTTGAAAAAATTTATAGTATACAATGTCAAAAAAGTCATAGTATAGCATGTCAAAAAAAGTGGACAAACAGTAAGAGTATAGTGTGTCATAGTAAAATATGTTGAAAAAAGTCATAGTATAGTATGTTGAAAAACGTTATAGTACAGTATGTCAAAATAAAGTCATAGTATAGTATGTCAAAAAAAGTCATAGTATAGTATGTTGAAAAAAGTCATAGTATAGTATATCGAAAAAAGTGGACAAACAGTCATAGTATAGAGTGTCGAAAAATGTCATAGTATATAATGTTGAAAAAAGTAATAGTATAGTATCTGAAAACAGTCATAGTACAGTATGTTGAAAAAAGTCACAGTATACTATGTCAAAAAATGTGGACAAACAGCTATAGTTTAGTATGTCAAAAGAAGTCATAGTATAGCATGTCAAAAAAGTGGACAAACAGCCATAGTATAGTGTGTCGAAAAATATCATAGTATATAATGTTGAAAAAAGTAATAGTATAGTATCTGAAAAAAGTTATAGTATACTGTCAAAAAAAGTCATAGTATAGCATGTCAAAAAAAGTGGATGAACAGCCATAGTATAGTATGTTGATAAAAGTCATAGTATAATATGTTGAAAAAAGTCATAGAATAGTATGTCGAGAAAAGTCATAGTACAGTAAGTCGAAATAAAGTCATAGTATAGTATGTCGAAAAAGTTATAGTATAGTATGTTGAAAAAAGGAATAGTATAGTATGTTGAAAAAACTGGACAAACAGCATATGTTGAGAAAAGTCATAGTACAGTATGTTGAAATAAAGTCATAGTATAGTATGTCAAAAAAGTCATAGTATAGTATGTCGAAAAAAGTCATAGTACAGTATGTCGAAATAAAGTCATAGTATAGTATGTTGAAAAAAAGTCTTACTATAGTATATCAAAAAAAGTGGACAAACAGTCATAGTATAGTGTGTCGAAAAATGTCATAGTATATAATGTTGAATAAAGTAATAGTATAGTATCTGAAAAAAGTCATAGTACAGTATGTTGAAAAAAAGTCACACGACTATGTCGAAAATAGTGGACAAACAGCTAAAGTTTAGTATGTCAAAAGAAGTCATAGTATAGCATGTCAAAAACAGTGGACAAACAGTCATAGTATAGTATGTTGAGAAAAGTAATAGTATAGTATGTCAAAAAAAGTTATAGTATACTGTCAAAAAAAGTCATAGTATAGCATGTCAAAAAAGTGGACAAACAGCCATAGTATAGTATGTCGAAAAAAGTAATAGTATAATATGTCGAAAAAAGTCATAGTATAGTATGTCGAAAAAGTTTTAGTATAGCATGTCAAAAAAGTGGACAAACAGCCATAGAATAGTATGTCGAAAAAAGTAATAGTATAGACTTTTTTCGACATACTATACTATGACTTTATTTTGACATACTATACTTTGACTTTATTTCGACATACTGTACTATGACTTTTTTCAACATTTTATTATACTATGACTTTTGTCGACAAACTGCCATAGTATAGTATGTCGACAAAAGTCATAGTATAATATGTCGAAAAAAGTCATAGTATAGTATGTCGAAAAAAGTCATTGTACAGTATGTCGAAATAAAGTCATAGTATAGTATGTTGAAAAAAGTAATAGTATAGTATGTTGAAAACAGTCATAGTATAATATGTTTAAAAAAGTCATAGTATAGTATGTTGAAAAAAGTCATAGTACAGTATGTTGAAAAAAAGTCTTAGTATAGTATATCAAAAAAAGTGGACAAACAGCTATAGTTTAGTATGTCAAAAGAAGTCATGGTATAGCATGTCAAAAAAAGTGGACAGTCATAGTATAGTGTGTCGAAAAATGTCATAGTATAATATGTTGAAAAAAGTCATAGTATAGTATGTTGAAAAAAGTCATAGTATAGTATGTCGAAAAAAGTCATAGTACAGTATGTTGAAATAAAGTCATAGTACAGTATGTCGAAAAAGTCATAGTATAGTATGTTGAAAAAAGTAATAATATAGTATGTTGAAAAAATTGGACAAACAGTCATAGTATAGTATGTCGAAAAAGTCATAGTATAGTATGTTGATAAAAGTAATAGTATAGTATGTTAAAAAAATTGGACAAACAGTCATAGTATAGTATGTCGAAAAACATTATAGTATACAATGTCAAAAAAGTCATAGTATAGTATGTCGAGAAAAGTCATAGTACAGTAAGTCGAAATAAAGTCATAGTATAGTATGTCGAAAAAGTTATAGTATAGTATGTTGAAAAAAGTAATAGTATAGTATGTTGAAAAAATTGGACAATCAGTCATAGTATAGTATGTTGAGAAAAGTCATAGTACAGTACGTCGAAATAAAGTCATAGTATAGTATGTCAAAAAAGTCATAGTATAGTATGTTGAAAAAAGTAATAGCATAGTATGTTGAAAAAAGCAATAGTATAGTATGTCAAAAAAAGTCGACAAACAGCCATAGTATAGTATGTCGAAAAAAGTCATAGTATAATATGTTGAAAAAAGTCATAGTATAGTATGTCGAAAAAAGTAATAGTATAATATGTCGAAAAAAGTCATAGTACAGTATGTCGAAATAAAGTCATAGTATAGTATGTCAAAAAAGTTTTAGTATAGCATGTCAAAAAAGTGGACAAACAGCCATAGTATAGTATGTCGAAAAAAGTAATAGTATAGCATGTCAAAAAAAGTGGACAAACTGTCATAGTATAGTATGTCGACAAAAGTCATAGTATAATATGTCGAAATAATGTCATAGTGTAGTAGGTCGAAATAAAGTCATAGTATAGTATGTAGAAAAAAGTCATAGTATAGTATGTCGAAATAATGTCATAGTGTAGTAGGTCGAAATAAAGTCATAGTATAGTATGTCGAAAAAAAGTCATAGTATACTATGTCAACAGAAGTCATAGTATAGCATGTCGAATAAAATGGACGTACAGTGATAGTATAGTATGATGAAAAAAGTAATAGTATAGTATGTCTAAAGAATTGGACAAACCGTCATAATATAGTATGTCAAAATAAAGTCATAGTATAGTATGTCGAATTTTTTTTCAAATAAAGTCATAGATTAGTATGTCAAAAAAATTCATAGTATACTATGTCGAAATAATGTCAGTGGACAAACAGCCATGGTTTAGTATGTTGAAAAAAGTCATAGTATAGAATGTCAAAAATGTCATAGTATAGTATGTTGAAAAAAGTAATAGTATAGGATGTCGAAAAAATTGGATAAACAGTCATAGTATAGTGTGTCAAAAAAAGTCATAGTATAGAATGTCAAAAATGTGGACAAACAGCCATAGGATACTATGTCAAAAGAACACAGCATAGTATGTTGAAAAAAGTCATAGTATAGTATGTCGAAAGAAGTCATAGCATAGTATGTTGAAATAAAGTCATGGTATAGCATGTTGAAAAAATTGGATAAAAAGACAAAGTATATTACTTAAAAATGTCATAGTGTAGTAGGTCAAAATAAAGTAATAGTATAGTATGTCGAAAAAAGTGGACAAACAGCCATGGTTTAGTATGTTGAAAAAAGTCATAGTATAGAATGTCAAAAATGTCATAGTATAGTATGTTGAAAAAAGTAATAGTATAGGATGTCAAAAAAATTGGATAAACAGTCATAGTATAGTGTGTCAAAAAAAATCATAGTATAGAATGTCAAAAATGTGGACAAAGCCATAGGATACTATGTCAAAAGAACATAGCATAGTATGTTGAAAAAAGTCATAGTATAGTATGTTGAAAAAAGTCATAGTATAGTATGTTGAAAAAATGTCATGGTATAGTATGTCGAAAAATGTAATAGTATAGTATGTTGAAATAAAGTCATAGCATATTATGACAAAAGAAGCCATAGTATACTCTGTCAAAAAAATCATAGTATATTATGTCAAAAAAAGTGGACAAACATAGTATGGTATGTTGAAAGAAGTCATAGTATAGCATTTTGAAATAAATGGAAAAAGTTGTAGCAAAAAATTCATAGTTTAGCATGTCAAAAAAAAGTAATAGTATAGTATGCCGCAAAAAGTCATAGTTAAGTATGTCAAAAAAAGTAGTATACTTTGTCAAAAAAGTCGACAAACAGCTATTGTATAGTATGTGGTATATAAGAAGTCATAGTTCAGTATGTTGAAAAAAAATTCACAGTATAGTATATCGGAAAAATTGGACAAACAGTCATAGTATAGTATATCGAAAAAAGTCATAGTATAGTATGTTGAAAAAAGTCATAGTGTCGTATGTCGAAAAAAGTGGACGAACAGTCATAGTATAGTATGTCGAAAGAAGTCATAGTATAGCATTTTGAAATAAATGGAAAAAGTTGTAGCAAAAAATTCATAGTATAGCATGTCAAAAAAAGGTAATAGCATAGCATGCCGCAAAAATTGGACAAACAGTCATAGTATAGTATGTCGAAAAAAGTAATAGTATAGTATGTCGAAATAAATGCACAAACAGCTATATGTAGTATGTCGAAAGAAGTCATAGCATAGTATGTTGAAATAAAGTCATGGTATAGCATGTTGAAAAAATTGGATAAAAAGACAAAGTATATTACTTAAAAAAGTCATAGTATAGCATGTCAAAATAAAGTAATAGTATAGTATGTAAAAAAAAATGGACGAACAGTTATAGTATAGTGTGTTGAAAAAAGTCATATTATAGTATGTGGGAGAAAGTCATAGTATACTATATCGAAAAAAGTGGACAAACAGCCATAGTATAGTATATCAATCATCATAGTATATGTTGAAAAAAGTCATAGTATAGTATGTCAAAATTAAGTTATAGCAGAGTATGTCGAAAAAAAGTCATTGTATAGTATGTTGGAAATTGGACGAACTGTCATAGTATAGTATGTTGACAAATTGGACAAACAGTCATAGTATAGTATGTCGAAAAATGTCATAGTATAGTATGTCGAAATAAAGTCATAGTATATATAGTATGTCAAAAAAAGTCATACAGTGAGGAAAATAAGTATTTGAACACCCTGCTATTTTGCAAGTTCTCCCACTTAGAAATCATGGAGGGTTCTGAAATTGTCATCTTAGGTGCATGTCCACTGTGAGAGACATAATCTAAAGAAAATAATCCAGAAATCCCAATGTATGATTTTTTAACTATTTATTTGTATGATACAGCTGCAAATAAGTATTTTAACACCTGTCTGTCAGCTATAATTCTGACCCTCAAAGACCGGTTAGTCTGTCTTCAAAATGTCCACCTCCACTCCATTTATTATCCTAAATTAGATGTACCTGTTTGAGGTCATTAGCTGTATAAAGACACCTGTCCACCCCGTACAATCAGTAAGAATCCAACTACTAACATGGCCAAGAGCTGTCCAACGACACTAGAGACAAAATGGTACACCTCCACAAAACTGGAAAGGGTTACGGGGAAATTGCCAAGCAGTTTGTTGAAAAAAGGTCCACTGTTGGAGCAATCATTAGAAAATGGAAGAAGTTAAACATGACTGTAAATCTCCCTCGGACTGGGGCTCCATGCAAGATCTCACCTCGTGGGGTCTCAATGATCCTAAAAAAGGTGAGAAATCAGCGCAGAACTACATGAGAGGAGCTGGTCAATGACCTGAAAAGAGCTGGGACCACCGTTTCCAAGGTTACTGTTGGTTATACACTAAGACGTCATGGTTTGAAATCATGCATGACACGGAAGGTTCCCCTGCTTAAACCAGCACATGTCAAGGCCCGTCTTAAGTTTGCCAATGACCATTTGGATGATCCAGAGGAGTCATGGGAGAAAGTCATGTGGTCAGATGAGACCAAAATAGAACTTTTTGGTCATAATTCCACTAACCGTGTTTGGAGGAAGAAGAATGATGAGTACCATCCCAAGAACACCATCCCTACTGTGAAGCATGGGGGGTAGCATCATGCTTTGGGGGTGTTTTTCTGCACATGGGACAGGGCGACTGCACTGTATTAAGGAGAGGAGGACCGGGGCCATGTATTGCGAGATTTTGGGGAACAACCTCCTTCCCTCAGTTAGAGCATTGAAGATGGGTCGAGGCTGGGTCTTCCAACATGACAATGACCCGAAGCACACAGCCAGGATAACCAAGTCAAAAAATTAGACAAACAGTCATAGTATAATGTGCCAACAAAAGTCATAGTATAGTATGTCAAAAACTCATTTTATATTACGCCGAAATAATTCATAGTATTGCATCGTATGTTGAAAAAGTCATAGTATAGTATGTCGAAATAAAGTCTTAGTATATTATGTCGAAAAAAGTGGACAAACAGCCATTGTATAGTATGTTGAAATAAAGTCATGGTATAGTATGTCAAAACAGTCATAGTATAGTATGTTGAAAAATGTCATAGTATGTCGACAAAAAGTGGACAAACAGCTATAGTATATTATGTCGAAAGAAGTCATAGTATACTATGTTGAAAAAAGTGGATAAACAGCCATAGTATAGTATGCCGAAAAAAGTCATAGTATAATACGTTGAAAAGCCAAAAAGTGGAAAATGTTGTAGTATATTATGTCAAAAAAGTCATAGTATAGTATGTTCAAAAAAGTAATAGTATAGCACAGTCATAGTATGTCTAAAAAATTAGACAGAAAGTCATAGTGTGATATGTCTATAAAAGTGGACAGTAATAGTTTATTATTATGAAAATAGTCATAGTATAGTATGTCGAAAAAAGTCACAGTATAGCATGTGGAAAAAAGTGGAAAAAGTCATAGTATAGTATGTTGAAATGAAGTCATAGTGTAGTATGTTAAGAAAAAATCATTGTATAGCATGTCAATAAAAGTGGATAAAGTCATAGTATATTTTGTGGAAAAAGTAATAGTCTAGCATTTCAAAAATAGTGGAAAATGTCATAGTATACTATGACTATACTATGTTGAAATAAAATCATAGTTGTTATGGTTGTAATATGAATCAGAACGGACACACAGGACACCGATAGAAAGTTCAAGGGTTTTTAATGGACGTGGTCGTTACTCCAGAAACATAAGCAACATTCTTTTCCACCGTGGTATCCGGGCGTAGCAGGGTGGTAGGTCCGAGAGGGGAATGGCGAGCAGCACAGCAAACGAAGCAGGAACAAACATGACCAACGGGATCTGCACAAAGATGTGGATTAACACCAGGTATAATAAAGTCAACCAAGCGGCTAACAACACAGGCAAAAATACTGAACCAAGTTACCACTAAGCTGTATGTGACGAACTGGCGCTGAAAAGGTGGTCAGCCCGGGTATAAATGCTGTAGAGATGAACCATGGAATTTGAATCAGCTGTGCAGGTGACTGAGCAGGGATGAGTGGCCCGCCTCTTGACCTAGTTCCTCAATGCACGCCCCCTCCATGTGGAGAAAAACAACACTGACAGACACACTGGGGAACGGGAGATACAAAACACACAGGATGGGGGGAAAAAGCAGCAGACCCACAACAATAGTATCGTATGTCCAAAAAACTGGAAAAAAAACGTCATAGTACAGTATGTTGAAAAAGGACATAGTTTAGTGTGTCGAAAGAGGTCATGGTATAGTATGTTGAAAAAAGTGTTAAAAAAGTCCTATTATTGTATGTGGATTAAAGTCAACAAATTATCATAGTATAGTATGTAGAAAAATTTTGACAAAAAGTCATAGTATAGTATCTCGAAAAAAAGTCATAGAATAGTATGTCCAACAAAGTGGACAAAAGGTCAGTATAGCATGTTGAAATAAGTCATACTATATAGTATGTCAAAATAATTCATAGTATCATATGTCGAAAAAAGTGGACAAAAAGGCCTAGTATAGGATGTCCAAAAAAGTCCTAGTATAATATGTCAAAATAATTCATAGTATTGTATGTCCAAAAAAGTCATGGTTTAGTATGTTGTAAAAGGACATAGTACAGTATGTGGAAAAAAATCATAATATTGTATGTGGACAAAAGTCTAAAATGAAACTTAACTCCCACATATACTATATTGTGATTCAAAAATGTTTGTAAACCTTTAAGAAACCATTTTTAAACTTCTACGACCTTGTTATTATCTATTGTAATAACAAGCTGGTTAAACAGGTCTGTGCTTAGAATCACCTGTCCTTTTGTTCCTTTAAAAGATACCAGATAAATTAATCAAATTAATTCAGATCTCAATTCTCTCAATTCACAGCTCAATTATTGGTCCCTGGTTCCAAGGTGGTGCCCCGTCTTGATTTATTGTCAATTTGATACATTTATTGATACCCATTCATAACTTCATTAATATTGATCAAATATCTTTTATAATTTGCCAATAATTGAATCAGTACCCATACCAATTCCTAACAGTATGTCGAAAAAAGCCACACTATAGTATATTGATAAACTCTCAAAAAGTTAAAGTACAGTATGTCAAAAAAAAGTCATAGCATTGTACTGTAAGTTGAAAAAAAATCAAAGTAAATGTGGACAAAAGGAAAATAGATGTGATTGTCGCTGACACCGACTTAACACTAGCGCCCATTTTTTTCTCTCTCAGCCTTGAGGGTATAACTGGCCGTCCTTCAAAGAAGGAAGCCTAAAAGCAATCTGCAAAAGAGTAAAAGTGGTGCTGGGTTGTGGTGGGCGTCAGTCAACCAGTCAGTCAGGCGAAGGCCCTGCTGTCTCCCACTCCAGAGAACAGGTACCCTGAACTAGTTTCTACAAAGTTAAGTCAGAGATTTAATGGAATAACAAGCCTCTGGGCCCTTTTAGCAATTTGGAGTCAACACTCAAATACGCCCACACTCAACTGGAAAGACTTTCCTTTCCTGCCCCTTCATGTGCAAATGTGCTGAATGGAGATGTGTGCTATAAGTATGTGCTAATATGTGTGTGTGTGTGTGCTCTGTTTCCCTATTGACTCCTTCCTACAACTCCCTCCTTTTTTTCTGATCTGTAGCAACACATCAGAAGCTTTCCGACCGGAGGGATTTTTGCAGTTCCTAGAACATAACGCTCTTAGAACCCTGTTTTTCTTGTATCCCGACTGGACCAATTTGGGGATTATTAAGTTCCTCTGGCCACAGTTCCTGTAAGTCTTTCAGCTCCTACTTCAGGGCAGGGTCTTTTCCCTTTTCCCCACCCTAAGTGGTGGTTAGATGTCTGTGTTATAAGAACAAAAGGTCAGTTCCTCTGGTCTCTTGGTCACTGTGAATACAAATGGTAAAAACGGTTTTGAGGGGGAGAGTAGTTAGTAGAACTGTTTAGAAATGTTCCTATAACTACGGTCCAGTAACTACTCGTCAGAAAGAGGCCAGTATCTAACGTGGTTTCCACTACAGGTCTTCACAAGTTAAACATATCTGCCCAAAAAAGACCCAGAAATGTACTAAATGGAAACAATTGGACCCATCTATTATTTGGAAGCTGGGACCAAGAACCGAAAAGTGTAGGACATAAACCTCAACCTGATGGGACCCGGGAGACACAGACCAGATTGGCACAGATTTAACAGCTGATTGCTATTACCAAGTAAATGTTAATTTACAAGTTGTCATGAAAACACCTTTGTGTCTTGTCTAATGTAACGTTAGTAGCCTTCTCCCTTGTGCCTGCCCATGTTGATATAATACAGCCTCTTGCCAAAAACGTTGTTAAAATACATGTTATTCCTATTACTGATTGAAACAGCATGGCCAATCCACTTGTTAGTTCACCTTTAAGTCCACTTACTGTCACAGTGACAGGTCATGACAAACGTGGCTCATTTAGAAATGGCATTGCAGATTTGTTGCATCTAGCAAAGTAAAGATTACTTTGGCTGTTTGCTGCTACGGCTGCTAACGCTAGATGGCTTTTCGTGATATGTGATCCAGCGATTCTCGTGTGACATTTTGAAAATCCAGAGTTCATCTACTCCCGCTTTTCTTCTGTGTGTACTCTGTTTACATGTGACCAGGCTAGCAGAGTCTGCAAGAGACTGGCAAGATAGCCACATGCCATTACTGTCCAATGTCAACCATATAAAGCACAACACATTTTTTGTAAATTTGTAAAATAGATTATTCTGACGGACAGCAGACTGGAGAGGCCTGCGCCTTTTAGAATTTTCTTTTTTTTATGTTGCATCATTACCATATGGTGTGATTTGTTGTTAATACCCTGTAGATTGTCAAAAATGTTCCTGTGGGAGCAGGTTTTATCCAAAAGTTCTCTACGAGACACCTTCATACCACACTATATGGAAATGATGCAATATAAAGTTTTCTCCAGATGCCAGTAACGCTTTCTGCAATATTAGCCAGAGAGCTGCTCTTGACACTGTCAATGTGATTGACAGTATTTCCAGCTGTTGGTAGAGTTAGAAGCCTGTTCAGGTTCAGTGTGTTGTACGCTAACATCAGCATTGTAATGTTGAATTAGGGAGAGATTAAAATATGCAGAGATATGTTGTTTCCTTGAGATGGTAGGGTATAAAACTGGATTATACTATGTACTGTATATGTGAATGTAGATACATACTGTAACGCCCTGCTATGACATGAACTACCACTGCTACCATTTTATAGTCATTGTTCCATTATCTTTATTGTGACTGTTATTGCCACTGTTTGTCACACCCCCAACCGGCCCCGTCAGACTCCACCTACCAAGAGCCTGGGTCTGTCCCAGGTTTCTCCCTAAAAGAGAGATTTCCCTCGCCACTGTCGCACTAAATTCTTGCTCTTGGGGGAATTACTAGAATTTCTGGGTCCTTATGAATCATAGAGTGTGGTCTAGACCTACTCTATGTGTAAAGTGTCACAAGATAACTTGTGTTATGATTCGATACTATAAATAAAATTGAATTGAATTACATCCTTAGTTTAACAGTATAAACTAACAAGGCTGGCTGGTTTATCAATTTGAGTGTTTGCCTTATAGCTGAAAGAAAAATTAAATAATTACAGTGTGAGTTGTCAGATTATGCTGTATTAATACAACTAGTTCCACTTAGAATCTTAGGTCAAATCACTTACCCAAACCTAATAAAGCTTAGTTTAGAGATGTTTTAGGGTATGTCATTAAAAACAGTTTTTTGTCCCACTTGGTTGAAACCTTAAACAAAACTGTAAACCAAATTTGTTAGAATCGCCATCAAATAGAGCATGTGAACGGGAGCTGAAGCCAGACAAACAAAATCAGCAGTCCCTGGACTACAAGGCCTGAGGCTATTGCATTGCTAGCAGGCAAACAGCCACCCAGCTGCCCCAGCAGGGTAGGAAAAGATCAGTCAGCCTATTGGATACCTGACAGCTAATTAATGAGCAGAGGGCCCTGCTGCACAATCCCCTCAATCTGTTACATAACCTCATGGATAGCATGCACAGTAAGAAGCAGACCGCTAACTCTGGCAGATTGTTGTAAGAATAAAGGGAATTTATATTTAGTACACAATGCATCCTCAATACAAGTTGAAATTGGGTAAATACAGTATTTTGAATCTGTAGGTTTGCACTTTTTAAATATTTAAAACATCTTAAAATGTTTTGCCGTGTGAATGTTGAGTTTATATAACACATTAAAAGCAGACTTAAGTGAGGTGAAAATTAAGTATGAAGTCATTTTATTTTATTTCATACAGCAGTTACAGCGGTAGCAATGTCACTTTATTTATTCAGTCATCTACATAGTAATGTTGAGCATTAGGTGTAAACATACTGAAATATATTGCAGTGAAAACCAGTATTTGAAGGATAAGGCTCAATTTGTTTTGTATTTCTCCTGTTGTCAACAAGACAAGAAAAAAAGACCAAAACCAACAATGTGTCTCTCAATACTTTTGACTTTCCTAAAACAGGTGGTCACTGTAGTTTTTAGCAAACGTTGCTCAGAGTCAAAAGTGCATTTGTCGGGGACTACTTTCAACTGTGGATAAATATACATTCGGTGCTTGAGTGAATATTTACAGCAGACTCAAAATAAACAACATTGCCCATGTCCATCATAATGAAGAAACATATCATCTTGTGCAACAGTGTGGTCAATTGATATGTTTTTTTTGGACAACAATGGAGAGCAGTAACATAGTAATCATAGTAAAATTGTATAATGAATAGACTGCCGTGTGAAGAAAACTTGTGTAAACTAAGTCTATTCAAATATTAACACGTGACAAAATAAAGCTACACTGTAATAATTAATGAAAACTAAAGTGGTCCAGGAGCAGTGGTACTGAAAATCTGATTCTGACCTTAGCAAGACTTGTGTGGAAGTATATATGTTCTGACAACACAGATGTCAGAGGGGACCCTCGGGACCCCAGACTGTCACCGTGGGCTAGCAAAGGCGGGCTAAATTAATCTAGGCTACGCCAGTAAGGGAAGGGGTCACAGTTCACTGTGTATGCCCCGCTGCTTCAGCACTGGCTGACAGGCCACAGGAGTCTGAAAGTCCATGATGTACTGGCATTTGCTGGGCTCCTTCACCGATCTCAAGGCTGTCTCCGTTCCGCATGTCAGTGTGACCTAGAAAAGCACAAAGAAAGAAAAGTTAAGGTGGTGTGGGGGAGAAGAGCCGATGTTATCCTGAGTCAAGAGCCATGCCAGTTTCATCTCCCAATGGAGGATGACTGAAGATACCATCCTACCTCTTGTTTAAGGGATTTTTAAAGCAGCTTACAAGACCCAGCGATGCTGCGACTAGGAGATACTGTGGCATTATGGGACACCACTACTTTCCTCACGTGTCAACAATGATTAACACTGTCATGACTTTAATAGGTGACTTTGACACCCTCTGCAAGAGAGTGGAAAGGAAAAAGCAACTTATTGTACTTCTAGGGGGTTTCCATAGCAACCCCTCATATCACACTGCATCCTGAGCAGACAATCCTTCTGGTGAACAAAAAGCAGGCTGGTACAACTGGTGATTCAGTTTTGTCCTGTACTTGGATTACAAATAGAGTCCTTTATTATCACTTAGTATCTTGTTGCACAAATTTAATAAGTTAGTGTATTCCGTTCAGTGAGACAAAGTGTTTTCCTATGTGCATGTGCCTGTATTGGTGATTTCATTTTGTCTTGCAGGTGCCAGAGCCATAGGTCAGTGTTGGGGGCAGTACTTTACACTTTTATGATAATACAGTATGTGTGTGGTTACAGGTATATAACTTTTCCAGCTTGTGTTTTTACTTCTGTCGTGGCTCTTACTTACTCAATATAACACAAGAAGATCAGTTTACTCATAGTGGTTAGTACTACAGCCTGTAAAAAACCTGTGTATGCTTCCTCTACACAGTATTATTGATTTTCCCTTGCTTGAACCAGATGGTTAAGCATAACTATTCTGTTGCTCTGAACAATGTTTTGAAAGATATGTAAAAGTGGATGGGTCTCCCCATGTCTATTAAAGCCTGTATCTCTGTGGTTAAAATTAATGTTTTACCCAGGACTCATTTTGTGAGCTCTATACTACCTCTTTCCCCTCCTTCTGGTTAACTTTGATGGAAGTTATGTACTGAGAAGCCAAAAACCTGTGGTATGGTATCCAGGCTTTATCAGTTCTTGGTGATATCTGGCCGCTCTGGCCTTCCTATTGAGAGGATTTGGGTATGCGATTGCCCAGGACCGAGTATCGATCTCAACTGGCATGATGTATGATCTACCATTCCAGAAGTATCACGCAATCCAGACCATCAGTAGATTCACTACAATTCATAGGACATATCTCACACCTGTGAAAATGCATCACATGAAGGTATTTAATGGCCCTTTATGCATGTTCTGACCAATTAAAGTTCAAGGTACATATCTTCACATGTTCTGGGATTGCTCTCCTGTTGGTCAGTTCTGGAACAATATTGCATCCAAAATATCTGCCCTGATTAATGAAAGTGTACCTGTTACTGTCAATGTTTTGATTCTGAATGACCTGTCAACCTTTCAGCTCTCTAAAACTCAAAAACCTGCTGTTTTTGCTGGACTTAAAGCGGCCAAGAGAATGATTGCAACACGTTGGAAACCACCTCATGACATGTCTATTTGTACTTGGACTCTTTCCTTTCTGGATGTTGTGTATATGGAGCTCTTCACGACTTTGGACACTTAGCTCAGCATTGCTAAATCCTTGAAATCCATGCTGTAGATTTTTGCTACGGCCTTCTCACTTCTATCTGTGTGTGTGTTATGATTACTTTAAATTCAGCCTCTGGATAAAACTGGTGAATGAAGGCTACAGCTCACAGCAACTTAATACTATACAGTGTCTGGCTTTTTAGCGTTAGCAAATGGCTCTTTTTGAGTTTCCTCTATGCAAAAAAATAGTCACGGAAAAGAGTTGCGATGTTTCTTTCAGCTATCCACTCATGCTACAGGAAAGTGAAGAAAAGTAAGTTTGGTATATCCAGCAATTATATAGCACCCGCCCCCAAACACAGACAAGGATGTGACTCAAAAACAGTGTCTGATAGCCTGCCTATAAGTGGCATCACGCTTGGTCTGCCACTGGTTGTCTGTAGCTGTAGGTGCTTTGCATGTTTGGGATTCTGACATGTACTTAAATTCGGGAATTGTCGTTTGTTTATTCCAAGTCAAAGACAGTCCAAAGTATTGCTACTTTTCACATTTTTGTGAGTCTGAGATATATGTCACATTGTAGCTGCAAAAGCTCTGTTGCTTTCTTCAACCATCTCTGTCTGGTCTGGCGCTGTGCTCACTCAGTGTGAGAGGGGGAGTGGCCAGCGGCTAAAGCGGCAAAAGCCAATGTGTGCTTCTTTTAACCAATATATATTTAACAATATCTTATGCATTTCTAATCCAAACAACGTCAAACTTGGTACTACACTTACCCGTGCCAGTAGCAAGACACCTGTCAAGTTTGAATCGGACAAACGGTTTAAGAGCTATGCAAATAACAGACAGACAGACAGACAGACACAGACAGACGTTCCTGCAATTTAGATCTGGAGCCACAGTTGGCTGCTAGCTGTACAGCATCTCACTGCCTACATGTAACAGTCACAGTCCAGCACTTTGAATTGAATTAATAACTGAAACAGTCAAGTTCACCCTTCCCCACAAACTCTTAAGATACACTGCATGCTGCTTGAATTTGGATTACCACAATATCCACCACTGAAACAATACATCACTGGTCCCATTACTCAAGTATAAAGAAAGACGGGTGTTTCACCGCTGAAAGAGAGAGCACTACCCAAAGACGAGGTTTAGCAATTCAAATACAATGAGCGTTGACTTCCCACTCAGTAGGGGGGTCGATTTAGAGGAATTCAATTTAGTCATTTCAAAAGGGGGCCCCTGAATGGCAGGAGTACATACATTTGCAAACGACATGTATTGGAGTTGGATTTGAAGTGGGGGCCAGGCAAAGAAAATAAGATGATTAAATGTGCAACATTTTCAAATGAGTAAGTTTTTACACAAAAATGCAAATGGGTCTCATAAAAGTGGCTGAAAAAGAAGTTAATACTGGGGAAATAGAGAGAAGAGTAGAAGAAGAGTAAGCTGCAGGAGAATGCAACTGGAGCAACATTAACCATAAAACCGATGTATGACAGAGGGGTAAAAGCAAGTCAGCTTCCATCATATGGCTTTGAAAAAAAAAAAGACGTTTTTTGCCAGGCTGTGGGCCATGAGGACTGACTGTCTTTTACTGATTGATTGACTCTCCATTGTTGAAATACACATTTTGCAGAACGGGCATTCAGAGAGCAGACTGGGCGAGAAGGTTGCAAATTGTCCATGATGAATGTGGTTGGCTGTTTTCTATATCTTTACCTCTGGAAATAAGCATTGCCTCTCTGAACAGTTAACTAAAATTGTATTTATTTGTAAGGTGGAGTGTTTAAGTCATTATCTGGAGCATATTTGGGTTTCTGTTGTGGGAGAAGTGTTTTTAAAGTGTGTAGCTAAATATTCTTGGGCTTATGTAAAAATAGGGTCTATTATTATTGACCATCAGAGTTGTGTGAGGACTGGTTTATCTAGGCCCAGCTTGTTCAAATTACATCAGTTTTGCCACAGTTTCAAACTATCCTAAATTCTCAAATAGTGGCTTTGTGCCTTTATGTCCCTTAGTGGCACAGAGATTCAGGCTTTAGGTTTATATCAGATACAGGCTTTTATTGCTTATTTCCCTTGTTCCCCAGTTAATAAAAACTCAAAACATCCTCCATGATTACTCTAAATTCAGCATAATTCCACAACACTAATTCCATCATCAATTGTAAGGTGTTCCACAATGTATTTTTCTTGCATCCTTCCCTTTATATGTAGAATTTTAGTAGGATAATAAGACAAAACATCCAAAGGTTTTGTTCCTCAACCACTCTTTGAGAGTTTACAGAACCTGCAGTCTTGCATTGCCAGACCTTCCTCCAAAGTGCTACGGAGGAAGGTCTGGCATTTCTTTAAACCAATCATAATTGTCTTGGGTGTAGCTCAGCGCCCGGATGGAGCAACAGTGCCTCTGCAAAAAAGTCTCAGGAAGGAACTTGTTTTGGTGGAACATGTGTACGTTTAATAGTCGTGCGACAGAAAACTCTGATTGGACAGATAATCTACACTACCGACCAATGGCTGATCTTTAATGCAATATCTAAATGTCCCATGATCAGCAACATTCATCCAGTGCTCCACAGGCACATTCTGTTCACTAATGTGATATCATTTTTAAAAAACTAACTGAGAAAACATTGGAGAACCCTTTTGCAATTATGTAAGCACATAATGTAATCTGAAAACTGCTGCCCTGGTTAAAAAAAACAATGCAACTGATCTCAGCTGGTGTTCTGTCTATAATGGAGTGCAATGGAAATTTCTAAGTGACCCCAAACCTTTGACCAATAGTCTAGCTAGCTGTCTGGATTTACCCTGCAGAGATCTGAGGAAAATCAGAAATCCACTGGAGATTACAGCGCCAACACAAAGAAAGTGGAAGGTGACGGACATCTGGACGAAATGAGGGACATCTGGCAGAAATTCTGGCGGAACCGGAACAAAGATAAATATCGCCAAAAAATGCAAAAGATAGAATGCATAATTGGTAGTAAAATCTACTATTAAAGTCTAAAATGTCCATATTTGCAATAATGAATTAAAATCCAAATGAGGTCTGTATCACATCTTTTATTTAGGTTGGGTCTCTAATGAGCTGTGCAAACAACTTCTTTTTGTGTTCTCTCATCCTTTACTGTACCATCTATCCATCTGTCTATTTGACTGTCAGTGTGTACTACCATTTGTTCATTTGTCTCTAATCAGTTCATTCATTCTGCCTCTTGGTGGTCTCATATGCTCCCATTACTGTGAGTGTGTGTGCCTACTGTGCATATGTACGCATTGTTTTGCGTGAAACACATGCAGAACTTACTGTAGTACTGCGTGAACCTCCTTGCCAGCAGGGTTCTCCATTCTCATACTCCATCTGACTGTACTGGTTCTTTGGTGTTCCTGCCCACATCCCCCACCTCCTGAAATAAGAAGAAAATAGTCAATTTTCATACTTTTATAAAGTGCATGTGCATTTCTGTCTATTAGTGAAGCCAAACAAAATTATAATTCTCTTTGTTGGGACAAATTAAAAACAGAAACACAATTTGTTTATTGAAAAACACTTCCTCCCAGCAAACATGAAAAACTGGCAAGCTGGCCAGTCTGGCAGTGCCCTCTTCTGAATCCTGGCACCAGTTCTCTCCTATTTTACAATGGAGGGGAAATATTAATTACTATTTTGTCAGAGTTAATATGTATGCAATACCACACAAGGGAAGGAGAAGAGAAAAAAACAAGCCGCCAGTGAAGGCCATCTCAAATGAGGCTCTGCCTGCCCATTGCTAGCTAATTACAGTCTCACCAAATATTTCAAGGGAAGTTATGAAAACCAAAGCAGACCAGGGTGCCAGTGTCCAACACAGCTCTCAGTACTGACAGATGTCATTTGATTACGCTTTCATCAACTAACTTCCTCTGATCATTTGTTGAACTTGAGCAGCTTCTTTGAGGTGGCGTCAACCAGCAGTCGTGAGTGTTGGTTTTAGTAAAACATTGTAATCTTGTTAGGGAGGAAAATCTTTACTGCATGGTGGATTGACGAGTGTACTGACATGTGTGTGTTGCTCTGATCTCTTGCCATACATAGGCTAGCAACTATTTTCTGTCTGCAATGTTAAATATTCAGAACAGAGAACAACTAATGAAATCAATCTTTTCACTTTGAAGGAAGCATACATAAAGAAATTAAAACTTGCTGGCCTGCAAGCCTTTTTTGTAAACAGCGTGTCAATGTTCTGTTAATCATTCTGTAGAAAAAGCTACAAAAAGCTATAAATTCAACTTATTGTTCATTTAATCTGCTCAAGTGCATTTCTCACCAGTGCCAACAGTGAAAGTGACAACACTTCATCAACGTGCCTACACTGACCTTTCCACATGGGATTAAAGTTGCAAGATCTACTCTTTAAGTACGGCTTTTATTATGGAAGCTAATCACTATTTCATGACCTATGATGATATTTTTATCACTTCCATAATTGAGCTCAATAGTATGATGTGCTATTTGGATATAATAGTATAATACCTGTATTTTTTTTCTTAAACTCAACAACAAATTAATACATAATTAAAATTTGATTTTTTTTTTCCCTAACACATTGTAAATTTAAATCTTAGATGACAAATAATAGACTGGAAGTGGAACTCAATAGAAAATGGGAGGAAGTAGGAAAAAACATACTCTAGTCTAGTTTGTTGTATTAAGTTGTGTCCAAAACCAGAATTTCTTTCAGTATTTCTTAAAATGTTGTTTTATTCTCATTTGACCTTGATGAGGATGAACATGGGAGTCCTCTTGGATTTTCAAAGGCACTCTGCATCTTTTACAGACACATGGCTGTCTTCAGGTCTCTGAAGGTGGCTTTTCTGTCCTCCATGATGTGCACGGCTTATTTAAGATGCCTGAACAGGTCAGTCAGATGTGAATTGCTCACACAAGTGGAAGTCGGCTGGGCCAGAGCGTCTCGCCTTTTCCTTCCAGCCTGTTTGATTGGGTTTTAGCACTCTGTTAGTACCAGGAGGCCCTCAAATGGATTGCTGTCAGGGCCAGCAGACATGGCAAGCAGAGAAAGTGACAGAGCTCTGGCTCGCGCTGCTAGATGACCAGTGATCCCTTGTGCATCACCTTCATGCATCCTAGTCTGCCATACCCCCCACCACCTTGGTTCATTTCCTTCTTTAATCTCTATTCTCACTCTGTCAGCCCTCCTGTGCCCCAGGAGTTAGCATAGGCCCTACCAATTATGCTTACGTTATCACTAAGATGTGGCAAACACACTCCAGTCATTTGGATTCACAGGAGTCACAAGATGAAATCCTATTGACAGATCTTTCCCTGTAATAATACCTACCTGAATTTAACATTCTCTGGTCATTCTACAGTTATCACCAGCTCGTTATTTACACCTCTGAAAAACATATTATTGCTTAACCCGGGTGCATAAACATTACTATTTGAAAGTCTGACCCTGGGACTGACAAGATAGCAAAACTCACATGTGCAAATTGCACCCCCACAAACCTGCCGGCTTATCTGCTGCACCTTTTTTCTGCAGCCAAGTCGGAAATTCTGTTTGCCTGCTCAACACAATCATACACACCCAACTACTACAATACTGTGCAAATAGGACTCACATTTTATAGTATAACAAGGAAAGCAGACACATAAGAAAATAGCATGAATGAACATAATTAAAGTATGTAAATAGATTAACATTGGTAGCAGAGAGTAAATTGCATCTTAGCTTTTTTAGAAATTCCATTTCCAACCACATGGAGACAAGGGAGGGGCCAGAAAGGCAGAGTTCTTTTTAATGATAAATGATGGATGATAGTGAACACATGCTCTTTTTAAGGCTTGAAACCTGGAGATTCTTATTTTCAGATATCTTGGTTAGAATTCAATCTTTGTCTGGCCTCTTCTAATGCCATAAAATGCTCCTTCCATCACAGATAAACCTGTAATTGCAGCATTTCTAGCCAGCTAAACCTATTACCAATACATTTGCTTTGCATTGTGGGCCACACAGAACACATTAGGGAGTCAATTTAATTCAATTTTGTCTCTGAATCACTAAAGTTTGCTTTCTATTGACATACAGAACAGCAGATAGCGTCATTTACATCCAGTAGCTGCGAAAATACTATTACAATTGCAGTTTCACTTTCTTGATGCCTTCAAAGCTAGGTTTACTGAAGGACTAAATAAAGACCTAAAGAATCATGGATATACTATATAATATGTTCAAGAACATGTAAATACTTTTTGTAAATTATGACAATTGGTCTCAGAGTACTTGTATTTTTGTACAGATTTTTTTATAAGCTAATCCTCATTAAGAATAATTAGCATTAAAAACGATGATTAGCTTCTTATTCTTCTTCTGATAATGGCTTGAGCTGATATAAGCTCCTCTTATTTCTTTAAAACGATACAGTCGCCAGTGATTCGGTTTCAAACTTCATTGCGGCATTAATCTCTATGCCTCCAGTGACAAATCCTGAAGATCCATGGCTAATCTCGCTCAACACTGAGGAGAGTTACCCCCTCTGATATAGCCACAAATCAACCTTTCAGAAGCAATTATCTTTTAAACAACTCTACCCTGGTGTTTAAACAGCCCACAGATACTGAGAAGGGGGGGGGAGAGATCTGGGCCAAAGGTGTATTTGAACGGAGCCCCGGAGGTGACATGGGGGGAAAAGTTTTTTTTTTCTTTGAAGAAATAAAAAAATAAAATTTAAATAAATACATGTACTGGGGACAAACCAAGGGGGTAAGCCTGCCTCCAATAAGCGTAGCTCTCAAGGCGCCAATTTAATGCTACCCAGCACTCACCCGCCGTTAGCATCCCACTGACTGCCATTCCTTTAGCAAATACCTTTATATCTTTTATACTTGTCCATTGTTTATTTCTAAAGACGACAATATATATAAAAGGTTCCATTACCTTATAGCTCAAGTTATGGTTCCGTAGCAGACGCTTTGTAAAAATGATTGTGTCATAATCATGTGAAACAATTACCGAACAGTACAGGATCAGCTCACAGACAGTTTAGACTTACATTTGCTGGTTAGGTTTAATTACTAATGTTAACTAGCATTTTGGTTAGCAATAATAGCCTGTGCCTAGGTTATCACCTAACATATACCTACACTCTCTGTTTCTGCAAGATTGGGATTGATTGAGATTTCTCTTGGCGCAGCTACCAGAAGACTTACAACTTTCAGACAAGTTGCTCTACGTCGTCAAGTTCAGTTGGAGGCTGCGCAGTAACGCTCAGCCATCACTAGAAAGGTGCTTCTAATAGCATTCAATGGTCTCCATTGAAAACAACGGGGTCACATTGTCCATTTCTTTTACTGTCTATGGGTCAAACACTAAACTCAAGTTTCAAACTTGGGATTTCATGGAGGAAAAAAAGAAAGAAGAAAAAAAAAAACATGTAGCCTACTGGGAACAAACACTAAACTCGAGATCTCGACTTTCAAAAGTCAACACTCAAGCTAACCTTAGTAGTTTGCTAGCTAGCTATTAAGGTTATCCTTATTATTTGTTGGATTATAAAAGTGTAGTGTGTCTAGTGTAGTGTTTGTCTACATGTGGCTACATGTTTTTTATAAAAAACAATTCTTTGTTTGTTTGTTTTTTATCTCCATGAAAGTTGAGATCTCGAGTTTGAAACACGAGATCTCAAGTTTAGTGTTTGTCCTCAGTACATGTTTTGTTTTGTTTCTCCATGTCACCTCTGGGGCTCAGTACATTTGTGCATATCTTTATGTGTGACTGTTTATTTTTGTGTGTGTTTTGAGACCCTGGGCCTTCACTGGAGAGAAGCTGGATGGAAAAAAACACAGGGGAAAACACACACACCCATACCCAGTTTGGTATGTCTGTGGAAGAAAGTGGAATATAATTTTTTTCATTTGCCCTCAGGATTTTCTTTGTACAGTTTGTAGACATTAGAAAGTTGTAAACTATACTGAATGTCTTGCTTCTCATGCTTAGGAGCAAGCTGCCTGCATATTTATGTATGAAACATTTTTGCATACATACGTAAAGCGTGTAAAGAAATAATATTTTCCTAAATGTTTTACAATGGCAACTGTAATTTACTCATTGTAGATTGGAATATTGGTCATTTTATTTTCTATTTTAAGAATGTTGACAAAATTGTCCTACTACCATGCATTTTGATGCAAAAATACGGTTAGATTCTAAAGATCAAATCGTGTACAAATTCTGAATTAACTGGATTAGCTTTCATGGCAGCAGGAAAACATAACAGACTGAAGAAATACATTCCTGAAAAATCAGAGTCAAAAAATGGTTGTTAGGTATAGTATTAAAACAGTTTAAATAATAACCAACTCTCGAGGAGTCTGTCATCAGTTTCTGTTATTATAAAACAGTAACATCAAGCTGGGTCCTTCAAATACACTCCATTCATTAGCAGCAACTGTTAATGATTGGATGAGCCAATTCAACATGAGATTACTTCTCTACAACCAGCTTCTCATACTGAATCCCAACCTGTGTTAAGATGGTGTTAAGTCTGTGCTTATTAGTGTCACCTTCCCACTGTAGCATCTACTCATTAGCTGCCACTGCAATGAATTATACCTCACAGCTATGCTTTTCTCTGCTTTAACAAGAGGTCTGGAGCAGCAAGTTAGTCCCCTCACTATGCTGTTAATGCGCTAATCATTTACAGCATGAGTCGGAGCGCCGCACAGGCAGGTAGAGAGAGCAATTTGGGAGCTGCTGGTTAATTTGGATTTGGTGAAGCAGTGCTCTCATAGCTAAACACTGCCAGGCATAACTAACCTCTGCCACTTGTGTACGGTCACCAATCAGAGAGCGGTGTTTTGAGCCTAGACGCCGTCATTACGGTGACAGTCACTGATGCTCTTCTCACCCTCCTACCATCAATTGCGCCCAGCACCTCAATAAATAATTAATACGCATAGGAACATGTGAAGGGCACATGCTCAGTCAGGGCTTTGCTTTCACTTCATTTTATATGACTGATAAACAAAGATGGCATTTATAATATTTTTTTTATTATTGTGGGGCATAGAACAGGATTAAAATGTATTATAATACACATGAGTTTATGTGAGGATATAAAACAATCTTCAATTGAAAACCGCATACTGGATGTTTTTTGGCCAGTTTTCTTAGGTAAAAGCATGTTGACCCACATAATTACTCTAAATCAGTGAGTACCATCAATGGCACATTCTGTTTTGCATTCACTGTATAAATAGAACACCAAGGCCATATTATTTGAAGTTATAAAACAAACTCAGGGTGCATATTTCATCAACACCTCCTGACAGATATGAATCAGGGCTGATGTCTAAACCAAATCAGTATTCTGTTAATAGCTCACTTGGGCCTCCTTAACGACTGGGCTGGATGTTGCCATGGCTACCCAGCAGAAAGGCCATCAGGGGTTCACAGTGTCAGCTTCCCCCCACCTTCCACTCCCTACCACTTTAACCCTCTCCTCAGACACACAAGTCATTACCCTTTTCCTTGATTGCCAGATAAAGTGGAGCTCTTAGGTTCAGGGGTCTTATTGCATAAACACTTCAAGAATACAAATATAGGCATTAGACTTCATATATTGGTGAGTATGTAAAATAAGTGTAAAAAAAGAGAGCATAACTCCACTTATTAAGTAGGCCCAGTAAAAAAAGCAGTGGAGAGTAAAGCCACAAACACCCGTTAAGACATTTCATTTAAAAGGAAATGTGTTTTGCATATTTTCAACACAAAATGAAATCAGAATAGCAAGATAATGTATATAATGTATAAAGAACACTAGCCTAACTAACTTTGATGGACTGATCATACTATTAAAACGTACATGGATATGGAAATGTAAGATATGTACTGATAAGACTTGTCTTTTCAGTCAATCATTTCCAAAAAGAAAAGTCCAGGTACAGGACTAACGCTAGGGCAGCACAATTAATCAAATTTTAATCACAATCACGATTTTGACTTCCCACGATCAAATTTGCGTGACCATGATTTTTTTTATAGAACGCTCCGTTTTTTTTTTGCATAGCTCATCTACCGCTCCGTAAACTCCTGTCTGCTCATGTGCCAGTCAGAGTTGTTCCCTGCACCGCCCAGTTTAGTTTCTAGATGTAGACAGTCACAGAGGACAGAGTAACGGGAGGAAAATTCAACAGATAGCAGTCGGTTATACGTCGGTCTCAAGGTTTACCAGTTTACTAGTAAACGCAACATTTTGTCCCATCTGTGTTGTTTTTCAGACAACAGCAGTGACCAGTGCTAGTCGGTGCTAGTTAGCGTCTGTTAGCTGTTACCTCCTCTAAGACGCATCAGTGCTAATGTCCTCGCATCCGCTGCAATGCTGTTTATATGGATATGGTTTAATTTTGCATTACATGACCCATTTCTTCTGTTCAAATCAAGACTTAAAACGCATCTCTTTAAAGTGGCGTTCGGTACCTAGTAATGTGATGGCACATTTATATTTATATTTATATTGATTTTACTTTTTCTCATTCATTATTGTATTTTTGTTAGTGGTGTGTTGTTGTTTTTAAATCTGTGGTTTTTTTATCTGTTGTGAAGCACTTTGGTTCACCTATCGGTTGATGTAAGGTGCTATATAAATAAAAGACATTTACATTTAAAGCCGTGCCTGTGTTGGATCTCTCCTCTACTCTCTCTCCGCGCAGCCCGGCCACACAGCGCCGGTCCACACTTCTGACATTTGTCTACCGTTTTAATTTTTTATTAACACAGCTGTATATTGTTAAGTATGAGAGGCAAACCTGTATTTGTACCAGTGTTTCCGCGGGTAACTGCTATCGCGGCCGCCACGGCAAAGAACACAGAAGAAGTTATTGAATGACACTAACTTCAGTTAGACTGGGTTGTAGAGTAATATCATGTGAGACGGAGCTGCTGGACCTGGACCAGAGATGTGACCCATGGCCAGAATATCACACTTCATAAAAATGCAGCGCAGTGACGATACAGACATTTCATACACACAACGTGTGTATCCGCCATTCGACCCGTGCTGGACCCGTTCATAATGATCAGCCGTCACTCTGTGAGTACGTCCATCGCACCCCCTCTCTCTCCCTAGCTCTTTTAATCAGTTATTGTTGTAAACAAGTGAAGGAGCTTTCTCAGAGATGCATTAAAAAAAAATATCCTACGCTATTTATTTCAGATAGCTAATTTTACTTACATGTGTTGCAGCTGAAGGACTATGTCTGATACAACATACAACTTCAACATAAGAAGAATTTAACATAATATGGATGTGAAAGCAGTTATAAATAGCCTATGTGACAATTACATTTGTTTTGGTTAAAATCAACAAATAATCGTGACAATAATCGTGATCACAATATTGATCAAAATAATCATGATTATTATTTTGGCCATAATCGTGCAGCCCTAACTAACACTCGTTCTTGTGTGAGCCTGCACGGCTGCTACCTAAATGCTCCTTAGTACAACAAGTGTATATGTCCAACTGAGCCCAGTCGGTGAGAATTCACAGTGAGTGTGTTGCATCATGCAGCTGGCACTAAACCAGAAGGAAACAAACAACCGCGGGTGAAGAAAGAGGGTCATTTATACAAAGACACCAGTGAAAATGTATATCTAGAAAACAAAGAGATATGAGAACTCGGTAAGGGACAATGCTAAGCTTCTCAGACAATTTAAAGGTTGTTTATGACTAAAGTAGGAAGCGGTTACGTGACCACGGTGTAATCCGAGTCACATTCTGCCTCTTGCACGCTCTAGAGAGGAAGAGAAGTGTACAGTCTATAAATCAAGTTTTATGGAATAGGTCTTAAAAAGATCTTTTAAAATACATGTTTATATTAAAAAGTAATTACACCTTTCCCATTGTAGGGCTTTGCCATCTTGTGGACATAATATACAAAAATAGATATTTGAATATATCCAAAACTCATTTTGGCAAATTTTGACAGCCCTAATTGTATGCAGTAAATCAGCATGCCTGTGAATCACCATGTAGCATTATCAAGCCAGCATTCTTCCAACCTTGTTTTGCTTACTCGCACACATCACACAGAGTGAGTGAAAGCTGAAAATATTGTCAAATATCAAAACTGTCACATTGCCAAACAGATTCTGATTACCTGGCACCCATAAGTGAGGTTATTTTGTCAAGAGCTGATTCACTCTCATGCGGATTTTGAATTTCTTTGTGCTCATTTGTAACCTGCTTGTGTTTGAGTAGTTTTACAGTAATAGTCATACAGCTCCCTCGCGACTGCTGTTCGATAAAATGGCCACCTATCGAGATAATTAGCCACAGTGCTTTTCTCCTATATATTTATGCATAAAAACATCAGTGAAAAGCAGAGGAGACATGATATGTTCTCTGTTTGAAGTTCATGCCTTTAATAGTTAAAAAAAAAAAAAAAGATGATGGGCTTTTTAGCCGCCCCCCCATGAGAAATGGACTCTTATTGATCAAATGAACATATTTCCATATTACCATGGACACAGAGTAGGGGCTTCTTTCTTAAGCGTGTGCCAGCAAATGCTCAGCTGGAAAATTCAAGCTAAGGCCCCTCAAAGAACTTTGGCAGCGTGGAGGCATTCACATTGCTGCACCTCTTTTTCTCAGCACCTGGGGAATATTTTCTCTGTTACATTCTGGAGATCTTTTATTTAGAGGTTTGCAGAACTGCATAGTGGCAAAACAATATAAGGTCACTCTCAGGTGTGAGAAAATGTTGTGCATGTCTGTATGTAGCTCAAAAAGCAGATCTGATAACATCATGTGTACGTCTACAGCGCACTGCTACAAACAGCTAATTTTCCATGGTGGCCAGCACATCCCACTCTCTCTGGGGTTGTTCTGTGCTGCCATTTCAACTGCCTGGCTTCTTCGCAGTGGGCATACACAGTCATTCACTGTGGTTTCAATGTTGCTAGGCTACCTCACTTCTTCGCTGTTTTCTGTTTGAAAATGTACTGTTCAATAAAGCAGTTCAAGGGAGACCTGTGGGTTTGAATACTGAGCATTATGAACCTGCAGATGTAACTGACAACACTAATAGGAGGCTTTTTTTCCTTTCACAATATCCTTTTTCTTTTCTCCCTTGACTCTGTAACATAGTAGCATGGTACCTACCTCTACAGCCCATGCATCTGCTTCAGTCATAATAGTCATACAGAACATGTATAACTTTCTTTGGCTATAATTGTATCTAATCTGTTTTGTGTGTACACTTGAGTTGTACATCTTCTTCCCTATGTGGTATTCCACTGTTCTTTTATGGTTTATATATTCCAATATACAAAGCTTTGACTGTCAGTTTCACAGTCACTGTTTTCTCCGCTCCCCCTTGTGCTCTCGATGAGGACGGGTGCAGAGCAGTTTGACCTCAGCACAAAAGAAGACCAAGCTCCTTGAACTTTGCGGGGCAACACACGCCAACCCCGTGACCCCAACTGCGTGGCCACCTGATTTCCCTGGAGTCAACAAAAACTCATTGAATGACCTTTCAACTGATCTCTTGCCTCCTCCGCAGCTGCATTCAAATCATCCCACCCTGCTTCGTCAAGAGGAAAATAGGCTTCATCTTAGCATGGAGATGTTATTTTTCTTACAGTTTATATATTTGTTTCGCCACACGTTATAAAAGGTCTATAGATTCCTTTTTGATTTTTTTTTTTTTAATTGATCTACATTTTTCATACATTTTCCTCAATATTGGCCTTTATGTGAGCATAAAATACAATTTTACAAATTACATATTTGGCTTAATTTACAGATTGAAGGTTTCTGAGTTCAAGCTTCTTGTTTGAGTCCTGAATGTTCCATATCATTGCAACTGGAGCTATTTAAATGTGTTTATCCTAAGCTAACTCTGAAAGGGGGCACATAAATATTTCAAACGCACTTCTGCTTATGGTGAAAGGTTATTATGGCCAAGCACTGTTGTGGGGGTATACTTTAAAGAGTTGTTTTTTATAGTTGTTGTGGTTAGCAGGAAATGGCTTGAACGTTGAGCTAATTACTGGATGTTGACAATGTACTTTCTGGGGACTTAAATGGATCAGACTGATAGTGAGCTGTGGTACAGCATGTATTTAAGCCATTAGAGTAATTGAGAGAAATTAAAATAAGGTTATATATTGGGTTCTTACTGCTAACTAGGGAAAAAAAACTGCAGCTTGTGTTATATACTTCATTGTATCACTTCAGTATGAAACTCTTTGTTTCTAGTTCACGGCACACTCCGTGTTTCTGCCAATGAGAATTTGAAACTACATTTCCCTTTGCTCTGTGCTTTCATTTCCACATCAGTGTTATAATGTTATTGCATTCAATTAATTTCATGTGGTTTATTATTATTGTGTTAAGGTTTCACTCTAATTTTTGAAAATAAGAGAAGGTTGTTACTTTACTTTCCTTTGTTATTTTGTATTTTTTGTTGCGCTTTGTTCAATGCTGTTGTGGTTCCCTGTTTTGTATATTAAAGCCTTTATTTTTTTCAACCCAGATTTTTGACCCATAAGCACCCTCAACTTCCAAAACAACCAACCAGCTGTAGGTGGCTTGAACCTTGTCATATATTAGGAGGACAGGTGGTAGGCATCATGACAAATAGCAGTAGACATATGAGTTTGTTAATCCTATCATGTTATCACAGACACACAACATGCACTTTTTATTTCTTCTTCAGTTATGACTCTTTGGGAGGTTATAAACTCTACATACTGGTATGCACATACAGTGTCTTTTTCTCCTTACTGCGCAACGTTTCACTTGGCAAGTGTAAAACATAATTTTGCCACACAAAAGTAGGCAGAGTCCTAAAAGTGAGTTATATTAAGCTGAAAACAAATCAGCATTGTGTCAGCCATGTGAGTTGTGACAATAACCGCTTAAAAATAATTACTCAAAGTTTTTGGGAAATACGCCAATTCATTTTCTTGCAGACAGAATTAAACAAACGAGATAAAACGAATTAGTGAGCTTTACAGGTGCTTGTAGATAGACTTTTAAATGTTGGAAATAGCCAGTTTGGCACACACACATGCATATATTATATATATATACTTATCTCACTTTCAGCAAGAAAGTTACCAAAAATACCAATATATCTTATGTCCACAGCGCTGCTACTTTAAAGCAACATACACAAGGTGCTGTCTGGACTGAAAATGCAGTAAACTACAACATTGTGTAATTAGGCACAATGGAAGATTTCTTTAAAAACAATCATGTGTCGAACAGAACAAAACTGCAATAGCAAAGAGCAGCAGTGGTCTCTAGAAGACCCTCACTAACCATATCCGAAAGACACTTAAAGAAATATTTACTCAACACCACTACGGCCTCAGAAATGAGCAAGTTGAATCCAAACCTGTATCTGTCAACAAACATTATGAGCTTCAACACATCATTATTTACTATTACTATTAGCACAGACACTCCAGTTGTGATATTTCAGAGAAACACGTCAATATTACAGAGGCTTGTTGCAAATCGATGTGACATGCTAGTAACAAAGGGAGATCAATGTTCTGTTTGCATGTACAGTGTGCATGTGTGTGCATGTGTTTTGTTTCTTCCTCAAATGAAATGCCAAGTCAATGCTTTCATGTTATCTAAGCTCATATATAACATATATGAACAAGATAACAAACAGCACACAGCCTATTTACATATGTGTGAATTTCTTTGTCGTTTCAGGTGGACTGCATTTAGTAAACCCTGTTTTTGCTGTCCTGTCATTGTACCAACCATGTCTGCCCAGGGTGGGAGTGGGTAGTGGGGACATTATGAAGATGGATTACGCTGTCACATTGGGATGGTGTTTGTCCCAATGCAAGCATTTTCTTCTACTCTATTATCATTATGATGGCTGATGTTATTGTTACAATAGCCATTTCAGGAAGCGGTTGAGCTGCTGAGACCGAAAGGCAGAAAAGCTAAATGGAAAACAGAGACATTGGAATTCAGAAGGTGAATATGAATTGTATAATATCTACATTTACAGATAATTGGGTGCATACAGTATGACTACTGTGCCTTATGGAATCTTTATGGCTATGTGTGTGGCCACAATATGGAGCAGGCAGTTTTAAAAAGAACTGTTCCCAGGTTGATTTATTATTCCTTAAGAACATTTGTAAAGTTAATGGTCTAAGGCCAACTATGCTGCAAAACCAAGCATGAAGGAAGGTTAGGGCTAAGGGAACAATTTGAACTTTTATGAGCCTTGACACACTTCACACACAAACTGAGTGCTGGGCCATAAGCCATAATCAAAAGTCAGCAGCAACACTATCTCTTTAATACTGCAGAAACGCAACATAACAAATCCAAATTAGTCAAAATGGTACAAGCAAGTATTACCAATGTTATCCAGCTTCACACTTTCATTCACATGTTAATACTGTTTCGCCTTCTCTCTCCCCTTGATTCTTTCTCACATGGTTGTCCTTTAGGATGTTGGAGCAGGTGTGATAAATGCTGCCGTTTAAATCAAAGCACTCCCCTCTCCCCCCTCACCCCCTCTGGGGAGAAAGAGGATGCCTCCATGCAGATTGATATCAGGAGGCCCAGCCATATCCAGGAAGGGCTGACTGATGGCCTGTCTGGATAAAAAATGAACTTTTTTTCCCAGCGTGCAAGCTATGATTCATGTACCTCCCTTCCCCCTCTTCCCTCCAAATCATTCCACATATATATTCCCTAACACACTCTCTGGATACATTGTACGGTGTTGCACCACCTGTCTACACCCATAAAATACCAATATGGTGTTTGTGTTTGCATGTGATCGAACAAAAACTAACATTATTTGTCCATTAATGTAAAATCCAACATTCTTCTAGCCTCTCTAAGGAAAAATATATGTTTAGCATAGTATATAGTATGGCCATCCACAATATTTCTGTTGCATTCAGTCCTATCTAAAACATTTCATGTGGAAAACATATACATTTCTTCATAATTGAAATCATTCTCGCCAGTTCTGTCTGGCAGCGATTTTGTTCCAAACACATGAGTCGGAACTGTGTTTGACCACTGGTTCTGTTTGGTCCTTCTGCCCTCCCATACCATCATGAGTGACAGGCAGGCAGAAGCGCTGGGGTTACATTACTCACAGTTAGCATTCTGTTCTTCCTTTTTCCTGCGCTAAAAACATGGTGAAGCATTGCACTTTCCGCTCCAAAAGTGAGTGGGTAGTGTGGGAGGTGGCGGTGCAAAAACAACACAGCCCTGCTTTAGATTCCAATTAATTTGACATTTGAAAGCAAAACTACATGTGCAGAAAGGGGTAATTGCTAATGAATTAACATATGCAATGACACTTTTGTTTTGACACTTTGTTGCTAATTCTTGTGGTCATGTATGCCTTTACGTTGTCTGTTGTTAATCTATGTGCCCACTACAACAAAACAGCACTGCAATTGAGTCCTCCTCTTTGGGGAGAAGTTGCAGCAAATCATAAAAGCTTTTCTTTTTTTTCTTTCAGAGAGGTTTCAATGTCAATGGAATGGTTTCTATAATTGCACCCTATGAAAGTGTCGGATCACTGACGGTTAGTGGAAAAGGACAGCGAGGCAACATCCCGTAATTATCACCTCAAATCTACAATTCAAAGAAGAAACAAAAAAAAAAGACACAAGAAAAACATCAGTATGATGTTTATACTTTTTTTCTTGATCTGTTTGACAGTGACGTTACGACGATGAGAAATGGAAAAGATAGATAATAGAAGCAAAACTCAGCTTGTAGAAAATAATCAAGATCACATAGTTGACCAAGAAAGTTACTGTTATACTATAGATAAAGGTTTTGCTGATTTCTTAGAGCAACTTCACTTCAAATCAGTACGCTCCTGGAGAAGAATAAAAAAATAAAGGCCTAGTGACATCTAAAGGTCCGTTTCTATGAGGAATGAGTGGCATCTTTAATAGCACATAGGCATTTCGATACAAACCAATGTCAGTAGTCGACACAGCCAATCCCAAGGGGATGGTAAAAGGCCAGAGTGTAATCCTTTAGATGAAATTGAAACCCTTCGAGGCAGAGGAAATACAACCACAGCAGTATATGAAATTTGCCCTTTCCTTGTCATTGATCAAAAGGTATTAAAACTATAATAGAGATATTTTAGCGATTGATTAAAGGTTGTATGAAGCCTAACAGAGATTGAATAACCATTTTAAAAAATCAATAGCGCAAATATTGGTCTTAGTGTAACTTCTTATGAGCACTGCAGCAATGATTAAAGAGCTGTCATAGGAGTGCTGTGGTGGTATTTTTTTCAGGTCCATTCATGAAATGAAAAGTGCTGTCATGTGAATTTATCTAATTAGTATAGATCAAATAATTTGAAAAGTATTGTGTGGTGAAAGACCCAGGACGATGTTTTCTTCATATTAGAAGTGTGGATGTGTTCTGCTAAAAAACTAAATGTCACAACATTAGTACACAATGTACCCACAATGTTGTAAAGCTCTTTAGAAAAAGTTGCCCTCGAATTAGGTATTGCATTTATAATATTTCTATTGTCTCTGACATAAGGACAGTAGGCTGGTCATTGTTTGGGATTTTAACAATGGAGACTAAAGAGGAGGTGATTGAGGTACTTACCCTAACGAGACCTCTGTTCCTGCCGTGCTCTTTTGTGTGACTTTATTGAACGGACACAGGGTATAAGTATACCTACAGAGGGGAAAAGAACACATAATTTAGCACATTTATTACAATTAGCATCTCTGAGCTCACTGTTTTTTCTTTACAAACTGCGACTTTAATGGTTCTTTATTAATTCTCATGGCTCTCAAGGTTGTCTTTTAGCCTCAGCATGGTTTTTTTAACCCTTGTGTTGTCCTTGGTGTGTTTTATATCAGAAATATTAGATTTCTTTCAACCAAATTGCCCCAAAATAACATAATTACATACAACATTCTTCAGGTGAAAATAGTCATTACTTTCATTTAATTTTTTGGGTGTTTTATTTAATCTTATAGCATTTTAATTATTTTTCAAAACCATATCCGGACTAAACTTTGACATCTACCCATCTCAACATCCTCTGATCTTAACTATTAGTCAAAATAATTCATAATTTCTGCCTTTTTAACTAAAAACGTATGTATAATTTGATATAAATGAGGTTTGTTGACCATAAATTCCAAGAATAAGTGTAAACCCTGTTATTAAACCAGCTCAGGTTTTAGAAAAAGCTGGAAAAAGTGACAAATCAAGAAAAAATGACAAAAACATTGGAAAAGCACAAAAAAATTCAATTTTGACCTGGAAGGGCAAGTTAACGGGAAGACAACACAAGGGTTAAGCAAATAATCTTTGGTAAACCGACTTTAGCACCAAACAACAGAGACAAAGTTAGCAAGTAGCTAGTGAACGAAGTAGAGCATTTAGTGGCAAAAGTGCCAGATATTTCCCACAGGAGTTGGTGGAAAACAAAACAGAGATAAAGTAAATATCGGATTTACATTTGCCATGTGGCCAGAAACTCCAAAACAGTGAGTGGGTAAATAGGCAACTGTGTACAAATTAGCCAACAACAACTTCATAAGGTAATAGCATGTCAATGTTGTGTTTCTGCTAAATCTATCCATTGGTTAAAACAATCAATTAATATAGTTTTTATTAGGGCAAAAGTACAGTATCAGTCAGGCTCTATGGAAAACAAAACGTACCCTGCAGACAAGCCTACTGTTGTGAAAACAAGTCAAGTTCCAAAGCAGTGGTTTACTAAGCAGAATTATTGAACAGTGAGAGTCAGTCTAAGCTTAGTGGCTACCTACTTGGACAGACGATTAACAATGAGTCACCAGCGACCCTGCCACCAATAGCTCTTCTACTAAGGCAAAGAGGAGTCTGAAGGAGTTAGCAATTAGTCCAGACCATCACTAATGTACTTTCTGGGAATAGTGCTAGAGAGTAGAGGCACGGTCACAAGCTCCAGTAACAAACGGATCAAAGACCTTAATGGTGAAACCGATAGAGAGAAAGGCAGTCAGGCTTTCAAGGATGGAGATAAAAAGCTGTAAAAAGCAAGATGAAAGAAAAGAAAATGATGAACATAAGAAAAAAGGGGGATAGCGGGAGAGAAGTAAGTGATTGGCTGCCAACTCCTTTTGCTCATGCACCATGTTTGTGGTTTGTATTAAATGCTTCTCATCTTTGAGACTTTCAATTACTGTAGGCATTTATCCTTTCATGTCTACTGTATGTTTCGAGGGGGATGGCCCTTCCCCCATCCACCGCATATAAGGGCAAGGGAGAAAATAACAGAAGCACCTTTTTATGTCTGCAAGTAAGCAGTACAGCTCGGTGTAGAATTAAAGATATCTCACCATCACTAAGCCTATTCAGAATCCATTGCCCCTCCAAGAAATTTGACAATGTGCAGCAAGGTTCCTCCTGGGATGTTTTCTTATTTATTTGTATTTTATTAGTTAATTTTCAAACTTTACAGCCGTGCTAGTAGCAATGTCTGTCTGCCAGTAGATTGGGCCACCACAAGACTGAAATATCTCAACAACTAGGAGAATTCCTACCGACTTTGGTGACCCCTGATTATTTTCTGTATTTTCACTTATCCATGCAGTGAAATATCAGAACATTTACTTGATGGATAGACACAATGTAATACATTGTCCAAAGAGGAGGAATCATAGTGACTTTGGTGATCCTCTGAGATCCCTCTAGGTTGACATTCGTGGTGTTGAGAGAACTGTCTCAAAATGTATTTACTGTATTTCCAAAAGATTTGGTACATCATGGTCCCCTAAATTAATTGTTATATCTTTGCTGATCTTCTGACTTCATCTAGGGATAAAAAACTCTCTTCAGGATATAAGAGCTAAGACTTGGTTAAGCTGTCCTTGACCTCTTCAGGGACACCAAATTAGCAGGACACACACCTGCAGGACCAGTTGAGACCTTACATAACTTGAATTTGAAACTCATCAGTGCTTTAGTCCAAAATTGTAAGATACAAAACTTTTTCTCAACCAAGAACCTTTAAATGCGCAATTGTATGGCTGGCTTTATAGTCACTAGATTTATCAAATTTGTAAAGTCGTTTTTTCAGCAACAACACCCCTGTATGTCTGTACCTCTCATCCCCCTCTCTCTTACCCTCAAGGCAAAGCCATCCATCCCTGCCCACTTTTGCTGACACGCCAACAACGCTGAACACACACAAAAAAAAGCAAGGCTATTTATGCGTGAGGGCACTGCAATCTGACCTTGGATGCTCGCCTCCATGTGGCAGCTTGTGAGAAAACAAAAGCAGGCAAAGCAACACAGAAAATGTGTCGCTGGGTGAATTCTTTTTAGGAGAGATTACAAATGTCGAGCCCAACATGCGGACAGAGGTGCAGGTTGATTAGCTGTCTGTCTCTGAGACAGACACTTCACATTCTGCGTTACATAAATGGGACACAGCAGAAAGGTCACAGGGACATTTATACAAACTGTCCCCGGCTATCCTTAGCAAATGCGCACAGTGTGACACGAAGGAGGAAATATCCGCTGAGATGGACGGGCGGTGACAAAGGCTTTGAGGAGACGAGACTGACAGTGATGGAACTAAGAAACAGCCAGAAGAACAAAGACAAAACCAGAGGAAAGGGGAAGGCAGAAGCATAAAAAGAAACGAAAGTGTGCAAAAAGAGAGTGGGAGGAAATCAGAGTGTGCTCTTGGTGACGCTGTGCATATGAATCACCAACTGAATGGGCCGCGAATATGACAGATGATGACGTGCAGCAAGGGAAACACTGGGTGGAAAATACAAAGGATAAGAAAAACGAAAAAATAAAACTTGGTGGGTCACCGATCAAACCTTTAACAATAATTAGAAGGCTATGGTGTGCAGCAGATCACAAAATGACAACAGTGGTCCTCCCATTCGGGTCCTGATCGCCACATGGTGTCTCTTTTTGTCCTCTGCGTTCAATCTGTCATTGTCTGACAATGCAGCTCTGACGCTAGCCTTTAGAAGTTTTTACCACTGTGTCAATCACTCGCAGATGTTCTTGGGCCTGAAGGTACACAGTTACAGAATAAATATCTTAGATGCAACCACTTAGCTCCTCAGGCAGTTCTTCATATTTCACTAGCTTGGACTACAGGTTCAGTTCATTTAGAAATCTGATTTCTAAAGCAAATAGTTCCAAGTTTGGAGTTGGAGTTTTTCCAATTAAAGTTAATGACAAATAATAAAGCAGCAGTCTTTGTTTTCTAGTTTACTGCATAAGATGTAAAAAAAAAAAAAAATAAACTTGAGGAAAACAGCTTCATGGACCCATTAAGAGATGATTTCATAGGTTTGTTTAGACTCCTCTAATGTTCTAATATTTTCTCTAACCATAGTGTTTACAGATTTCAGCTTTTTTTGTTGTTGCTGTGTACAATGTAACTAAAACAGGCCAAAACTCCAAAAATAATACCCAAGTTGTTATAACCATATTTACTATTTAACAGTCCTTACTTAATTACAGATCTGACACAGTCACCCAACTGGTACTCACTAGACTTACAGGTAAAAAAAATAAGAAGAAAAAAGATAATATTTATTTCTCAGTCCACTGAGATCCAGTCAAGAGATGGCGAGAGACAGCAATTAAGCCTGTTTCCCACTAGACTGATATGTGACGGTGTGGGTGGAGTTCATTGAGGGTGACAAACCGCAGTAATGTCAACACTAGCTAATTGGTTTACAGGTAACACTGTGTACACTCATCTGGCATGCCGGAGGTCAAAGGTGACTCACTACAAAGCCATATAAACTAACGTGGCTAATTGTTAAATTGCAAACCTAAAGTAAAACCTACACATATTGATAGCACAAGGCAACATTCAGTCACACATTTATTTTAAGTGGAATGTGTTCAACAGCGTCAACATTGCATAACAGATTATGCTATTATTGTTAGCTTTACTTATTTATTCAATAGTCTTCATGTTGTTATTTTAAGATTAATTATTTTCATCTTTAAATAAGTTACCAACCCTAGCATCTGCCTAATTTTAATAGAAAATGAATTGAATTAATATACTGATTGATTTGGGAAGACATTTTGTCTGGCTCTAGCCAATTTATTCTCTTGCCTCTGTTATTCTTGTTATTCTGTTTTTGTCATTCCAACTGGTAAAAGGTAGCACAGTGTATGTACAGAAGAGAGACTACTATGACATTGATATTAGTCGCCCATCGATAATCTTGTACAATACTGAAATCAATCAAATCTCAAATCAAATTCAGGAAAGCTTACTTGGAGATTTCAGGTAATTTTGGGAAACTCACTCCTTTTTTTGTCAAGCGTTAGATGAGAAGCACACTTATGTTTATAAGGTAAATATGAAGCTACATACAGCAGACAGCTTAGCACAAAGAGTGAAAAATGGGAAAGCCGCTAGCCTAGTTTAAAGTCTCCATTGGTTACCTGGCATCCTCACATAGACTCAAGGAAGTCCCTACACCTGGCAGAGGAATAGGTCTGTGCATATCACAACCTCGTTTTTAAACTTAATGTTTTTTAAGGATTACACAGACGAGACGCAACATGTTAGTTATTGATCTTAAGACGCCCTGATAGGCAGATTTTGTCAACTTCAGCTTGCTGTTTTCTCTGTTTTCCAGTGTATGTGCTAAGATAAGCGGGTGTTGGCTGTACCTTCATATTTAACAAACTCATTTGGAAGTGGTATCAATCGTCTTATCAAACTCAAATAATAAGAATATTCCACAAAGTGTTGACCTATTACTTTGAGAGGATTTGGCACTGCCATTAAAAGAGAAACATTTATTCCCTACAGAAACTAGACACTTTTCTCATATCAAGTCCACTCACTCCATGTTATAAAGGAGTCTTTTTTAGGGATCATTTAATGCTTTTACAAAATCATACATTTTGTTAGGTGAAGAGACATGATATATGTTGTTTTTACACAGCACAAATAAATAGTAAATCATCTGACCTGCTTGTAAAGGAGCAGGGTTTTCTATTTCCCTGAAGGGATCAATAAAGTACTCTGATTCTGATTCTAGCGCCTATCTGTCCTTTAATCAGCAGACCCAGCATTAAGACCCTGTGTCAACAAGTCTTTGCTGAAGTGTCTTTGGTGCAGCATTACACAGGTTACAGCTGGTCACAGTATCAACTCTATAAGTGACTGTAATGCTCGGTTTACTCCAAACCACAGCATGAAGTCCACACTAGCAAACAAACAGCTATTCTGGATTATGCCCTTACTGTAAAAACCTGCATTGCAAAATGTGTACATTAAAGGTTCCTTGCCACACATATTTCATTACTTTCTGGTAATGTCTGAAGTTCTACCATGGACTCCAACATTTTTTGGTTAGTGGTATAGAAAGCCTGCAGGAAAACTCTGCTCGATTTGTGCCAGTTCTCATGAATATTCAACAAGCTAAGCTGCTTGACTCTGATTGGCAGCTAGCCAATGAGAGCCTGGCTATCAGCATCCTTTACCCAGCGCAACTGGGCGAGCTTAGGAATAGTAATGAGCTCAGGCAACATGACGTCAGACTGACCAGCTTTTGTAATTGGCCTGATTTCTCATCTTATTTCTTTTCAGTGGCTAGAGCGGACAGAGAAGGTAGCAGTTCATTTTCACATTCACCACATAATACAAGCACATATGGACCAAGTACAAACAGTTTTGTGTGTCAGGGCACCTTTAACATACTGGATAAGAATAAACTGGACACCTGGAAAAGGGCCTTCCCTGACTAAACTTGGATAAGTGCTGATGAAGTGCGTTTTTTTCCTGTTTCAGTCCAACTTACAAAAATGCAGAGTTAATATTGCCACAACATATTTTATTATGCTTGTTTGAGTGTTTCTTTTCATATTTTCTCCTGTTTCACTAGTTTAACAATAGCTTGCGATAATTTTATATTATTTTACAAGAAAGAGCATTCATGTGTGTTCATACAATATGTGTTTTTGTATTATGGAAGATTCAGTAGTGATGTATTTTAAATGACTGATCAAACCTTGTTAAAGATTTAACGTTGTCGTACTGAGCTCCTATCCACGAACATACACATACAAAAAAAAAAAAAAATCACTTGATACTCCTTTTGCAATTTTTATGACTGACATTCATTATAATGTTAATTAATGTAATTAGCACTTTTAGTAATTTAAGTAATAAAGAAGAGGCATATTCTTATTTTAGGAACAATTGCCTCGTGGTACTACGGTAGATGTTTTTAATAAGTGCATCTAATATAAGAGCATCTACAGTAGGAGATACAGGTGGGAGTTAGGCCCTTTGATTTATGTCTCGGTGGTGAAAACATTCTGCAGTGTTTGGGTCTCTCTCCTACAGTAAAATTATAAAAGTGCAGCCGTGATCTGCGCTTTACTTTTAGCAATAGTTGGTCAGCTCATCAGGCCACAAGTGGAATTAAAGAATCAAATTCCAATACTGTAACTAATACTAGAAAGACTATTTCAGGACTTTCACAAGGCATCATGACCATTGTGAGATCGGGTCAGTAAAATTCATTTCACTTGGTAATCAAGTTGAGAGTTTGCTGGCAATGACAGTTTATCCTTCTAGAGCCAGTTTAAAAGAAAACATACTCAAAGTAGGCCATTTTTTGGCTTGCTTTCATTTTCCACATGGGGAATCACAAATTGGAGTCTGAATAAAATGCTATACATTGTTTTTACAATGAGTCTGATTGAAGTTCACTTTCCTGACAGCTTATCATATTTTGGCCTTGGAAATCTTAATGCAGAGCCGAGAGTCGGTGTATAAGATATATATTTTTCTTTTCTTATTACGCTTCGCTTCAGAGAAACAACATGGACAGGGAAGGTGAACGCACAGCAGATACCTCTTTGCCACATGAATTACCCAGGAAAAAAATAGCAATGCAGACCAAAAGAGCCTCTCAAAAGATGCCTCAATTTATATGCGGAAAATGGGAAACAAAGCAAGCCAAACTTGAAGCCAATTTAGTTTTTAGAGCCATCACTAAGGGCAATGAGGCAAATAGCCTGTGGCAGATCATTTAAAGCTGCATTCTCCCTTTCATCTCTTAAGATGTTAAGATTATTATTGCTGCTATTTTGTTCTCGAAACAGGTGAAGGTTGAGCCGTGTGGAAAATATATAGGCAGTAAGAGAAAACAGCTGGTGTTTATGGGTCTGAAGAAATGCAATGAATTAAATTATAGAATCATGGTGCTTCAAAAGTATTAGCATATATATACTGTATATATGTCTTTTTATATTACTACATTGATGCAACTATACAGTGGAATTAGATTGTTTTGGCTGTAGTGATATTTATTCAGGGAGTCAAAAAAGGTTTACATATTCTAAGTTGAAGTTTCTAAGTGATTATCAATAATATATATAATGTCAAGGATCCTACGTAGGTGTGGAACAAGTTGGCTCATAATAATACTTTACACTTATTCTCCTCAAAGGTGTTAAAAGAATTGCTCTTAAACACTAAAATGTGTTCAGAAAATACTTCAAAATAACTAAAGGTGATAGAGTTCCAACATTAAAAGGGAAAAGAACTGAGCCAATAATCCGAGGCTTTGGAACTTGGAGAGTGACTGTGAAACATCTGTTCTCATGATATGTCACCTCACTTTAAAAATGTCCCTTTTGTCCAATTACCAAAAAACAGTAGGTACAGCATTATGAGGATGCCCCAATCTCACTGTTTCACCTGTTGCCATTTCCAAAATATTACTTTAAATACTTTAATACTCAACACTTTATGGAACTATACAACAGAGACAAAAACGTGTGGATTAATATGACAACTACAGTGAGGGAAAAATGTATTTGATCCCCTGCTGATTTTGTACGTTTGCCCACTGACAAAGAAATGATCAGTCTATAATTTTAATGGTAGCTTGATTTGAACAGTGAGAGACAGAATAACAACAAGAAAATCCACTGTTTTCCAGGTGTCTTTTATACTTTATACTAACGAGCTGAGATTAGGAGCACATTCTTTAAGGGAGTGCTCCTAATCCCAGTTTGTTACTTGTATAAAAGACCTCTCCACAAAAGCAATCAATCAATCATATTCCAAACTATCCACCATGGTCAAGAGCTCTCCAAGGATGTCAGGGACAAGATTGTAGACCTACACAAGTCTGGAATGGGCTATAAGACCATTGCCAAGCAGCTTGATAAGAAGGTAACAACAGTTGGTGCAATTATTCGCAAATGGAAGAAACACAAAAGAACTGTCAATCTCCCTCGGCCTGGGGCTCAATGCAAGATCTCACCTTGCTGAGTTGCAGTGGTCATGAGAACAGTGAGGAATCAGCCCAGAACTACACATCTTGTCAATGTTCTCAAGGCAGCTGGGACCATAGTCACCAAGAAAACATTTGGTAACACACTACGCCATGAAGGACTGAAATCCGACAGCGCGTGCAAGGTCCCAATGCTCAAGAAAGCACATATACAGGCCCGTCTGAAGTTTGCCAATGAACATCTGAATGATTCAGAGGACAACTGGGTGAAAGTGTTGTGGTCAGATGAGAGGTGCAAAGAGGAGTGGGACAAAATCCCTCCTGAGATGTGTGCAAACCTGGTGGCCAACTACAAGAAACATCTGACCTCTATGATTGCCACCAAGTACTAAGTCATGTTTTGCAGAGGAGTCAAATACATATTTCCCTCATTAAAATGCAAATCAATTTCTAACACTTTTGACATGTGTTTTTCTGGATTTTTTGTTGCTATTCTATCTCTCACTGTTCAAATAAATCTACCATTAAAATTATAGACTGATCATTTTTCAGTGGGCAAATGTACAAAATCAGCAGGGGATGAAATACTTTTCCCCCTCACTGTATGTCTATGACTAAATATGACTTTGCTTTCCAAAACATCATCTCATCATCTGAAAGAGATCTCATCATCTTTAAAGAGAGTAATTTTCAAAAAGAACATTTATATCCTGTTTTCTTTCTCTACTCTGTGTGGTAAACATTTGAACAACATAGCAGAAATGGCTTACTCAGGTTGAGAAGTTAAGATGTGCTTTCTCTGACTGTTAAGTATAATTTTCAACTTTAGGTTTATTTGGTCTAGTAAATAGGTGATTCATTTCAATAATTTGCTCCAATTTACACCATACCATTAGACTGGGTAAACCCCGCCCACTCCAACGGCGATTTGATTCTGCTCTGCAGCTCGGTCTGGAAACCTGCACGTTTAATTCTCCTGCTTCAGTTCACAATTTGGCGGAAACCAATCACAAACTGGCTTATCTACCTGGCGCGCTATTGGCGGGTTTAACGCGATGACTAACACGCGACCAAGCAACTTCTTGTTTACATTCAACATAGCAGCCACCGAAGCGCAGCAGACCCGTTGATGCCGCTGTTGCTTCTACGTCACCCGGATCGTTGGTCTGATTGGTTGAAGAACTACAGAGTCATTTGAACTATGCCCGTTGGTCACGCCTCTTGTGCAGAGAAAATATAGAACAGACCAATGCTCAATCTCAAATCTATTGAGCTTGGCTTGGTCTGGTGATAGCCAGATTACCATACCAAACACACATTTATAGGTGTCAAACAAACAAAAAGTCTTGGCCCATTACAGGGCAGAAAATGCTTGGGGTAACAGGTTAGTAGATCAGAACCGTCACAGCTATGCTAACGCAACCACAGACTCTTTATAAAATACAGACCTGAATGTGTCTTACAATGTGCAGAAGATAGTGGCTCTTTTTACAACTGGTATAACTGTGTTCATGCAATCATACTATGTTTATAGTGTATGTATTATTATGTAATATGTTGTGTGTAACTATTAAAAACAAAACCCAACCAGTCTGCACATGTGGAACGGTTTAGAAACTGAACCCTTTAGCGAACTGAAACCTTTGACTCAAAATTAGATTTGGGTGGTAGTGGTTAAAATTGATGTCAAACATTGTAGAAGTACATAATGAGCCTGGCGAGAAGCTGCAGCTTATTGAAGTAAGCTGCATTGGAAACTACTCATTATAATACAACCTCTAAGAGAAATACATATTTGTCCATGTAGGATAGTAATTACACTTTTGCTGAAATTACTACAATTGCTGAATTAGATCAGAGATACTCACTAGGAAGTTAAGGTTGTCACAGCTGGAACTGCAAATGAGACAGCAGGGAAATAAGTATAAGATAAACACGGTTTAACACAGAATTGAATTGTTTTACAGCAAGACACTTTGCTGTCTCTCGTTTAAGTATTAATGACTTAACTTTATACTTAATGCTAGCCTGGATCTCTCTGTTAAACCTAGGGATAATTATATTGTTTGTTTAAGCTACAGGTTCAAACCAAATCCCTCAGCATAGTAAGGAAAATTACTGTAACTGTCAAGCCCTGTATTAAATTCCTTCAATTTTCTTTCACTGATGGCAGCAGTGACTTGACAGTGACCTTGAGTTACTTTAAACAATCCTATTCATTCTTCGCTCTAAATACTGAATTGATGGGGACAATGTCAAACTACAGACTGATATATTTTTCTCAGATGGCATCACATATTTCTCATGATATATATAATGTGAGTTATACTTTGTCTTGCACTGAACAAATAAATGTTATCTCTTATTATAGGTATTTATCAGTAGGATACAGTTTTCCAAATTACAATGGGGTATGTTTTGCCAGTTAGATATCCACAGAAAAGCCATACATGGTGACAGTAGGACAACTCACTGGATTCTTTTGTCAGTGCCTGCATGAAACTCAAGACAAAACACGGCACAGTTTAGTTATCTGCACTGCAAACAAGAAGCACCAAATACAAAAACCTTATGTCTAAGCTGGCCCAGGCACTCGTCCACTCAGCCTAGCTGACACCGACACACATTATCACAGACAGGCGCCACTGTTGTTGTTTTGTTTCCTGTATGAAGAAGAAATTAAGCCTAATTGCAGCTGATGTTATGGTAGCTAGGTTTTGTGTTTTGGAGGGTTATGTACTCTCTGAATAAAGTGTAATTCCTATGTAATAAAAAAATATAACTTGAGCTGATACAGTCCTAAGAAAGTATAAATACTATCTATTTTAGTATGTCCTAAAAAAAAAAGGAAAGATGATTATCTTGGCACTAAGTCATCTCATTTTGAATTAAAAACAGGTCCTGGTGACAAGACGGGATAGACAAAAAAATCTCTGATAGGTTGACCCAGACTGTTTCTACACAACCAACCCACAGATAATCTGCTCACTGCCCACTTCTCTGGTTGGCAGCATAACAAAGACTGATGAGATGTGGTGATTTTATGACCCATGAGTCACACAGACACACACGCACACACGCACCCTCAGTGCCAGCACTCAGGTCTACTGAACCAACGGAAAGCTCCTGCTACTTCAGATGGCCACCCCCGCTGTGGACTGGCCAGACTCTTCACGTGCTTTTGGTTGCTTACAGGAAGGACTAGCATCTTGACAGCCAAAGGCTTTGTTGAATCACAATTGGGTGAGGAAGGCAGTGATTCAACAGGAAGATAAACTGACTGTGCTCTTCAACGCGCGGTGTCTCGGAAGAAATTAGGTGGACCAAGAAGTCTCCAATTTCTTTTAAAGGCATGCACATGCATATACAGTATGTAGCTTCTTCCTCTCTGCCATAGATCTCCATTGCTGTCATTTTTGTTTGTTTTGAGTCCGTGGCTTAAAGCCATTATCAACAAATGCACTACTTACACCTGTTTGAATGAATGAGTGCACGGGTGTTTTGCAAAATGAAACTACGCTAATGTTTTTTATGATTCATGTCTTCAGTAGGATCCAGTGGGCTTGGGGCTGTCAGCCACACATAATGAAAAGTCAGAAAGTATTGAGAGACAAACTAACTGGCATCAGCTCACAATAATCACGGACATCTTAAAGCAGGTGAATGCAATCTTTCTGCCCCTTCTTTTACAGACAAATGACCAAACATGACCTTTTGAAGTTAATTGAGCATGAGCAGCTCATTAAGAGTAATGCTAAATTTCATGCTTTAATTTAACAACAGTGTGTGTGCCCATCTATCATAATTTGAAAGCTACTGAGCGTGACAAAGTGCTCATGCTCTAAGGCATGGACCTGCATAAACAGCTACTGCAGCACAACCACTTATTTCAACAACATTCCAATTATGGTTAACCAGGCCCTCTGCCTTTCTGTCCCCTCAATAAACTGGGGCAAACATGATTTTCAATCCATTTGTGCGCATGCATGCATCTCTCTGCAGTTATCTGTAGTCTGGTTTGATTTCTGGCATTACATCCACTAATAATAAAAGGCCTTCATGTTGAAACTGGGCACTGTGAAAGACTTAAATCACATTAACAATGTTTCATCATTTATTCTAATTTCTAGGAAAAAGGACATGGCAGATGCTCTTAACAATATTACCAGGATTTTTTTTTTTTTGACAAACACTTGCCATCAACAGGCAGACAGTAACTATCTTACAATATAGTATTCATGGCACAGCTGTTATGAAATCTACCACATATATGGCTCTTCATTTCCATGTTACACTCATGACAGTCAGCAGACACATCTAGGACTCCACATCATCCGCCTTGCTGTGGTTTAAATACAATTTCAAACAGCTCCCTCCAGGCTATCCGGATCGTGTTTCTTTCTTCCCTAAAAGAACCCATTGCACTGGTAAGGCCATGTGATGTTCTACAGACAGTTGGAAGTGTCACTTGTGCTGCGTGATTCTTCTCTCATCTCTGTCAAAGCATGAACCACAGTGGCTGGCGTGACTCACTGAAGTGCTGTACTTTCTAATGACACGAGAGCGGAGGCTGAGTCAATCTGACCTGACAGTCTTGCATAAATCACGGCCCTTCAATTTAAGTTGCTTTGAGGAGTGTCAACAAATCCACAGGAGGAATATTAGACTCCGCTGTAGGTAGGGACTCCGCCTCTGAGAGCTCATTATAGGGTGACTCCCTTCATGCTGTGCCAGGCTGTGTTGACTGAATTGCCAAGCTTATTTCTGATTCACTGGCAGAAGCCTGCCTTTTAAATTCCCGACTCGTAATAAGGGCCCACCAGCACCCTAAAGACCATTTCAGGGGAAATACATGAATTGTAAAGGTGAGCTCCAACAGCACAAAGTGATGTAATGTAAAAAAGAATTAATAAAAATTGTCACTCTGGGCAGGAGAGAGCTGAATTTAGGTGTAGAATAAGGGCATTAAATGATAATGTACCAAGAACAAGCTCCCTCTCTAAGCTTTTATTCATCTTGTTTATGGTCTTTAGAGAAACTGATGAGAAGGCAATGTTGACTGTGCTACCACACAGCATTTAGCTTCTAATCTTGCCGTTAATCATTCCACTTGAAAGTGTTCAACAACAAAAGGCAGGTTTTTTTTCACCCTCCCTTTGAAATCAAAGTAATTCTATTTTCTCCCTGGACAAACAGGAGAAGACTTCAAGCCCCAGTTTGCAGAAGTGATTCACACCATCAGGAGGCAATGCTGAAGGAATAACTCAACAAAGCGGTGCAGAGAAAAGAACCCTCCTTCGGAAATCTGAGCTGGCTCCTCAGATAGAAATGAAACACGCTTTACATTAACATGTTTGGCCTGCAGTATAAAAGAGTAAACAGGAGCAAATCCAGTTTGTGTGAATCACCTAAAAAGGCAATCAGCTCTTTCTATTTCCTTGCTCCATTAGGGCGGTGTAATACACAGAGTTACTCCACACGTGTCATTTGAAATCTTTTGTTTGTCAGACCCCACAACCGCATCAGTTGAATTGCATTCAATCATTCAAACATGCACAGCTATTATTTATATTATACACAGCGTATCAGTATAGCAAACTTTCATGGCTCCAGGCACTTTTCTCCAATATTGGCAGCAACTCAACAAAAAAAGGGGAGAGCAATTTAATCAAAAGAGAAAGATCTACACATCAGGGATGGCGAGTGTAAGATGGTTTGAACTGATGATCAAGAAGCTGGACAGAAAAGTGTGCGATTCTGTTCCATTATTGGCGAGGAGCTGTAGCTCTGCTAGTTTGCTACTTGAGGGCATGGGGGGGTGTGTTATAGAAAGCCGTTGGTTTATGTGTCTGTCAAAGTCATGTCTTTTCAGGATCACGGTTGATGGCAAACAGTGAGGATAAAGGGGGGCAGAGAGGGGAACTGGTACATTGCTGAGAGGGTGCTGGTAGGTCAAAGGACCTTCAACTGGGTTGACGCTAGTGGGTATTGTGCTCTTTGGCCATTTCAAGGATGAAAAATAACATGGATAGTTTCATACCAATAGGCCAGGAAAGAAAGTTACCAGTATGCAAGACAACACACTGTAGTTAACATTATCCCCCTTAGTTAATGTTGGAACGCCTGTCATGCCTTCCATTTTCACACAACGGCCAGCTGACTGATTTATATTAGCAGCGTAAACATCCTTATACAATGAGGGGCGGTAAAAGGGATCTGATGGCTACATGTATGATATTGTGCTAAAAGACTGAGGCGTGTCCCAAGCAAAAATTCAGCATCTGTGTAAAAGACAAGGAAATAAAGGAGCAGCATTGTTCTTGCATTGCAGTGAGTGTAGAGCTAGTTAGTCCTAGTATTTTAAGTATTTTAGGGAAATTGTAAGATCAGACTCTTATTTCATCCTACCCTTTCCTGTTTAGCTATTTGGACAAGGATTTGTGCTTTATTGTTTGTATTTTCAAGCCTAATGTTTCACTTTTAAGTGAATTACAATAGAAAAGGCTTTTAGAGTCAGGACTAGCCGACGTGTTCAGTGACTGTAAAGCTATCTAAGACAACAAGTTTGGCTGGGGTTGCTGGAATATAAACTAAATACAGAAATACAGAAATAGGAATAGCATAAACTCTGGATTAATCTAACCTAATCTAACCTCTAACCCCAAAATGTAGTTAGCTAACGATAAGCTGCTTGGCCAGGGAAGAAATGCTCACTTACCACCATGTAAGCTATTTAGCTGGACATGCTAACATTTGCAGATTAACACAATGTTTAAATACATTCCTTTGGGTGGACTAAAAAAAATAAACACCATCCTTGTGGAGAAATCTAAGCTTAACAGGCCTTGAATGCCTTGTATGATTGGCCAATCACTGTTTTACATCTGCTTATGTGCCATTAACCCGTTATTGTTATGATCGCTCTGGCATACTCTTTAAAAGCCATCCTCCACTTCTGTTTCAACCTGTGAATTTCTTCATTTCAAGACTTTTTGTCATTTCCAGAAGTAAAGGACGATAAATACCATAGGAGCCAGCTCTCCATCGCTACATCAATTCAATTCAATTTTCAATTCAATTTTATTTACCTAGCGCCAAATCACAACAACACTTATCTCATTGCGCTTTTCATAAAAGAGCAGTTCTAGACCGTACGAAACCCAAAAATTCCCACCAAGAGCAAGCACTAGGCGACAGAGGCAAGGAAAAACCTCCTTTTCAGAGGCAGAAACCTTGAGCAGAACCATGGCTCAGGCTGGGCGGTCATCTGCCTCGACCGGTTGGGGGTGAGAGAAAGAGACAGACAGAGACAGAGAAAAAGACAGAGAGAGAGAGAAAGAGAGAGAGAAAAAGAGAGACATGGAGAATTGTAGCAGAGGCACATCATGCCATTAAAGCATCTTGCAACCAATGTGCAATGTTGTTATCTAACGCGGTGTACAGTAAACGGCTGAGCTTGATTTTCCTGGCTAATGTACAAGAACGGCAACTTTCCTTTTCAGATTTTGCCTCCTAAATGGCAAACTAAGCAAACAAATCACACTGGTGTATAAGGGCATGGGAAACCACTGATTCCAAGGATGTCTAAAAAATGTATTTGCAGTGCAGATTTCAGTGCAGATCTCAGATAATTTTCTTTCAAAACTGCAACCACCCACAGACTTCTAAAGCTCCAGCTGGCAAGCAATCCTGAGAAGAACAGATTCTACCCCAGCAGGGGCCACAGGGATGTAGCGGGAGAGAGTAAAAGAAGCTCATTCTGTTGATTAAATTTAGTTGATTTAGCTGCTTGGCTTTCTCCAGGGTGACTTGGAGCTTACAAATTATCAACTTTAAATGGTGGATCATTTACTGAGATGGTTCACATTCGCTACAGATAGAATTTGTTTTAGTACAGTTGCTCAAATTAAGAACCAGCCACTGGTTAATATATATATTTTTGTGATGGTTCTTTGACACTGTTTTAACTTTCTAAGCAGTTGTTTTTATGGCTATCTGCAGTGCACAGGTATTGCACAAGTAATGGTTTTCGGGGATTTCCATTACTGAGTCGACATAACTAATAAAAACTTCATCATATCATGAGAAGTTTGTCAAAACCATAAAAATGTATTCTTCTGTCAGTGTGTTTTCATAAAACCTTATAATGACAGCGTATTCGTATGCAACCACACATTACTAGTTTCCATATTAATGCCAGGCATAAATAAGCATATAAATGGAAAAAAAGTAATAGAAATTCCATCAGTACTTACTCATATACTTTCAGCTTGTAACACTGACTGTTCAAAAACAGAAACTCCCAATCTGTTCCATAGTCTATAGCCAGCTTCTTCCGGAGATCACTGAGAAAACCAAAATGAATATATATTAGACGTCACTTTAAGCTGGATTTTTAAATAATGGAATTGAGTTATTACTGATATCTGACACTATGCCATATTTTAGCCAGTTATATCTGAAATTACACTGTTGGTAAAGTTTAAGAAAAATAACTGCAGTTATTATAAAAGGTTTTAAAATATGCCTTTACATAAGTTATGTAATGGCATAACTACAAAAGCAGGTTTCTGCAGCATAACATTGCACAAATGCTCCTTTCAATATGTGAAACAAGAGTTATTCAACGTTTTGGGTGTTGGCCATTTGTTTTAAGTCCCCGACAAGCTGCCTTAATAACTTCTAGATGACTCTATCTGTGCTGACAATGTAGCTTTATTTTCTTCTGCTGCTTTAAGTGACTTTCTTTTTGTGCGGATTAGGTGGCTCTTTAAAGCCCATTTCTATGCAGTGTCTCCAATTATCCAAGCTAGTCTGCTTTTCTTCACTAATCGCAAATAAGAGAACCAAGCCCTATCTGCACAGGCCCTTATTTCCATATTCATATCCAGAATTGCTAATGGGGTTAACAAATGTTTAGAGGGTGACTGTTTTGCCTGAGGTTGATATGGTAGGGGGGCGTAGGGGGATGATTCAAGGCCAGAAAAGCAATGCAGGGTGCTAATTGTGTGAATGTGATTGTTAGAGCAGGGCTCATAACATTCATGCAATCCAAGTCAATTTTTGTAGAAATGACCATTTACAGCATGCTAAAGGTGTGGACTAATAAGATAAAAACTTTAATTTAATTTTAAGTTCCAAAAGGTATGAAGATAAAAATGCATTGATAAAGGACATGGGGGGGGGTAATACCCCAACACACATACATGACAGTGAGTGATTTGACCAGGAGAAACTGAGGCAAGGTGGACAATGAAGAAATAAAGCAACTGAAGTCATGCCAGTTACTTTTCCCTCTTGTGACTCATACATTTGTTGGGGGAGGGGGGGGAATCTTGATCTTTGGTGACTGCCATCTCTGTGGTTGGCTCTCCTCTCCACCTACTGTAATGAACAGTGTGCAGGCCTAAGGACAACAGTAGCTACGTATCAGCTATTGCTGGCTGGCTCAGAGCTCTGTGAAAACATCTGAGAGGGAGCAAACGCATGTCACAGGAATTCTCACCCAAACCTGCTCAGGTTTTTTTCTTTACTATAATGTTAGGAAGGAATTAGAGGGTAAAATGAACAATATAGAATTAAATATACTAATATTTCAAAAATAAATTTCAATAGAGCGTTTTGTGGCTGACAGATTTTCTGGGTGGAAAGTGGAATAGGCCTACCCACCAGAGAACAGTAGGCAACCAATAGCGTTTGTTTTTCTTCATTAAAATTAGCCTGACGTAAAACACAGTGAAAATTCTATTTTAAGGCCTGGTTACATACCATGCCACCCTGCTTACAATAGCAATCTGAGAAGCTAATGCATTGTCCACATAAAGTGCAAAATGTTGAGGATCTAGCCACAAAAATGTGACAATGGAAGCTAAATTGTGCTTATTTTTTCTTTATTTTTCCCTTACCTTATTTCTATGTTGACTGTCTCATAGGCTTCTTCTACCTTCTTCAGATTGGTAGCCTCCCACTCTGCAGCTAGACAAAACAAAAGGTCACACAAATTAACAATGTGGAGTTGTTGCATCTCAACAGCTGCGTGTTGCCAAACAGTGGGCACTTAATATAGGCTGTTATATCTAGGACTGGGAAAGGAGTGAGACTGCATATAAACAGAAAATGCTATTTCCAGGTGTGGTAACTGCCGAAAAGCCTGCAGGCTTATTAGTCTCTTTACACTGACAACTGTGTTAACCGAGACAGAGAGAAAAGACCAGAGGGAGTGTGAGAGATGTGCAGAGGTGGCCACAGCGATATGTTTGTCTCTCTTTTGACACACTTGTATGTTCCGAGTATGACAAGATGTCAGACTGGTGACTAGGAAAGTGATGTGATAGTTAAAATGAAACATAAGGGAACTGTAAGTACATGTATAACCCGCAAACTTTCTAGCCACTTGATGAATTTACATTATTCACTCTCTTTTTATTTTTATTTTTTATTTTTTTTATTTAATTGACCCTTGAATGAAATATTTGGCTTTTTTTTTAAAGCTACAATAGAATAGATCCTTATTGTCATTGATTAAAACAACAAAACGCAGGGGTGTGCAAAAAACCCCGCATATTTGAATCGTGATTCAAGCTCTACCAATTCCAAATCGATTCATAGAATTCCAAAAATCGATTGATATTAAAAAATAAAACAAAATGTATTTATTTTTTATTGTATGTCTACTGCAATCACATGATAGATAGATAGATAGATAGATAGATAGATAGATAGATAGATAGATAGATAGATAGATAGATAGATAGATAGATAGATAGATAGATAGATAGATAGATAGATAGATAGATAGATAGATAGATAGATACTTTATTGAACCCCAAGGGAAAATTCAAGAGTCCAGCAGCTTACAGACATCACACACAACATACACATAAATCATTACAGGATGTTAAACTAACAAATAAACAAATCCACATGAATAATATGGATACATACATACATACATAAATACATACGAAAAGTAACTACATTTACATACTGTGAATTTTTTTGTTTTTTATTAAGAATCGTCTTTGAATTGATTTGTGATATTTTTGGAATTGTAGACCCCCTACATGTTTATATACATAATGTTATTGCAAAGCTAAATGCTCCACTGTTATCACTAGCTAGTTGCTAACTTTGTCTCTCTGTCATTTAGTGTTGGGCCGGTAATGTAATATGTAGTGTCAGTTTTTCAAAGATTTCTAACTGAAATCAGCTTCCTAATGCTGCTGGAAAACGGGGCCGTAAAACCAAATCATGAGATGAAAAGTCGCTAAAACGCTCTCTGTGGGTTGGTATCTACAAGCAACTCCTTTGATATCAATATTGCCATGTAATCAAATGGCACTGATCAAAACAGTATAGTGCAGATTTAAGTCCCTTATCAGCAAAGAGGAAAAACATTTGCTGGTTCCATACTTCTCAATTTGAGGGTTTGCCCCTTTATTATTTCATACCATTGGACATTTAACTTGTGTGTACAACTACATTTCTTCAAATGGCATCCGATTAAGGCACTGGTTATCTGCTGTGGAGAGAGAGGCTGACACAAAAGTAAACTGAAGCATTTTACAGTGAAACGCGTTGACCGTGTTGAGGATTACACATGAACAAAGAGGCTGAAAACTTGAGGAGAGAGTGCCGACTCCAGTTTAATTGTCTAGTGCAGACAGACCTCAGTATTTACTGGAGTTTCTGGAAGTGGACAGGCTCATCTCTGTCTGCGAGGAAACTCGGAGCCGTGGCAACAGAAAGAAATGTGTACGCAGCAAGGACTGTGTGGGAAGCTGTCACAGCCCAGGTCTGAATACCAATTAGCATGTTCCTTGCATGTGGTCTCAGCTGGTTGACCATAAAGATACCCCCACACAATTCCCCCAGCACCTATATCTTGCTGAACAGTGTACAGATGTGGTGTGTCCAAGAGGCAAGCTGTGATTTCCCATGCTGTTAATGGCTATTTTTATAGCGCCAAGATCCCCTTAAACTCCTTCAGAAAGCCAGTCACACACACAAGAGTGTTCTCTCTTGCATACTCTGATCCCCCCTCTCTTGCTCCATTTCTCTCCCTCTTTCACAAACACACACACCCATCATCAGGCTAAGCAAATGACAAAATCCCAAGTAGGTGACATTTGACCCCTTGCAGCAGCCAAGTCATATATGAAGAGAGTGGTGACGGTAAAGGGGGAGCTGAGAAGCAAGAAAAAAAAGACAGAAAGAGTAGCTAGGCATATAAAAGTACCCAGAGAAGGGAACACAGGGCGAGTAAAGCCTCTGGTCGGGCCAATATAACCTGAGGCCGATGTACAGTATACCAGAAAGGCCTCATGCTTATGGTCTAATGACTGCAAGGATTAGATTACTGGTCTTATGGCCAATGGATGCAATGCCATTAAAATCCCAGCTCGAGCCTGTTTCTTTATGTGCCCATGCTCTGTCTTTTAAATCAACCTAATTGCTCACTTCAAAAATCTAAATCCTAATAATATTTAATGTCGTGCATAGGAAGAAATGCCCTTTATTATACTGAAACGTCTACTACATTCAGGGGGATATTCATGTGGAAAATGTAGGACAAATGATTTCCAGTTGAAGCTAAATTAACCAGTGGAGGACATTTTCCACTTCCACAAGTTTACTGTACTTTGCTTTTAGCAGTAGAAGCTATCAAGAGGGTTTTCAAATCACAGAGGCTGTGTACAAAAATAAATATGCCATCTTCTGTCGGAAATCTCCTGTGCATACTATACCTTGAGCCGTAGACCGGAGATGCTCTGTTTACATGCGAACAGATCAATAAGCAAGGCAATTTCTCTGCAGGCTAAGAAAAGAAACCTGGGAGTGCAATGAGCGCTGCGGCGGTGCTAACAGAACAAGGGCGATGCAGTGAGGCCACCCTTGAACCTCACACTTACACAAGCAACAGACACCTTTAGCTAGATTACGTCGATTATCAGGCGTTTGCTTTGTTGTCTGTAAAACCTGCTCTTTAAAATAAAGCCTGACAGTATGCTCGAGCTTCTTACATTGGATCCTATTCACTTTCCTTCTCAAGCTCTTTTTATTCACCTCCATCTATCAAACTATTTTTTTCTTTTCATTTTGACTACAACATTCTCCTCTCCTTCAATATTTTTTTTTAAAACAAGCTCCTCGGAGTCTTCCTGTCACCCTCACCTCCCTCTCTCCAGCTTCAGTTTCCCTCCTCAATTGGCTAACTTGTTCCGACTGCAGAGTAGGGCGTGGGGAGGGCTAAAATATAGGTTGAGGATTCCTGTAATGAAATGTTTATGGCAGGTTGTAACAACGAACGAGATGCCTTTTAGACACTGTCAACAGGGCTGGCAATAGCATTAATAGCCACCTGCTAGAATCAAACACGACCGCCCTGAGGTGCTAATTACACCTTTTCCCTTTAAAGAAGCTATTCAACCAAGATAATAGGGGAGGTGCTACATTATAGAAAAAAACAATGAATGTTTACATTTGAAAATAAATAAAAAATGTATTAGATAAACAGAGTTAGACTTCCATTCCTATATGTCTCTCTCTTTACCCATCCAAATCTCACAAATGATTGTGAAACTGTAGCACAGGCTGCTGGGAGTTGAGAGGAGGTCACTCTCATCCCCTGCATTATAGTTGTGTTAGAGTGTCTGATTATATTAAGGTTGAGTGAATAACCATAGCTGGCAGAAATAGCATCATGTTTTGAACTATCAGTGCAATTCATAGCATTGTGACTGACTCAGTTTGCATTCAGTCTCCCACACTCTCCTGCAACTCTCTTTTATCCACAGTGCAGCAACACGGCTAGAATGCACGGAAATTACGAATGGGTCCATTTACTGCACAACTGCCATTATATCAAATTGTATAAACCAATACTGAAGCACCAGGGAACACACATACTGTGATTGATTACTAATATACAGTCAAATGTTTCAATAGTTATGATTAAGATGCTTTGAAAAAAGAAAGTTGACTAATCTGGTACACATATACATATTGTATTTGACTTGTTTTGAATGACAAGGTAAATCAATCAGGCCTCACTGCTTACATTGTAAACATGCATGAGGGCTAGAATTACTACTGAAACATCAGTCGATTAACAAATTGACAGGAAAAACAACAAACGATTAAGGGATTTGTCAAAAAGAAGTGTCAAACATCGTAGCTTCACAAATGTTTGCACATGCTACTTTGCTCTTTATTTTCACTGTGAATTAACTGGACGACAGGCTAAAATATATGCCACCAGAAACCGCGCTTGATTGCTCTTCCCTTATCCTCCAACTACCCGGATGTCTGTCACAGTAACTTGAAATTGAATTTTGTGAACTGAATCTGAATCGTGAGTACCGAATTTGAAGATATATAGAGAGTTGAATTTTTATTGAGGATCAAATTGTATTGGACTTCAGTTCCAAACGAATGAATTCAATTTCAAATGATACTATACAGATTCAGTTTTTCAAAGAAATGATTCAAATGAAACAATACAATTTCAAATGATGCCATTCAAATTCAGTTTTTCCAATGCAATTATTCAAGCCTAGCAATTCAAATTCAAATATAATTGATTCAAATTCAGTTTCTGGTGGCCCAGATTTCAGCCCATACTGGACTCTCTTAGTACAGAAAAAAAACAATGCAATTTGAAGATGTCATCTTGGGTTCTGAGAAACTGTGATGGACATATTTTGCTTATTTTCTAACATGTTACGGACTAAATAATGAATTGAATAATAAAAATGACAATATAGCACATATATTAGGAAAAGCGCTTATTTACACAAATAATACCAACAGTCATTGCTCCGGCCAAACCCCTTAATGCATGACTTACTGTGGTAAAACTGAGTTAAGACTGTATGCCAATCATTTTACAGCGGTAAAATGCAGATAATTGCAACAATTAAGAGTCAGTTGCTCATATTATCAGCGTGATGCATATTCACATAACATTTAACATTTAAATGGACAAAGGGGCCCAATGAACAGAATAAACAGTCTGTGTAGATTGAGTTCACTCCTCAACAACTGGGTGCTGTTCATGAATATGTATGATGTAACAAACGCCTAGGAGCTGACCTACTTCTGTGTCTCCTCTGCTTATGACTTGGTCCCCTTCCGGGGTAACTCTGTCATCTTGCAACATACTGTAACAGCAGGAAGGATGCAACTCTCATGTACAAATCAACATGCTCTCTTTGGATGGTTTTGTAAGTGATGATAACCGTCTGCCGAGGCAACGTGCTCAATAGGTCACTGCGCAGCTGTTGGAAGAATAGGGATGTGGTAATGATTGCACATTCATGGTGATACACTCGTTGCACGTGAGTTTATCATTGTTGTTTCACTAAATGTAGATTTTAGGATCAAAACATCAATTTGTACTGGTTTCAAAGGGAGTCATGCATAAAAATAAACAAATGAAATGAATGTGTACTCAAGTAGTCATGTGACATGACTACTAGGAGATGCAGGAAATGGTGAAATTTGTGATGGACAAGTACGCTTAGACAAAAGAGAGCTCTCGACATAACTGGGGCTGCACACTGGAGAGTACTCGTCTGCACCATCTCACAAAATATATTTATCTGGGATCATCTTGGTATGGTGCCAAACATGGTTAGCTTCAGGAGCTGGGAAAGAAAGAAATCTATTTCAGACAACATAAGAGATAGAATGCTGGCAGCTGCTCAAAATCTGACTTTTTTCATTTGATAAGTTAAAATGGGATAATTTGGTGTATCCCTCAAATGGTTGCAATCCAATACATTCCTCCTGCGGCTGGGTGAGGGTGAGAGAAGGTGAGAGGCAAATCGTTTCAACCTCTCGACAAACCTAATAGAAGAAGAGAGACAATGTGCTAGTAGCTCGTTCTATAGCAAATGAATGCTTGGTACACTTTACCACCCTGCTCCTCTCTTGACTCTTCCTTTGCTCCTCCTATCAAACTAGCACTTAAGGTGAGCACAATTATGTCTCAAGGACGCGTCACCCTCAGCCGGGGTCCAAGGTTTCGCCGAGCACCACGTTAATTGCAAAGCACTCCTGCTTAACAATTTACATCTGATTTGGAAAGTGCTGAACGGAGCCTTTAATTAACATCAGCACTCGCCATGGTTTGTAACCTGCCGCAGCGTCAATCCCCATGCTTTCCTACACGCTGCAGCTCTGCTGCCTCACATGCCAATTCATTTGTTGAGTGCTGAGGTACCTGGTCACCCCAATGGGAACATGTAAGCATTTGTATGTGGGAGACAGCGTGCAATAAACAGACTGCTGTCATGCCACCATTTCTAAGTCAACAATCTTTTTTAAATAAGCCATCAATTCGTGGCCGGGTTGGTTCAGTGGGTAGAAAAGGCGCACATGTACTTCGAGGTGTATGCCCAGGGTTCGAATTCCAACCTGTGGCAATTTCCTGCATGTCTTCACCCTCTCTCTCCCCTTTCTCACCTAGGCGGGAAAGCCCAAAAAAACAATCTTTAAAAAAAAAATAATAATAATAAAAAAAAAAATGTAAGTTTAGCAAGTTGATTTTACCATATTAATGTTTAAAAATGCACAAAATATTGCAGGACATCACTAGACTGCTAGTGACACACCCCTACTGCAGCATGCAGTGAGTCATCAAAATACTAATCAGGGAAAATCCTCACTGCACTTAAGGAAAATGCCACAGCACCTGCACCAAGATAGAGCCTAAACTAGAGTAATGACAAATCTGCTTCCTGATACACATTTAACTGTCAGGATATGAGCTGGGTATAAAAATAAAGGTTGTTCCTGAAGATTGAGAAAATGGATGCAGAGTGGCAGTTAGCATCTTATAATCTGTGGCAGACATTGGGTCTGGTTGCAGTAAGTGGTTACTGGGCAGCTCAGACTGCATCATGGCTGAAACTAGCAACGTTAGCACTGCGGATGGCATGCGCTCTGCTCGAAACAGATGAGATAGCACAAAGGACAGAGCTGACAAAAGCTAACACAGTCAGCTGCAGCTCAGCAAGGACCAACTGAAATAGGACCAGTGATGATAGCACCATGGACAGCACCAGTTTGCCCCATCTAAGTCAGCACCACGGAGAGCGCTTGCTAAGCAGCCACCAAGAAAAATAGACTACACAGAAAAGGCTGTGCTAGGAACTCACTGAGCTGCAACTACCAACAACACAACAATGTCAGTACAAACATTCAGATCCAAGACTCTAAATCCTGTTTTTTCTTACGTCAGACAACACATCGGACCAGAGGGCCTGGAAATTTGCACCTGGATCATAATAGGTCATTCGTAGAAGAGACATTGGTTGTTTAGCACAACATTTCAAAAGAACGTCATACTGTCCATTGCTCTAGAGGAAGTGATTTCTGTAGACACCATTGTACTCTTAGCGGAGCTATATTATTGTCTCTGTAAATGTTTTTTTTTTTAGAACATGTTAGACAAATTAGAGAATTAGAAGTCGAGAGAGAGACAAGCGTGCACACGCTCACAAACAGACATGCTGACACATACAACTGTGCAGTACGTTAACAACAAAGGAAGCCCATGAGTGTGAGAGGGGTAGCTTGTAGAACAACAGATAGTAAGGGGGAAGGGTGATATGGAGGAGGGGGAAGGGAGAGAGGGTGTGTGCGTGTTAGTGTTAATGTCAGCTGTTGTTGGACTAAACTAAACGTCACTGACTGGGTAATCCAAGCAGCGCTGCTATCAGCACAGTGAGGTTGCTGCTGAGCAGCAGCGACCTCAACCAGCTTCGATGTAGGGGGTTGGTGGAAACAAGCCTGGTGACCTATGGTCTTCCCACAGGCAACAGCTCTTTGTGAATAAGCTATATATACTGTGCGTGTGTGTGGTCCTGACATACAGTGAGGTAAATAAGTATTTGAACACCCTGCTATTTTGCAAGTTCTCTCACTTAGAAATCATGGAGGGGTCTGAAATTGTCATCATAGGTGCATGTCCACTGTGAGAGACATAATCTAAAAAAAAAAAAATCCAGAAATCACAATGTATGATTTTTTCACTATTTATTTCTATGATACAGCTGCAAATAAGTATTTGAACACCTGTCTATCAGCTACAATTCTGACCCTCAAAGACCTGTTAGTCTGCCTTCAAAATGTCCACCTCCACTCCATTTATTATCCTAAATTAGATGCACCTGTTTGATCTCGTTAGCTGCATAAAGACACCTGTCCACCCCATACAATCAGTAAGAATCCAACTACTAACATGGACAAGACCAAAGAGCTGTCCAAAGACACTAGAGACAAAATTGTACACCTCCACAAGGCTGGAAAGGGCTACGGGGAAATTGCCAAGCAGCTTGGTGAAATAACGTCCACTGTTGGAGCAATCATTAGAAAATGGAAGAAGCTAAACATGACTGTCAATCTCCCTCGGACTGGGGGTCCATGCAAGATCTCACCTCGTGGGGTCTCAATGATCCTAAGAAAGGTGAGAAATCAGCCCAGAACTACACGGGAGGAGCTGGTCAATGACCTGAAAAGAGCTGGGACCACCGTTTCCAAGGTTACTGTTGGTTATACACTAAGACGTCATGGTTTGAAATCATGCATGGCACGGAAGGTTCCCCTGCTTAAACAAGCACATGTCAAGCCCCGTCTTAAGTTTGCCAATGACCATTTGGATGATCCAGAGGAGTCATGGGAGAAAGTCATGTGGTCAGATGAGACCAAAATAGAACTTTTTGGTCATAATTCCACTAACAGTGTTTGGAGGAAGAAGAATGATGAGTATCATCCCAAGAACACCATCCCTACTGTGAAGCATGGGGGGGTAGCATCATGCTTTGGGGGTGTTTTTCTGCACATGGGACAGGGCGATTGCACTGTATTAAGGAGAGGAGGACCGGGGCCATGTACTGCGAGATTTTGGGGAACAACCTCCTTCCCTCAGTTAGAGCATTGAAGATGGGTTGAGGCTGGGTCTTCCAACATGACAATGACCCGAAGCACACAGCCAGGATAACCAAGGAGTGGCTCTGTAAGAAGCATATCAAGGTTCTGGCATGGCCTAGCCAGTCTCCAGACATAAACCCAATAGAGAATCTTTGGAGGGTTTGACCTCTGTAATTGCAAACAAAGGCTACTGTACCAAATATTAACATTGATTTTCTCAGGTGTTCAAATACTTATTTGCAGCTGTATCATACAAATAAATAGTTAAAAAAATCATACATTGTGATTTCTGGATTTTTTTTTTTAGATTATGTCTCACAGTGGACATGCACCTACGATGACAATTTTAGACCCCTCCATGATTTCTAAGTGGGAGAACTTGCAAAATAGTAGGGTGTTCAAATACTTATTTTCCTCACTGTACATCTCTACACTGCATCAGTCTAATCGGGGGGAAGAGGGAGAGGGGAGAACGACAAGTGTGAGTTACGTTGTCACGCTACGGCTGGCAATACACTTGCCCTCATCGGGATAGCCCTCATCGGACCCTGGGGCGTAGCTGGTTCACATCAGCCACATTGGTTCTGAGACCCACTCACAAACACACACGCAATGAGAGGATGATGGCCTTGCACCTACATTTTCACAAACAACAAGTCTCCATACAGCTAAAGCAGAATTGAGTGTTTTGCATGATGTACATGTTGCTGTATGTAGCGTTACTTATCAAGATTCCATTAGTGTCTACACAATGATGTAGAACTTTGGGCCATACATTACTGGTTTATGGATCTTTCTGTAAAAACATCAAAAAAGTATGTACAATCATACAAATGTATATATCTACAGTAGTGCTATATAACAGTACTTTTATTATATTATTCCTACTGCAGTACAGTCCTTCACTATTCTATCTTTATTCCTCAAAGGAGCCTTTTCATTTAAAGACAGAACCATCTGCCTCATTTACTTTTACAACCATCCCAAATCCCTACTGGGATGAGTGTGTTACCTCCCTTTCTCCTGGCAGTGTCACAATTATGATCCAAAGCTGCCTGTATGTGTACACATATGTGTGTTTGTGTGTGTGTGTCAGGGACAAAGTGTGGACAAAACAAATGGTGAAGCCAAAACCAAACCCTCTTGTGTCAGTTAATTATTTCCAGCGCTCCAGATGCTGTGGCTGACTGTATACACAGCTTAAGACTTTGCTTAGGGCACTGCTTTGCGAAGGTGTGCCGGCCCTTTAAATAATACTAGAACTAAAGGCGGGGGACGGGGCTCTGGCTACCAACACTGATACAGCAGCCGCAGCCTGATGGCAATTATTCAGATGTCCACTTGCTAATTATAATAGAGGATGACAGGTGCCCAAAACAATTTGAGTGCAAACTGCCTGTAAGCTTCTGCATGTAGTTGTCTCTGCTCATGATTGGAGATAAAGATAGCCTAGCCAATGTCTCGTCAAACAAACGTCTCTTCTACTTCTCAGCTGGGTTCAGCTACACTTGATTGTTTCTGATGAGCATGTTGTTACTGAGATGCTGCATGTTGGTGGTTTCACCAGTTACCTGAAGCGGTTTGTAGTAGATCTGGGAGGAATGACGGGGACAGGAGAGGAAGACAGACTTTACAATTCTGAATGAATTGTATTGTTCCAAACAAAACATTTTGTAATCACCTATCTGGAGTGAGTGACGGTGTCTTTAAACATGTCTGAAGGAGGTATTTAACAGAGCGTCAAAGATTAATCAACCAATCAATTACTTTTTATCTATTACATGACTCAACAACTGTTTTGATAATTGACTTACCAGTTGAAGTCAGTTTTTTTTTATAAAATAGTAAAGATTCTGCTTTTTTGGAGTTTTGCTTTTACATTTTCTGTTTTGTTTTTAGTGTATGCCAGTATTGATTATTATTGATTTTTGGTTTGGAAAACGACTGGTGGTGGAGCCTATGTTTTAGTGAGGATGCATCTTTGTGTACTGCACAAAGGGGTTATATTCTACTGACTAACTATTATTTCCATTATCAATTAATCAGCTGATTATTTTGTTCATTTTCTCCAATTTACATTCCAAACCCGAGCAAATTATCACATTTAATAACAAAGCATCAGCTGATTTTTTACCATTTGATTATGTGATTATCAAAATAGTTGCGGATACATTTTCTGACAATAAACCAGCTGTTTTCAGCAGATTTTCCATTTTTTGAAACAACGTTTCACCGTGGCTCGTGTGGCGTTACACATGTAAAATATATAAAAACGACAATATATAAAAAAGACATACAGGCTACATTTAGTGCACACACATTATAGGCTCCGTAAAGTTCAGCTAACGCAATGATAGCATTAGCGCTCAGAGTGATGTAAACACAGAGTATAAACACAGCTGTGAAGTGCCGTGGAATGTAGAATGGTCGGCATGTAACAGTCACAAACTCCACCAGCGGTTAGCAGTAATTGGATAAAAGCACCCCATTTCTGCATCAGTCAGTGTCCGTGTTAACACAGCCCACCTCCACAAGTGGACTCCGACAGAGCAGCATCTGCTCAGAAGGCTAGGCCCGGTAGCTGGAGACCGGTACACTGTTGTTCAGCCATGTTTCCATGTAAAGGCTGCTTCCGGACACTTTTCTTTTTGGAAAAGTCCTGATCGAATCCATCTGCTTTCTACTCATACCCCAAAAGCCTTTTTACTGCCACATACCCAGCAACATTTAACATACATAAAAGAAAAGGACGGACAGACAGACAGACAGACACACACACACAAACAGCTATCTGCCTAGAAGCTGAGGGGAGACATTGAGCCTTCCCATGGGACTGAGCAAAGCGAGGGAGGAGCCAGTAGGAGGTAGAGGGTATATCCAATCACTGAAATCAAGGCAGTTGACTGGTGAATAATGAATATAAATTGAATGCTCTTCGCTAACGTCGCCGTGCGTGGCCGCATTGAGTGGGTGTGTGAGCTGATGCACAGCTGTTGACGTGTTGGGGTGATTGTGGGGTGTGTTTATACACACTTAAGACAGGACTGTATTACTAGTCATTTAGTCTGCTTCTCTCCTTTATTGAGCTGTGTGTGTGTGTGTGTGTGTGTGTGTGTGTGTGTGTGTGTGTGTGTGTGTGTGTGTGTGTGTGTGTGTGTAGCCTATTGACATCCTCTACTATGACCCTCTGACTCGTGACAACTCCAATCAGTAGGACGAGTGGGAGGCGAAGGGAGGGTGCGAGTCCACAGCGAACTGTTATGATGATGCGTGTCTCTATGAGAGGAAGAAGAGGTGTGTGTGTGTGTTTGTGGGTATGTGTGTGTGTGTGTGTGTGTGTGTGTGTGTGTGTGTGTGAGGGAGCGAGAGATCAAGAGCTCTGCATGCAAATTGTTGCAATCCACGAACGAAAGTTCACAAGAGGAGGCAAGAAAGCTTGCTTTTCATACGATTTTGTATCCATGAAATATAATGCAAATGAAGACATGTTGCACCTAGTGGCAAGTCTAAATCTATGTATTACCATAAGTAATTAAAAAAAAGAAAAATCCCACATAAGCAACATTTATTAAATGAGCAGATGTGCATAAGTCAAGGATTTTTTTCTAATAATTCAAATCAGTGTAAAAACATCTCCACCTCAAATAGAAAAAATATGGACGTTGTATTTGGAGACAGAGTCACTGGCTCTGAGTGCATCATCGTACAACATGTCATCTCCTATTACGCTAGCAATTATCTATTAGCACCATTGCCTGCACTGGGGTTTGTGAGAGTCACATGCCAAACAGTGTGACCTGCCATTTTCTATCAACAAGGTCCAGATTTAGATTCCACATTAGTCCCTACATGATGCCAGGCGCCTGTGTAAATGAAAGAGAGGAAAACCGTTGCACTTTGCTTAACACAAACACATTCCCAGATGGTTTTCTTCTACGCTCAAGAGGAGCGCGAACCCGATGCCATTCGCGCACACGTATGTGTGATTTTTAACATACAACCCAAAAGGGAAAAATAAACAGTACACTGTCATCCTCATTCGGCGAGTTGAGCCACATGGAGAAATCAGACTCCCATTTCTCTTATTCTAGGTTGAAAGTTGTGTAAACAGACATTGCTACATGTTTTTTTTCTTTTACACTGTTTAAAGAAAAAGTGGTGGGTGGGGTTAAACACATAAATACATTTCAGATAGGGTAATGTAACCACTCAGATTAGTATATCATAATATATTACAATGTATTTTGATAGTCTGGAATCCCAGGCACAACAACACTAGTCTCCAGCCACGAATGCAGGTCTGTGAGGTTGTACTACGGTGCTTTGATCTGCTAACAACCTGCTAACATGCCCAAAATGGCAATTCTAACATGCTGAAAGGAAGTAGCTAAAGAGATTATTGGACATATTTTCATAACAATTGACCTAGCTTCATGGTGGCTCTGGAGGAAAAGTCATCATGATTCATTTTCTGGGAACTGCAAATGTCTGTGTAAAATCCATCTAGAGTATTATATGATGAGATATTTTACTGGATAAGGGAAAACTTTGACCTGCATTTGATGCTAAATTAAAGGGGTTAATCTAAAGACATTAGGATCTATCCAATGGGCACCATGGATACCAGTACTAAATTTCACTGCATTTATCCAGTAGTGAACCAAAGTGATGGACTGACACACCTGCATTGCCATTCCTAGAGCAACAGCACTAGCGTGGCTAATACATTTTAAAAATAATACTTTATTTAGCCATTTTTGACAGTAAAAAGACACTTGGCTGACATGGCATTAATAACCTGCAACTAAGATTCCACCTTCATTTATCCCTGCTGATAATATATAAATTCAAACATACTGTAAGTCTGTATGGTACGTGAGACAGAGCCATATGCATGCATGAACTCGCCGACATGCTGAATGGCATTCACACAAGTAGACATTTTCAATTTACACAATTTGAAAAGGGGCTAAAAAAAAATAAAAAATGCAAGCTGTCATATATGTCATGTCATATACAGTGGCTTTAGAAAGTTTACACACCCAGGCTAAAGTTGATTAAAAAGAGGAATGAAAAAAATTGATCTTAATGCCTTAATTCAAAAAAATGGACACCAATTTTCTTTGTGAATGAATAATGTATTGTAAATAAATAAACGTTCTTCCTTAAAATAAAGGGGGCATAAATATACACCCCCCCTATGTTACATTCTCATAGAGGCAGGCACATTTTTATTTTTAAAGGCCAGTTAAATCAAACAAATAACACCATGCCAATCTCTATGTATGGTGAAGGGTATGTGATGATGGGGGGGGTATTTTAATTCCAAAGGCCAAGGGAACTTCATCAGGATGCATAGTATCCTGATCCATGAAATAATTGGCCTTTAAAAATAAAAATGTGCCTGCTGCTATGTGAATTTAACATAGGGGGGTGTATACTTATGCCCCCTGTATTTTAAGGAAAAATATTTATTTATTTACAATTCATTATTCATTCACAAAGAAAATTAGTGTCCTTAAAAAGGTTGGATTTTCTTTCTTTTTTAATTAAGGCATTAAGATCAACTTCCAAAATATGTTTGTTTTTTTTATTCCTCTTTTTAAATCAACTTTAGCATGGGTGTGTAAACTTTCTCAAGCCACTTCTTTCACAGTACACAGAAGAAGAAGAAAAAAACTGTTAGCATGCTTGCAGAGCACACAAAAGCCTGGAACCCATACTGAGAGGGCAAAACAAGACTGAATGTGATTTATGCCTAATCTGGGCACTCAGTTTTATAAGGCTGTAACTGCACTTTCATTTCAGAGAGTAGTTTGTTACCCACAGCGAACCTTGTAAAAACCTCTGGGTCATGCAATGATATAGTAGGTGGTACTCGTAGTGCACCCTCGTTTCGCATTTCTATACGGGCGAAAATTGAAGTGTGTTCTATTCCAGACGTCCTTCATGAAAGGTTTAATATATGTTTCAGTCATATGACATATCCGCAGAAGGCTTTTCATTGTTTACAACCAAACATGATTTTTTCTTTTTTTTTCCCCCCTGCCAGCAGTCTCAGGTTTTGAGGCAATGTTTCATAGGCACGTAAAAAGCGTCACATTATAAATTCCCTGGTCTATTATTGCCTTTGCTGTAATGACACATCCCACACAGCCAGTGCCAAGGAGCTCTGCTTGGTAGCAAGCCCAATGCACCACGTTACACCTTGCTAACTGCATTGTAGTGATTGAAATTTGAAAAACGAGTGCTAGACCTTATGTTTCTTCATACGTCACACCTCTTTCTGCTTTCGCTCATTCGCTCACTTAGTCGTTGGCTTCAAGAACCCACTAAACATCATGCATTACAGACTTAAGAATGTGACTCATGTACACAATTATCTTGAAGAATGGCACTTTATAAACGTTGTGGTTTTTATTGGCCTTGAACAATATGGTACAGCAGACCACCTCACAGCCCCCCCAACACAGTAAAACTGCACATTTTAGAGTGGCCTTTTATTGTGGCCAGTCTAAGGCACACCTGTGCAATAACCGTGCGGTCTAATCAGCATCTTAGATCTTTGGGTTCAGCTCATGAATAATGGGGGCAAAAACCAAAGAGTTGCATTTATAATTTTGTTCAATATATATAGAATTAAATCTGAGCCGTTGGTTCTGCAGTACCATTTCTATAATGCTACTACACTATTACATTACCTGTAATTTATGCTGCATTATCTAAACTAATTTCTCAATCATATGTATGTGAGAGGATGTTTTGAAATATAATGTCAATGTTCTACAGTTTCCCTAAGTGTAAGCAGCCACTGTAAAATGTAAAGTAATCAAGTCTCAGCTCTGTGCATGGGAGAATATTTAGCCCCTCAATACACACTAGTCTGAAAGACAACAACATAAACTGCATATATATGATTGACTTGCATAATCCAATTACATTAAGAAACCGTTTTTCATTTAAGATGTACATTAAGCTCCAATTTGAAGACTATTTTCTGATTAGCAGACAGCTACAAACAGAATAATTGTGTCTGGTAATTTGTGCTGCATAACATGATTCAGGCACTGTCAATCAGGCTCGACTCTTGGATGGAGGGATGCACTGTTGCTGTCACTTGCTACAGCCCCAACATGCAAATGGCATGGAGGCACATGTTCATGTATAGTGTGCATATCAGTACATTGAGCTCGCTTACATGTCTATAGTTGTATTTAACAGCCCTGATATTTACCTAAATTCATTTCCTTCACAGCCTTGCATTTGTTTGAACATACAACGGCGATGACTATGTAATCCCATTTTAATTAGAAAGATGTAGCAAGCACGCTAAGCTCACGCGCTCCATTCCCTGCAGCAATGCCACAATGGCAAGGAATCAATCACCAAGGCACCGGTTGCCAGGGCAACAAAAGGGGGGGCTTCTGCACTACTGTCTAAGTGGTAAATGATTGCCGGTGTAACTCATTTGGTGGATGTGAGGAGTTTTATCTATCTTTGTGTCTCTCTAACTCTCTTTTCATCCCCCCTCCTCTCGTCGCATATCCAGAGAGTTAATTAAAAGCAGCCAACTTGAAATAAATCTAAATCAGAGTGGGAATGAAACATACAGTACAAATTGAATTCCTACGTCAAGGGGTTTGAGGTTAGGCGGATAGGTGGGGGGCGGTACCAGAAAGGCAATAGTAGTGATACATGAAAATACAGTGCAAGAGAGGTGTGAAATGAAGAAAAACATACGCATGCCTATAGGTAGGAATAGGAATAAGGAAGGGAGGGGTCTAAAGAGGTGGGTGAATCCCAAGGACAGGTATCAGTTTACATATTTTAGATTTCAACGTGAACCCTTCTTTCCCAGACTCTTGAACCAGGCACTGCTTAAACCACAAAGGACTGTTTATCATTCATGTATCGCGTCTCGGGGGGGCAGTATCTCAGTCCGTAGTGAGTTGGGTTGGGAGCCAGAGGGTCGCGGTTCAAGTCCCCATATGGATTAAAGTACAGAGTGTGGATTGGTAACTGGAGAGATGCCACTTCAACTCTTGGGCACTGCCAGGTGCTCTTGACCAAGGCACCATACCCCCCCTCAAAATTGCTCAGTCAGGGTGCTGGTCCAGCACTGGCAGCCCACTCACTCTGACATCTCTCCATTTGTGCATGAATAGGTCCTGAGCATGTGTGTGTGAGTGTGTGTACTTCAGGCCTGTGTGTAGTGATACCTAACAAAACTGTAAATTGTAAGTTCCCCACTGGGGATCAACAAACAGTATAGATTATTAAATTATTATTGTCTCACCTACACAGCCCTTGGATTTTCTTTTGACTCTGGAGATCTAGTGAGACTACAATCAGGACACCACCATTGAAATAGCAAATAAGATTTTGTGTCAAACTTTTTTTAAGCGTAAACATTTAAAAATGTTTGGTATTGGCCATTAACTAAAGGACGTATACGTTTCTGGTCATAAAAACAATTTAAAACAAAAAAAGCATATTTTCTTTCTACAAACATTTGACTATTTAATAGCTCAAAGAATTTTTCAACTAAATAGGATTTAAGCTGGATCTCCATGCTTAGATGGTTGATAAACTAGGTAGAGTAGGGGGTTATAGTTTTACATTATGGTCCAACACTGACATTGACAATTACGTGAAATGGAAAATGTTTGTTATATCTAAGCATTTCCCTTCCTGATTCTGCCCGGTGAAAATAGCATTTTGTAGCATCTGATCTTGGTCTTGGGACAAACTATGACTCTTTATCAAGCTCTTTGTAAAATAGAACACAGAGCACATTGGCCTGAGAATGAAATGGTGTGCACTCCAGCAATCTCAGGTTGTCCATCTGGCAGCAGGCAGTGCCCGTCTATCCACTGGGATCATTCTTTCCTACACTTCTGCCTCCCACCACTGTCTCTCCAATTAAAAGTTACACATCAGCCTCAAGTCTGAGCCAGACTTCCAGATGGTTGGGATGATACTGCCAGCTTTTCTTCTGTTGCATTGTCAGTGGAGAAATCAGTTACCTGTGTCTATTTTCCAAAAGTGTTGTGCAGTTGGGTGGTTGGCGGATGCTTTGGGAATTGAGCCGAGTTCTTCTGCTTAGTTAAATCCCCAAACCCTACTCTGTACTTTTAGACACAGCAATGTGAAACTGAGCTGGGAGCTTCAGATTTCAAATGTCAATACGGAGCTACATTTTGGTCCTTGTTAGATCAGATTGTTAATTTTTCAATTTGCTCTTAAACTATAGAGATACCTTAGAGGAGCTTCCGCAATAGTTGAGGTTTCAGTAAAGTTAATGTATTCTGTCCAATTGACCAGAATTAAAAGGATTAAACATTGTTGGAAGAAACTGAATTCTCCTTTAAAACTTTAAACTATGAAGCAGAGGAAAGACGCAAGACAGAAATGAGCAGTTCATGAAATGCTGGCTTACATATCAAATATTTGTCTAATAAGCTGACATGAAAAATTATTTTCAAGAAATTGAGCCAACCAACCATCTATTAATGCAAGTTTGTTTTCTACTAAGCTCTGAGGCGCTGACATACATGAAGCCATCAGTGACCGAAGATCACAGGAAAGGCATGTCAGCCTTTATTTTAGCGTCTAGCGTGTCATCCCACATGCTTAAGTGCAGTTGACAGGTAAATCCCATGGCTGAGTATTTCTGCTGCTCTCACGCTTCCTTGTGAAAGTCTTTCTGTGTAGGAAAGAACATCCCATCTCTTGAGACCATGAGACTGCAGCTCTTGCAAAATATAGAAACCAACTTAAACAACTAAGAAAACAATCTTAGAAAACATAGGTTGAGCAAAAACAGCACAAGGAAGCGTGTATTGTCTTGGTATGGTCTGAATTTCCTTATTGTACTCATAGCCAAGCCTGTAAAAAGGCATCAGCTCCAAATGTACCCTGCAATTACCACCAATTCAATGTGGGAGACAACTTATGTTTTTTTAAGCATCATTACAAGGCTGGCAACCACCTGTCTCCATGATGTGCTTAGCTTGAATTCTTTAATTCTTTAGTAAGCACGAGTTTTTGTTCCAATAAAATCTGACAGGCACATCTAATGACAAGCTTATCTGCCAATAGCCCAGTTTTTCAAAGCAACATGGGACTTTAGCAGAATTTCAGTTTCTTAAACTGCCTTTCAGTCGACTGCTGCCAGGATAGATTGTAACAGAATATGAAAGCCTTGGATGGTCGAGCTTAATATAACGGTGATAGAAAATCATAGTACAGTTTGACACAGATTGTGAGACTTTATTAGCCCCATCTCACACAATGTGACAAGCAATGAACTTGAACAATTGTTGCTATTGCATTGTCTTCAGTCAGCAATTCTTTTGATTACTGAGCTTAACCCATCTAAGAAACAGAAAACAGACGTCTATCATACAGCACAGCCAAATCGTCAAGACCCAAGAAGAAATGAGATCAATTAGTAATGGAATAATGTAGATCTTTTGACCATTATAGAGGCACAAATCAATACAAACGACCACACTGGCATTCACCAGGGTCACACATCAATGATCTCTGGCAGGAAATATGTCTATTGTTGTCTCCTTCGTCAAGCTCATTACCTGCTGAATGTGGACTGAACTGTGTGGGTGAGCCTCAAGTATGCCCCTAGTAAGTGCTTAAGTAGCAGTAGGCAGTGGGGGGGGGGGGGAAATACAAAGTAATAATTGAGAGCATAAGGGTCACTTATAACATTGTATACCCTCTGTGTTATATATAGCCAGGGACATCCACAGTGAGCAGCATCAGAAACAGGCTTTTAAAATATACAGCATGAGGGCTAGGTTTCAAAGGGGTTTTTCCACTGAGGGTGTAAAATTGGGATATTAGTGCAAGATTACTATCTTACATTTACTGGTTGAGATGATATTTTCATCAGAAATAGTAACACACTTGCAACCTGCAAGGCTGGCTTGCAAGCTGTCCCAGCACCCAGACCCCCGGGGCCCTTAAAGCCTCAGATTTACTATATGTAACTTGATTCATTACATTGCATATTTTTTTGGGAACATGAACTCCTAAAGCAAAATATCAGCTGCAATCGGGCCTTAAGGCAGGTGCTGCATTATTATCAAATCTTGAAAATTGTCTTTTATCCAAATTTGCTATTGTAGTTTTAAGAACTTTAACATCTTGATACAATACTTATGTATCGTGCATCCCTACATAAAATGATCTTTGATCACATTAAAGTGAAGTAATTGGCACCTACCATCCCTGGGACAATGTGGTATTCCACTGTATAAGAATTGGTTGGTTTCTGGGGCTCTAGGCAAAATATAATGAACGTGCCATGCGTCTGCTGTGTGCACTGTATTTGAATGTCTGGTGGGGTGCATCCACAATGTACACAGAAAGGTAAGCTATAGAAAGTACTAGAGCAGACAAATGGGTCCACAGGTCATCTTTGCCCTTAAGCCGCTAGCCGTGAAAAAGCCGTTTTAAAATGGTCAAAAATTGCAATTAATCTCAATTTTTCTAACTAGGAAGCGGTTTTAAAACGTTTCAGTCAGCGTTACAGTGTGTATCTGACATAACTTAAAACTGGATCTGACCATCTAAAAATATTCAAAAAATGGCTTTGACACTGAAAAAAACAGGATGATGATCTCACTTAAATACACTTGCATACGATTTTAATAGCTGGAGTAATACTTAGATCAGATTTAACTGATAGTGTGCATGTCAATTTAGTTGTTATAATAAAATATGCTTTTTTTCCCTTTCCATTCTGCTCTGTAAAGTGATGACTTAGTGTAAAAAAAGACATACGTTATATACAAACAAAATAGTACTGTTTTATCTGAGCTTAGCAGAAAAACAGTGACACATTTGGCTAAACATTTTTACCAAATGAAATCATTTCATACTATAAGTAATAAACAATTGCTTTAATTTACAGATATTTACGGTGTATGTCTCCTAGAAAAGCAAAAAAAGCCTTTGTTATGCCAGCGAGCAAGGGAGGTCAAAGTCATTTATCTCTGTTGAGTTGGAAATTAACTTCTGCCTCCAAGCAATCCAACCTAATAGGAACCCCGCTATGCTGCTGACCTCTCAGGCAACATGTGTGTGGCAAAAATAGCATGGCGGAGGGTGTATGATTCCAGCGTATTAGCATCACATTGTTGATATGACATACTTTCAAAGGAAAAATGAGAACATCTTTCAGCCATTTTAGTTGCATGATGAAGAAAGGAGAGGAACCCGGGTTATTCACAGCACAAATGGTGCCGTGAATAAAAAAAAAAAATTGCATATGTCAAAAACTCCAAGTATATAAATTTGTAAATTAAATTAGATTCTCAATTTCATAAGTAATACAGATTCTTGTAGGTTTACAATTCAAAATGCTGCTTTGAAAGATTGGGAATGATCTCAGAAAAACCTAGACTAGCATTTCTTGGTTAAAATCAATATTTCTAATTAATAGAAATAAAATACGTCTGTAGCTAAGTTTCCACTTGTCGATCGAATTATAAGTTTGGTAAAAAAACTCATGTGAATAAAGCTGGTGAAAGTGTGTTTCCATCCAACGGCTTTAAAGTGAATTAAAACCTGTGGTAATGACATCACATGCTGTTTTGCGATCAAATTGGTATATCAAATTGATTTAAGACATTTTAATGTGTTTCCTTTATTTTCGCACTGAATCGCACAACATTCAAGCAAATATTTTTACGTTTTTCTAGACAAAATGGATCACGCCGTCTACCAGCAAATGATCAACATTGCACAAGTTGTAGTAATGCTTATGTGCCAGCTGATAGCGACATATCAAGCTATAATAAGAAAACAATGACGCTATCAGCACATCGCTATGATGATGCTGATGCATTGTTTGTTTTATTGTCCCTCCAGCACCGCTGCGAGACAACTCTTTTTTGAGACATGTCTCTCTGTTTGAGCACCTTCCATTTACTTTTACTCCGGAGGACGTCCAACGGCTTGTCCTAACCTTTGTCGGCCATTTCCTTTGCGAGTTCCTGATAAATTAAATTCAGAAAGTCTCTCGTGTCCTCGTCCGTCCACTTCCATCTGTCTTTGTTGATACCCGCCTGTCTGTGTGCAAACAGAGCGGAAATACTGGGCGGAAATTAACTAAAACATCTCGTTTTGTGGAGGGTTGCAACTATAAAATGACCTAAAACTTAATCACAATTAATTATTTATTCAGCAAATAACGTTTCCAACAGTGTTTATCGCATAAGCCGTATATCAGTCAAGATAAAATCTGATGAGACCGAACGTATTTCCTTTGAGTCGATATTCATGAAATTCCATCGATTTTTACTGTTTCCATAAGGCATTTTTCATTTGATTTCACTTAATTCGGATAAAAATGTGTGGATGGAAACATAGCTTGTGTTTCCCTACTGAGCATTTCAAAATTGTATGATACTAAATCTCTACCTAGAAAAAGCTTTCACAAATGCAAAAATCATAAAAATACACAGAGGGACTGCCCACTCTCTTTTTTTCCTACTACTTACAGAAGAGAAACAAACCATTCTGCTCATCATAGATTAAAGCTACAGAGAAGATGGATATAACTGGATAGTCTCTGTTTACTAGTTGAATATACCTCTCAAGGTTTGATTGTTTTATAAAAGTGTAACAATAGATTACTCCTGACAATGTCATTAAGAGAAAACGCTAAAGCCAACGAGGTCTTATATTGTAGGAATTTGAAGCTATGCCTCACAAAATATTTTGTGCATGATTAAGGATGCGTTCAGAATGCCAGCGTCGGCCGTCCGAGGATACAGCAAAAACGCAGGATATTTTTCATAGATTTTGAATGGCGGTAATGCGTTTAGGCTGCAGGGGGAGACACTTAAAAAAGCGCAGCGGGCCTGCAGCAAAAGGTTGAGACCGACTCAACTTTTGGAGCGGTGGCCATAAATGTATCTGGTGGTCAGACATGACAAAGTGGAGGACGGGTGGTGATGGCGCAGTGGATATGGCTCATGCCTTTGGTGTGGGTGGGTTTGAATCCCACTGCGTTACATCAACCAATGTGTCACTGACGCGCCGCATCACCTTGCGGAAAATTGCCGGATCGCTTTTTTGGTCTGAATGGCCCGTAAGAGCTGTACTGAGCATTAGGCTTTATGGCAAAATGTTTTTAATAGGAACTATTGTATATGTGTATACATTTTCAGGTTCACAGGCACTATGTTTGATGCAAATAATACATGATGATGTCAACAATATGCAAATCACTCGACTTTTGGAGCTAGTGCTTGCTACTTTCATTGGAAAAAAGTTGGTGGTAACTGTCTCTTTACAGTTCCTTGCAGCCAGAGACTATCACTAGAAAATCACTAATAAAAGGCTTCTAAACCAAATACTACAAAACAAAGACATGTTCCAGCAGTAATGTGACCCAGAATTGGGGAGATTAACAACATCTGAAACCAAAATTACAGCGTTCCCTTTACTTAGCATGTAGCTACATGTGGCAGGGTACGTAACGTAAAACACTGCAGTAACGTGACTGCCTGGAGCAAATGACCATATTTAAAACACCGGCTTGGTATGCCATCATAAGGAGTCAAGGGTAGAAACAACTGTTGAAACCGGAAGCCGGAAATGTTTACCTCATTATTTGAAGCTTTGGCCATGTTTCACATGAATATCCAACATTGTAACAATATCGATACGACAGAAAATACAGAAAACATTATAGGTTTCCTTTAATATCTCAAAATAAATGAGAAAACGGCAAATACAATTCTAACTCCATCTTTGTCTCAGCTAGTCAAGTTCATGTCAAAAACTTGTCACTCATCTGGCTGTGGTGAATAAAGAAAAGCAGCTAAGGCTATCACAACCAACATCCACAGTACACATATCTGCTATAATTGTTGCTATGACTTTCTATGCTTGAAAGCATCAACCTAGTTCGAGACCATGGCCACTGTAAATGGTATAAACCAAAAAAAAGCCCAAATTACCATTTCAGGCAATTTTATATAGTATGCACATGGTCACAACGAACTAGAATGGCATGTTATGGTATAAGCTAATTATTATATTTTCTTCACAGACCAGGTCTCATCGCTCAATGTTAACAATTTGCATATTGTAGCTTTAGGAGTCGGGTTGTGGATGCCTTTGTCTGCTCATGCACAATACGGCTCTCAAGCCTGAAAAGATCAATTTTCTTAACTCTGCTCTCTTTTGTGTGGCCTCAGAGATTCTTAGAAGGGATAATTGTTGTCTACCATACACACATACGCTAGCTGTAGGGATTCACCTGGAAAAATACAAGCAATACCGTGCAGAGAAATCAATACAAAAGTGCTAACTAGGCTCTCAGCAGAAAGTCAGGAAAGGGCTGCAACTCATACCCACTTCTACAACGCAACAAAGAAAGAAATGTAGAAAAGAAATGAAATGCGACATGCATGCCTACTAGTTACTAATGAAAAATAGCTTAAGATTAAATTCAAGTCTGTCCAACAAGCATTTAACACTGGACACTGGAACATTACATTTTAGTCACAGTACATAACATTCTGTTTTCCTACAGTATGTATATCAAATCTCCTGAGTTTAGAGATAATCTTTACACTCTTACTTTAGGCAAACAGCATAGTAAAACAGTAGCTTATCTACCAGCGCTGCATCCGCTTCATAGATATGGATTAATACATGGCAGTCAAACAATCTAGCCCGTAATAGAATGGTAAAGACAAGTATCCACACGTAATGTAATTCAAATATCTTCAAAACAATGACAACAAATGTAAATACCTTGAAGTATATCCAATTAAATTGATTTAATACATATTTTTCAGTGGTAGGTCTGGAAGGGAATGTCTGAGAACATGTTAATGCGAAGGGGCATGGCTACAGCTAAGGTAAAATAAGAAAGTAAGCCGTCAAAAGTCTAAATATAAAGCACATTTAATATTGCATTTCTTGTGGTCATAACGCAGAACTAAGTCTTGCTTTTATTGTATTTACAAGTGCAAGTGGCATGATCTGTTTCACTGAAGGTGTTCCTTGGAATCAGTTACTATGGGATCTTTAAATTAATGTGTTAACCCATAATTCTCCATAATCATACTTTAATATTTTTCTTTGAGGAATAGAAAAGTATGAACAAGTTTCTCTGCAAACCTGTTTTTTTAATTAAAGAAGCCAGCCGTCCCAAATGATACATTTTGTCTAAAGTAGCTGTACAAGGACTTTCCCTAAATAAAATCCAGTGTAATAAGGAAACAATGTTGATTTAAATTAGAAACTACTTTTCTTTTCTTTTTTCAAAGCAACATTTGATCCCAGCTTGGGATCGCACAGTTTTTGAAACTTGGTGTTGTCAGCATATGTTGGTCAGTTCCAAAAAAAGTATATTCAGTTCAATATCCTGCCGTATTTTGCCCAAATTCATCATTAGTGTACCATGCCCTCCCCATGCCAACTGTCAAGACACCTTGTGTGTAAAGTGAGCAAAAGCATCTAGTACAATGGTATTTCATTAATCCATCCAATGCTTTATAAGCAATGTACTGTATTTACATATAAGACATAAATTGCATATAACCCTTCACTCTTTACATCAGCAATCTTCACCAGAATACATTTAAAGGTTTTTGAAGCTGGGAAGTAACCCAGAAATTGTCCAGCGCCCTTTATTTCATTTTTTCTAAGGAAAACCACAGATTTAGTTGCTGGTGACTACATTGATGCATGCACTGTATGTTGGTGTCTATGGCTGGGATTGTTTCTCTCTCCCTCTCTTTCAGACTCTGAATCAGCAGGTCCCTTCGGTAAACAAGGCAGAGTGATTGTGTTGGATTTGCATACTCCTGAATAAATCATATTGCATTTCTGCGATAAGCAGTGCTTTACTGTTTAGTAGCTTTTCCTCCTTCTTTTCTTCCTCCTCTCTTCTTTCTACAACATTCACACATGCTGCCACGAATTAACCCTGATCATGAGGGACCACGGCAAGTGAGAAAGTGCTGCTCAAAATTCCTGTTTTCATCGGTAGGAAAACCATGCCATTGGCCCCTGGTGGGGCCCTGAATGGCAACTATGTGGATGGCCTGATAACGATGCATGCCCACGTTCGCCACCAAGGACAAGGATGGCAGCCATGCTCAATGGTGGGAGACGGGGGTAAAAAGCCTGGGCAGAGAGGAGGTGGAGTTTAAAGAGACTGAAGCTAGAGAGAATCAAGATGGAAAAAAAATATGAAAATATGGAGGTGGAGAGGAGGAGTAGGAAGATAAGTAGTAGAGGAGGAGGGGAGGAGGACTCCCAAATATAAGTATACTGTATGAAGGAATGCTAAAGAAGTCTGACCCAGTGGATGAGGTTATCAAATGCGTATGCTGCCAGACAGCCACATGGACATGTGTGCATATTCACATCACAGTGTCTAATGGGGCTGGGGGACGTGGTTCTTAATATGAACATATCGATGGACTGTAGTCCCTGTTTAATTACAGCCCTGGCATGCTAAAGAAGCAGCCAGGAGAAAAATAATTCCTCCATTAAAGCTGCATGTAGGCCTGAGCCTTTTTCCCCCATCAGTTCAGCTGATGACTGCTTTTTCCCTACTCCCCCTTATTCCCCTCACTTCCTTAGGAGAATTGAGCTAGTGGTATTTTGGCTGTGAAAAGGAAACCATCGGACGGCAGGGGCATGAATATTCCAAATGACTAATGTTGCACATGCTTATTTTTGACATATCTGGCTTCCGCAGGGAAATAAAACACTTCTAATGCAGGGGGACCATCTGTTATCTGTTGCTGGTGTTTCAGAGCAGGCGCACACTCGTTCGCACAAAAACACACACGGGCATACAGACACACACATACGCGTACAGGCAGACAGATCGACACATTTTCACACAGCGGGAGGCATACATAGACAGTGAAACACGTGCGCACACACATGCACTAACAGCAGAATCCGTTGGGAGCATGCACAACAGGCATGCTCTAAACTCCTATTCAAACTGAACACTCCTTTTTTTAATTCAGTGTGTTTGTCAAATGTGCTGTAAATCTCGAGCTGTAGGGTGACAGGGAATGCACAGGCTTTTTATGCTAGCCATAAATACCTGGGCCTGTCTCCTCACAGCAGCTGCAGCGGGATAATATGCTCGTAGTGTAAATGGGGAATATATTAGCTGCATCACCTTGAAAACAAAACATGAGACACACAGAGAGCCTTCTACATCAGCAACACATCCGCACTAAGTGCATTCTCAGTTAGATTTGTTTGGAACTATGGCCAAAGGAATTATAGATGTATGGTACATAAAACTCTCTCATGCATGGGTAATCTGTTTGTTATTCTCAGACAATAGCCAAGCTTCCAGGTATGCCAGAATACTTTTTGGATAGCTACATTTGCTGCAGAATTCCCTTTCAACTGTTGTGCCTGTAAATGTCAACACCACAAACTGTGTATCGTAAAAAAGATTCCAGGGGATATTAAAAGTCCCAAACTCGATGCATAACAATCCCAAATCAAACTATGGTCTGTGCCTTTAATATACAGCATTTCATTTTTGAAGAAACAATTTGCACATCCAACAGTTTCTCTGTGCAGGCGCATTGAAAGAATACCAGAAACTTGAACAAAAAATAGAAAAATTCCACACTCTGCTCTTGCTATAGCATCACCATTTGTTATGAAAATTAACATGTCGGTCCCCTCTGGGTCGGTCCCTTTCTTTTAAATATATATTTCCAAAATCCACTTAAAACAAAGAGATATACAAATTGTGTGTAAATAAGTAAGTGTTTAATAATAAAATAAATCCACTATTTAGGATGTGTACATTTCTGACCATGGCACTGTCTAGTGGTGGTATAAAAAATGACTGCAACCACCAACATTTTATCAGGACTGTCTCATTTTCTTGTTTAAGACATGCAATAATCATAAAACTAGAAATAAAAATCCATCATGTGTTATCTTCTAAATATTTTAGATTAATTTTTCGACAAGGAAGCGTACTAATGGACGAGAGGCTTGTGCTTGTGAAAGCGCAAGATGTAACCATTAATAGTGTCCTTCGCGGCTGAGCGTTAGCTAGCTTACGTGAGTTAGCATTATCGGTAAGCAACGTTACAGCTCAGCCAAGGAGGAGGAGCCTCTATTCCATAAGCATGCTTCCTTCTGCACCGTAGGACGGTTTACGGGTAACTGAGTTCGGTAGAAAGAAAATAGTTCCTAAATTAAACTGCCCACAACCAGGTCTGTGGATTATCTTGAGTAACCGGGTCGTGATTTCTGGAAAGAGACATCGCAAAAAAATGTTTTATTTTGGGCTAAACTGTCCCATAAGCAATGGTGGTAGAGAGGACGATTAGAGATTTAATAACTTACCTGTATCAGCTGCCTTTAAGTGAGGATCTTCCCCCACAGGACTGCCTGGTGCACCATAGGTGTCTCTGATCTACAAGCAGAGAGGAAGGAAGCAGAGAGAGAGAAGGGAAAACAAGGTCAAAGATCTTTACACTTGAGAGACCTTGGGTATCACCTGCATTAATGTAAAAAGTGACAACAAAAGCATGTGTGTGAGACGGTGAGCGCGATTTTAAAAAGATGATTTCAGCTCAAGTTCGTGACTTTACTGTGCACCTCCCAGCAGACATCGAAGACACTGTTCGCTTGATGTTGTAAAAATACAAGGTTCCCTTCTGTGCTCAAGGAGGCTCCCAGGAGCCTTTGGAAGACAGTTTAATGATTAAGACAACATGGCTGGCTGCTAGTGTTCTATTTCAGGTCACAGGGGAAAACTGGCAGAGCCAAAACAATTTTAGGTCTTTAATTTTCTTTTTAAGACGCTGCATTCATTTAGAAAGATCCAAGTCACATTGCGGATCCTCACCTTGTGTAAGGTTTTAGGGAGATAATTACTAAACAACTTGCCAGAGTGAATATTGTTGATTGCTAAGCTGTGGCAGTAAATTATTGATATACTAAATCTCAAAACATTGACATGCATCACTAGCTGGGAATCTACCTGAGGTTAAAAAAAAGGTTTGTTATTACAGATGTGCTATATTCTGTTGTTGACTCTTTTAGGCATTCTCTATTATAAAATTAAACAATATTGTACAGAACATCTTTCCATAGTGTTTGTGATTCTCTGAGGAGGACTAAACATGACAAGATCACACGTATGGGTTAAAGGAAATATGAGTCTGATTTGATGACTTGTCGCATGCTGCATGCTGTCCTCTCTTCTTTCATTGGAAACCAAACTCAACCGTGCAAGTGAGGTGGCATTGCCAAAAGCAATGTGACTCACCTGCTCTGAAGAGAAAAAAAAGCCTGTTTAAGATCACTGTGACGTTGCATGCAGTGTTGGAGTATCAGAATATTTTGACAGAACACAAATGTGAAGTTTGTCATGCCATAACAAGTTACCGATAACGCTAATGGAGGTGTAACGTTGCGAGTGGCCGCTGTTCTGACTCGGGTGTCTGGGTCTGTTTCCCGATGGTTCAGTAGACTGCCGTTAGCGTCCTTAGCACCGGAGTTAAGTGCTGACCGGGCTGGCTCCTAGCTGGCTGGGGGTTGACCCCAGACGGATGTGTCCCCGGGCCGGGGCTGTAATGATAGTGGATGGTTGCTAACTGGCTAGGGGCTGACTGTGGAATGGATGTGTCCCCGGGCCGAGGCTGTTGTCAGCTCTCATCCCGGCTGAAGCCTCGCAGCGCCGGGAGACGGAGGCAGAAGACAGGGGTGTGCTAGCTAGCTAAATCACCATTAGATTAGTCGTCTATCTATACAGTTAACGTTACTGATGAATTCGTGGGTTAGCCCAGAGTTGTGAACCGTGGTCAAAACAATCATATTAAAAATGTCATGACCAAGACAACCTCTGGTAATGTCACTTTGATTAATGTCAAGTTGTCATAATCAAGACAACCCAAACAAAGTCAACTTGTCACGACAAAAAACGAATGACACTTAATGACAGAAGTCATAAACATGTATGACTTGTTTATAAGGTTTATGACACGTTATGACAGTGTCATGTCACGGTTAAGTCGATAGTGTCAAGTAAAGTGTGACCAATAAGTCTCCTGCACGTATTGTTGGACTGTGAGAGGCAGAAATAATGGAGGCGTCAAGCTCAGACCTCTCAGTCTACCTATCTTTTCATATCCACATCATTCTCCAGTTCAGGCTTGTGTTTGTGTCTGAGAAGGAGACACCGGCAGAGTAAAGCCTTCCAGCAACTACATATGCTGCTCCAAGAAATCAGCCAGCACACGGAAACAGAGGCTTGCTCTTAAAAACTGTCTGCCTTTGAAGGATCTTTATTCTCGGTTCCCCAGCTGCAGTAGATCTGTGTAACAACTTAGACATACAATGGCTGCACCGTGGGTATCTGTCCACCGAGAGCCAGGCCTGGTAAATGAAAAGAGGGGCACACATACGCAGGAAGCGACTAATTAATTGACAGCAGATATTTCTGAGTTTATAATCATCAAACAGACTTCATTTTGTTCCCCCACTACCATCCTCGCCAACATCTTCCCAGGCGACTTACTTAAGAGACTTATCTTATAAATTCAGACCTAATCAAAATAAATGACTAAAAGCTCTAAGGGAGTTTAAGGCTATACACATTTACATCAGAGGAACTGATGCAATTTAAATAGCCGCCTGTTAGCTGCCTGTGCACCAATTTAAGGTTCAAATCACAGAGAATCCTAACGTAATACTTTCATAATACTTCTTTTGTTGCTCAGTTCGGCAGACCTATATTTATGACAGCCAAGCAGGAGGGACACAGCCTCCTAAGTGTGTTACGTTCAATTCCCTTAGCAGCATGCTAAGTTGGTGATCGTGTCATATTTAAAAAGAAATAATTGTAATATTTAATGTGTCTCTTTGAACACACTTACAAATCTGTGTTGTTTTTGCATTTGTGTAGATCTGTGTGCTCTATATGACTTTCTACATGCTTCCTGCTCCACATTCCCCCCCTGATTTTAACAGCCAGTATCTAAGAGGCTCTGTTATAGCTGGTTAGTGACATCTAGCTAAGGCCTAATGTAAAGATGGTTTGATGATCAAGATTCCCATCGGCCAAAGTTTTTAAGGATATGTTAGTGCCATGAAGCCTAATAACAGATTTTCTGTGAAGCCACATTTCTCAGTGTATAAAGGTCCACAGCTCTCGGTTATTTTAAACAGAAGCTGCTACAGCAATTTAGCCCTCAGGTTTCAAATGTACTAAAGTCAAATTCAGGGTTTATGTGGAGACTGCAGTGTTACAGCACGACCGGTGTCTCTGCATAGGCACGGAGTTTAATGGTGAATGTGACACTGTTGCTAATGCAAACTGAACTTGACTGTGAAATCTGTAGAAGCCTTTGCAGAGTTTAACTTTTGGACAAAAGTGGAGGGTCAATGTGAACAGACCTTTTGCAGTGTTCCACACTCACCGCACAAACAAGTTCTCAGCCCCTGTCAGTGAGGTGGGTTGTTTGTTTGTCTTTCAAAGCAACTCCTTATGAGGTGTTATGTGTTTGTAGGAGTGGGAATGCATGACATAGTCTCCAGATTCTTATTCTTTGTATGCCCAACCTTCCACACCGAGAAGTGACACAGCGGAATCCTTTTTTTCACAGGTCTGCAAAATAGGTGCTAGAAGCAGTTGATTCAGTTGAAATTAGGTTTTTTTGGCTAGCGGGCGCTGGATGGGAAATTGACAACTGTGCCGGTCTTAAACTAGCAAACACACTTGCGTCGGCACAGGGTGCAAGATAGGGCCCCTTAAGTAGAAACTACTATTTCTTTTCCCTTACCGTATCAGCATGCGGTAAGGTCATGCTCTGAGCCTCTGCTTGGACACAGCTGGTCTCAAGCGAGAGAGAAAAGGCGTTAACATGGAAAACTATCACTCTTTTTTTCTTGTGGACACTACTGTGTGCGTGCATCGATAAGTCTGATGTCCTGTGGGTACGGGACAATGTTATGTAGGATTTATGAATGTATGTTAGCAACAGACCAATTCACGAGGGTGCTATTTTACGTGTGAGCTAATACTGCACATCTGTTCATGTGCTCTGCAAGAGTTATGTTTCTGTTAACTGAATGCGTTATTCAGTGTAAATATAAACCAGAATGTAGTTTAATCTCAGTAATTATGGTATATTAGGTTATTACTGTTTCTCTGTTACTGTTTCCACGTTCCACTGTACTGTCGTTACGCAGATCACAGAGCTCTGATTGACGACACCGTAGTTAAGTGAAAGTGGGTCAAGTTGTAATTTACTGCTCCTACTAGGCCTGCACCATTCGGGGAAAAATAGGAATCACAATTTTTAGAGTTTTAGAATTGATATCACGATTCTCTACCATGATTTTCTTTTTACCATGACGTAACAAAACGGCAGTACCAAATCAAGGTTATTGCATTTTTCATTAGATTTTATTTAGTTTTGACTTTTTGTTTTAAAATTCAGTTCAATTAGTTTTAGATAGTTTTTAAAGGGCGTTAGTAGCTAGTTTAGTTTTGAAGTCAATTGACTCACACAGTTGTGTAGACATCCCAGTATTAATCCACATATTATCCCATGTTCCCTCCCTCTTTGGTGTTCCTGCTTATTTCCTAACCAGCTATCGGGTTGCCTGTAGTGTTCTCTGTCCTGCTGTTGTCTCCGTCATGATGCTGGCCTACGTATCCATACATCCATGCCCGTAACGTTACCCCGGGTTAGCTTCTGTTTAGGGGAAAGGGGGCTTGTCATTCTTTTACCTTGTTAAAGTAAGCTAGGTTAGCATCCAAGCGTTTGTTTCTTGAATGTAGGCTACTTTCAAATTCGTGGGATGTTTCCCTGTAATAAACTGTCCACATATGTTACCACCTTCCACTGCAAGGCACTTGCTTTTATCTGACACAGTCATATTCAAATAGGACTCTGCCGCTTTCTTCTGACTTTTGGTACTGTCATGAGGCCAGTTGAGGGGGCACGGACTATGTTGTATGTTGTGTTCCATTTTCCATGGAATGTCGTGATTTCGGAAACTATACACGTCTACGGAAAATGTCACGGTCAGAAAGATATAATGCATTTGCTCTATGAAAAGACATTGACAAAGACAAAAACTAAGGACATTTACTCAATAATTTTCACCAAACCAGATTTTTGGCACCTATAGCACATTGCGCATCACCACAAGCCTGTAAACATAGAGGCCTCAATGAAGAGAAGGGAGAGCTTTAAAAACTATTTTATACAGTCTATGTTTAAAACTCACAGAAGAAAGTAATAGCGTTTGTGATGGATTCGGGCTCATAAAATTGAATGAGAACAAAATTTATTTAAAAATTAAATCGTGAACAGGGTGAATCAAGACAGCAATTTAATAACGAGACAGGGGCAGCATAGCGATACTCTCTATTTACAGAGGGCATTTAAATGTATGTCTGATCGTTTCTATGTTAACTGTTAACGGTAACTGCCCATTGTAGTAGAAAGAGATAAATCATGCAACGTCACCTTTCGCTGAGGATGTGTTAACGCTCCCAAGAGCCCATACATTGATGAAAATGATTAAATCATTTTAAAAAAGGGGGGGGAAATATTTAAAAATACATAAAATAACAACAGGGACAAAGATTTCAGTTAGATAAGGCAATAAAAAAAAAATACATTTAAAAAACTCCACCAACCAACACCAAACAGGTTCCCTCCGACGGTTATCGCAACTTCCACAAAACGCCCATGTCCCTAAAATCTGTTGGTGATTACACCTCCAAGGTGGACCCTGCTGGCCTGCCCCGTGCTGCCATCCCCGGCATGCTGGCCAGGGGACTTACTTGTCAATTTACAACCCCCAAATCCATATTCAATCCAAATATCCATTGTACTATGTCTTCTTGTAATTTGTATCAGCACCAATAAAAAAAAAGGAGCAAACTTTGATTCACGTCACAATGCGGGTCTTCACTGTAACTTACTTTTTGTTCCGGATAACGATGTAACCTTACCGTACGTACACAACGCCACCGACTTGAGCGTCTAAAGTTACCAGAAGCCAGCTTCTCTCAGCTGCAAGAAGCGGCAAATTTTTCAACTTTATGGTAATGAGCTATGACGCAGTTCAGCGGCTGACACCAGCCGCCAATCGGAATATAGACGTCCTGCACGCTGACTGATTCCAGAGAAACATACGATGTAAACTTTCATTCCTACCAAAACATTTGTTCCGAGGAAATGGAGGAGAAGCTCATCATCGCCGTTGCTGGGTTTCCTATCATTTATGATTATTATAAATGATAATTTATAAATGATAGGAATTTCATTCCTATCATTTATGATTAGCCAGGATAGCTGGTGTGTCCGGTGAGTAGGCAAAATGCGTGTTGATGATTTATAATCTTTTTAACTAGGATACTCCATTCCATGTCAGAGCTGCCAAAGCGTCTGAAAGTTTCCCCGTGCTTTTTGACAAGCGTCCTTGGCGGGGCGGCCAGAGCTTTTTTGCAGCTCAAGTCGGTGGCGGGTTGTACGTACGGTTACTTCCTCCTTTACTACTGATAGAAGTCAGTTATTTTTTTTTATTACTCATCGATCATGATCGCAAGAAGTCCATTGTGGCAGTTTGAAAAATGCCCAATGCTGACACCGTGAACACACTATAGAACTATAAATGAATGCTAAAAAGTGCTTTGTTTGGGTAGTATGAACAATAATGCCAATAAAAAAGCATCCCAGTAAAGACCACTATTTCAGGTCACAGTCCTAGATTTGTTCGTAATGCTGAATATTGTTTTAGGGCACTCAACGTAATATACTTTTCCACTGCCACATGCCATACTTCTAATATAATAGACCAATCATTGATTATGTTAACAGTTTAAATCCAACCGAATTCCTTTAAAAATTAAAACTTTGCAGTCTGTTTTTATATTCAATTTAGTTATTTGAGGATCTGATGCTGGCAACATTTAAGAGTAAATCAAGACACCACAGATGGTGTGTGATGGTGTTGGAGTGCATTTTTGTGACTGAGCGACGGCGTGTGTGCTCTTTGAGAGGTAAAATAATGACAGGCGAGGACGGAAGTCTGGTGACGCTGTGACGAAATAAGTGGCACATATTTTGGGCCTCAGGCTGGGCAGCTGTGAGAAACTTCTTCTCTTGTATCCCCTCTTCCCCTGGTTCCTTCATCCCCCCCACTGTGGCACTGTTTAAACAGAGGACAAAGACGCCCTGAGTGTTTTTTCTTCTCCGATCCCATACATGGCTGCTGGCACTTTCCTCTATCTCCAGCTTTCGCAGCCAGAGGAGTGACGGAATGAGTCATGGTGGTTTTAACAAGTGAATCTTTTGATTAATTTTAATGGCACTCCTAACAAAATCTTCCACTTGGAGACTATCTTCCTAGCTATTATTACATGTTATCACATGTTTTACTCTTACCGATGATTTGAGATTATGTTTGATACAGAAAAAGATAATAATGATAACTGCATGATACTGTATGAGTCCTGTCTTCTGGATCAAGATGTCTGGCGCAGATACAGTTAAAAGGCTACCTGTGATGAATGTTGCACTTACAAGTCTGTGGGTTATTTGTGCGTGCGTGCGTGCGTGATACTGGTTGTTTAAGCAGCATACTTGACTTTGAAAACTACACAGAGCGGTAAATGCATGGACATATGGCAGATTTATGTAAGTAAGTTTGATGAAAACACAACTCTATGAAAATGGGGGACACACAGATGCACAAACACAGCATATTTTATACATCACTGGCACCCTCCGCCGCAACATGGGACACCAGTTCATCCAAGACTGAGAGCCAATTGCAGTTTTTTAATCTCGAAAAATGATTGCATTTCTCCTTATGTTTGTCTGTGCATTGGATGGCTATCAACGGAGAGAAAAATGGCAGCTTGCATGTTGCCGTCACACTTTCAGGTCATGCCAGTTGTCTTCTCCGACGCGTGACAGCGGTGAGATCTAGGCAGAGCAGGAACAAGAAAGTAAAAGAGCAGAAGGGGAGAACATGGCAGCCGAGGACTACCACTCCGACATCAAACGAACATTGTCACAACAGAGCAACAGAGCCGCCCGTTTACTGTGACACCATTCAGCTGCTCGTCGCACTGAGCAAGGCGAGGCACAATCCTACTGTAAGTCAAGCAATGTTTATTAAAGAGAGAAAGGAAGAAGGAAGAGAGCGACAATGCAGCGGCGGCAGTGGCAGCAAAGTGAGCATACTGAAGTGTTGTCAAACCTACACAAGTAGCATAGAAAGGCAGTATTTTCTCATTTTTCCATGAAATTGAATGTTGGGGAGGGAAATGAAGTGTGCCTTCAAATGACAGTAAAGGCAATCATTGAAGCTTGTACTTGAGAAATACGATATTGAGAGGTTTCCGCTGGAGTTTGAGTAGTGCTGAAAGAAACAACAAAATTGATTATTTGGTGGTATTAACTTATGGTTGATGCAGCATATTTCTATATTTTGCCTCTGAGTAAAGGGGAAGGCTAGGGGAGCTTTAAAGGTTAAGGCAGATGGAATCATTCTGCATCATGAAAAGGGAGGGATTTTCAAAGTCACTTGAAAAAATGAATTCTTGTTCAAAGAGAACATGTCCCTTTTCATAATTCACCTTGACAAAAGCATGTGTCAAAAAAAGCACAGTGAAATTTCTGAGTGATCTTAAAAGCATGCAATCACATCTATAATTATCGCAGTCTGTGCAAAAAACAGATTTGCACCCATATGTTGGCATTTTGCAAAAGTATCAGATGGTTCGGCAGAAGTTATGTAGTCATACTTAAGTTTAAAGAAAGACCTTAATGATCAGCAGCCAGACTCGCGCCTGAAAGAACTGTTGTTTGTGACAGAAGGAAAACATGAGGGGAAAAGGAGTAGGAGTGTCAGGAAGACAGACCAAAAAGAAAGGTTGTCTCCTGGCGGACGCTTGCGTGTAGGCTTGTCAGTCGTCATAGCGTGCCACTCTCCCTGCTCGACACAGTGAAACTGAGGCAATGTACCCCATGAAATATTCACCAAAGTTATCTTTGCTTAAAAAGGAGGGGAGAGTGAGGGGCAGGGAAAAAAATGTGCTGCGATAGATAGAGAGTCCCCCAAATGCTCTTGATGTCAGATTTGGTTAGGCCTCTTTATAAGAGGGGGGGGGGGGCAATGGGGAGACCAGCAGGGGGTCCATTTAATGTTCACAAAATGTACCCCTAACAGCACGTTGCTCTCCACGGCAAAAGCCACCAAACTCCAAATATAATTTGCTAATTCGGGTGTAGTCTAATCCAAAGCTTTTGCTATTACTGCTGACATTGTTGATTCTTGCTTTCCCAAAAGAAATGAAGACAATTCTATATTTTCACTGATGATGCTCGAGGGCTGTTATTGTGGTTAAATTACAGACATTGAATCCATTGCTTTCAACCAAGATGCACTTTGACATTTAAAACTGAACTACTGTACACTTATTGTCATTCTAACCAATGATATATATTTACAAATAACATTCTATGCTAGCTGTGGCCAAGTATGATAATCTGCAATCTTTTGTGCCAATAGGAAAGTGGAAATGTTATGCATGTGTTGTGCAAAGAATAGAAAAAAAATCAAGGCAGAATAAATTTGATGTACAGTGTTTGGGTGAACAAATGCCTCACTGGGTATGTACTAAGGTCAGCAGGAATCCAGCAGGAATGGCAGCCCTTCCATGGGACAAGGGAGGGTAGGTTAAAATCACTTAAAATTAAAGAAAAGTCTGAATAATTAGCTGCTAATTAGGCTGTATGAGAGATGCAGTGATTCATGCTTTTGAAACAGAAAGCATTGTGATGGCCAATGCGCTTGTGACAGTCTCTGTTGCCAGGATGAAATGTGGTATGAAAGTGTGAATTTAAAAAACGCCCTTAGTCACCACAGCTACTGTGCAAAACCTTCAGTATAACATAATTAGACCCCGTCCTTTGTATCTGTGTGAAAAGGTCAAAATCGGTGACCATTGTTAATGCAACACATTCTAAAATACACTCTTTTCCTGATCCTTTTTTTAAAAAAACATAATGGATGCTTAATGGAGGTATGGAAAAGTGGTTTACAAGGTGTTTACGTGTCTGACAGCAGCTGAGACGTCTCCTACAGTAACAGAGGCAAAGATTAAGATTGCTTGATTAAAAAATGGTTATCACTTATCACCACTTTTCACAAGCTAGTTTTGGGGTCATTTTGCATACGATGATGGGTATGTCAACTCCATCAGAGCAGCAGAAAGTAAGATGTGCACAACTAATAGCAAAGGTCTCAAAAGCAGCACTGAAGAAGCACAAGCTTCATCATACCCTGTACTGCATCAAACCTTTATACTTAACCTATAAGAACTGAGTACACTGATCAACAACCAGCCTGTCCTCATCTAATACTAAAAAATGAGCTTCTGGGGGCCACAACTTATCATAAATACATCCCGGGATAGGACTGAAACTCCCAACATACTGTCACTAACATCTCATCAAATTTGAGACTTTGAATCTGAGAACACTTGCTCAGGTGTCTTTGTTGTTGTTATTGATGCCAAAGGTCTCCTTTAGCATCATATAACACACGCTTGGAAATCTTCTTTAACGTCATATTACATGCGATAGGTCAGAACTAATGGCGTCCCTTTTGACGCGGTCAGGTTAAGGGAAAGGTTGTGGTTGGGCTTACAGTTCTGTGACACGTGGGAATAACAGCACGGTTAAAGAAGAAAGCGACTTTCCTGACACGCAACAATAACGGGATGTTAAGGACACACGCGGGACCACGAACCTCGCTCTCCTGGGCAAAAGTCCTGTGTTTGACCCATCCAACCCCCAACCAACTTCCCTACGTGGAATTTCCCCCTTACATACTACTCGCTAAACCCCATATAGATGCTGCTCAAGGGTGTTTAGGTGCCTTTTTCGTTGCATCAGACGCTAACCGCCACCGTCCAAATGTCAGTATTTTACGAGTTCGGAGAGAGAACGGGTTGGAACTCCCGTATCTTTACAGCCCTTTCTGTTTAGTCAAAGACATCAAACACTTGCCATCTTTGCACATCTTGAGTTTCACAGATAATGAACATCTACCTCAAGGCTCATGTTTGGACACCTCTGTCAATGGAGACTTTCCCATGCCTACTTGCTTGAAATGTGACTAGATAATAGTTAAAAAGGTCAAGATTTGGGTTAAATGAGGTTTCAGAGAAAAAGAAACCTTATTAGTTATTTCACTTATTTTTGTATCTTTATGACAGACCTTTGTTTTTGTCAGGAAGACAGACCAAAAGAAAAAGGCTGTCTCCTGGCGGACGCTGGCATGTAGGCCTGTCAGTCGTCATAGCGTGCCTCTCTCCCCACTCTACACAGTGAAACTGAGGCAATGTACCCCATGAAATATTCACCAAAGTCATCTTTGCTTAAAAGGATTAAATTCAATTTATTTCACTTCTTTTTGTATCTTAATGTTTGACTTTTCTTCTTTTATTGATACTGTGTCAATTTAAATTGTTCTTTGTTTATTACTTAGTAAGAAATATACAATATTCAATTTTTTGTTAGTAGGGGTCTCTCAATCTAAACACTAACAAAAGACGGAGCAATGCTGTCATTGCAGTCAGTTTCTCTCGGTTAAGATTCCTTTAGTGTTCATCGTTCAGGACATTTTTACCAGGAGCCAAATTATCCACAGAGGTCTCCTCCTCACCAAAGCAATCCGGCCTGGTGATTTAAACTGCTAAAAACAATGAAAGAGGTTTTTTCACGTGTTTCTGAGCCGCTGTTTCGGCCCGTTGGCAGAGAGTTGCTCAGCTTGTTCCTCTAATAACTTCCTGATGACTAAAATCCTTCACTTAAAAATATATATGCTTAAAAACAACAAATATCTAAAAAAGTGTATTGTAAAAAATGTTGGGGTGAAAACTGAATAAAAAGTCAATTTATGACCAAATGGCATGGACCGGGTCTTTGACTACTTTTCCAGATTTCTCTGTGATTATACACAACTCAACAAAATGCATAACATAGACCATGCTACATTTGAGATCTTTTGCTGTTGAGAGCTTTAGAATTATCAACCTTACTAGCAATGAAAGCATCTATCTGTAACAGAAAATGTATTACTCTGGCAGTAACTAAAATGGTAAAAAGATGACTTTTAAAAGTGGCAGTTTTGTTGATATTTCTAATGCGGACATCAAATTCAGACCAGCGCTGCTACTACTGACAATAATAGTGCAAAATCATTCCATTTCACGTAAATGTATTTCAGTGGTGTTTTCATAAACAGACAGGGGACAGGAGTTTGCCTTATTCACATTCAATGATGGCGCGACGCTAAGATAAGCCAGGCAGATGGTGAATCTAATCTGGACCCCAATGTTTTTTGTCTATGGAAATGACTAGCTTCTTATCGGCAGAGTGGGTTATTTGAGCAGATCCTCGCTGTGGCTTAGCGAAGGGGCTCAATCACTGCTGCCCAGCGATAGGCCTCACTTTCGTCCTCTCCCTCTCTCATCTTTTTATCTGGAGGAGCGGAAATGAAAGGATGGTATCTTGTACTCTCTGCGTGAGGAGATGGAAAGAGGGACCGACATTCGGCCTTAGCTGTCAGACAATAACGTGGTTTATAAACCTGTGCTCAAAATAAAATATGTTGGCAGTTTAGCTACTCTAAATTAGCACAGACTAATTTAGAAGTACAGAAAGAAGGTTTTATGAGGTTATTTGTGTTGTGACTGTTAGAATAGAACCATAAGATAAATCTAATCACAATGTTTTAACTAAAACAATATCACTGCTTCAAATCACTAGCGGCTAAATTTACAACTCTGGAGTAATCAAGCTTTTGCACATTTCGGTTAGAAGGAATATAATCTTTCCTCATTTTGTGCTTATCGTGTGGGTTTTCTGTTGTCTCTACGTTGTATCAGGAGGCTATTGCACATAAGATACCACTGCTTTTTTCAATATGTACATCTATCTAGACATTGTTTTTAAAACAGCCAGTGGAAAGGTTTTGGATATGGATCAAAGCAAATCGACAGGAGGGAAAAGGTTTGAGACTATTTGAATCGGCTGTAGGTGGATGAAGGAAGCAATCAACAATAGATAAGGGTTTGGTCACACAGCACTTACATGGTCAATGAACAGAATTGCTGCAATCATCGGATTCAACAGAGGCAAAGTAAATTTGCACAGTAACTTTGGCATGCAAATTTACACGATTCTACCAACTGCATGCAGACAGATAGACGATCAACATGTCTTCTTTCTTGAACGTCTACAAACGACACTCCTTTGGGGAGAAGTTTGTTCCAACATTCACAATACACACAAGAAGTCAATACCGATTGTCACCATGGCTCTAGCACCACCTATTTAACGTGGACCTGTCAGTGAACTTTTGGGTGTAAATGGGAACCAATTCATTGAATAAAGTAATGAAGGAGTGAATGAAGCTTATAGTTTGTAGAAATTAAAAAAATAACAAATAAGTGGGTGGTGGTGGGATGGAGCTTACCTTGACACTGTCTCCTTTTGTCAGGATGTCCCAGAGAGTGTATTGAAACTTGGTGAGATCCATCTGATGGCCTCCGCCCAACAAAGCCTGGGGGGAGGAGGGGGAGATTAATTTTTTAACCAAAGTAGATAGTAGTAAATAGAACATACACACGTAAACCATACATAAAGTCTCTGTATCTTTACAGGCACTCAACATATAAGATTTTCTCTTGTAAAGGCCTTTTCTTGTAAATTTGTAATACAACCTAATAGACAACCTGCACCACCCGTTTACACATCTCCTGAAAAGCATGTATATTCTCTCACACAAATCTTAAGATGCACACAAGCTCGCAATCTTGCATCTTTTGCAGAGTTCTTGCTGCCCCCACAGGTATGGGCTTATAAAAAGTGCATTACATAACTGATAATAAACTGCAGATCAACTATCTCCCATTCAGCTCACCTCCCTATAATCCCCGCTGCCATATCTGCTTATCTATTCAAGTCACTCTCTCATTAAATCAACCTTTACAGCCAAATGGAAGAAGTCAAATACCATCAATCATGGGGAAGGCTGCAGTTATATAGATATACTGCATGTTTTAATTCACTGGAGGACAAACACATTGTTCTCCCTATATCTGAATAAACTCCTGCAGAAAAAAGGGGCGAAAGAAATTGACAAGTGAATTAATCTGCTGCTTTTGCCAGCTGAAATGGAAGTCAGTGAGGCGGTGTGTACCGGTGGATGCCCATCAGTCACAGGACCTTGTGCAAGGCCTGAAATAGTTGAATGTGATGCTGCTGCACATTGGGAGGTAAGGGATGGAGGGGTGGAAGGTGGTGCAGCTTTCAGTGTTTATTCATCTGAAACATTGTCCCCTGGAAGCCATTTTGGCAGCGATGTATCACAGCAGGCACTGACCTTTAGATACTATGCACAATTAAGCTAAGCTAATAAACACAACTGTGGATCTGGACATTTGGACTGGAAGGCAGGTGCTGTGAATCCCCTCGGGTGCGAACGGGCGAAAAGTTCTTTTGTGCTTAGGTAGGCTTTCCGTAATCCAAATTGAAATGTCTTTGTTTGAAACTCATACAAAATATGCTGTGTGCACGGAGCGATGAGTTGAATGGGGCTGAAGTTCACCGTTTGTTGTGCAGTATTCAGTCTCTTGTTATTGGCGACACGCAATTTGCATCTTGAGCTCGACCTTTGTTAAACAATAAGCAAAAGTTTGGTTAGATGTCAAAGATTTGCTGGTTCAAGCTTCTCATTTGTAAGCAAATGTTAGATTGTATCTTAAGAATCTGGGAGTTCTAGGATGTTGGTGGTACACAAAAGATATTTGAAGACGTCATGGGTTTCAGAACTTGTGTTGACAGTTAATTGAATAAATAGTCAGATTAATCATTCATGGAACTATTCCTTAGTATCAGCCATGTATTACAGTTTGTAAGATTGCTTGGTTAATTCAAGGATTATACTCATGGTTGCAGGAATCCTCATTTCTCACCACTGTTTTACACCTTGGCTCGCTTGGCTAACAGTTCCAAAACACAAGGACGATTTGGGCACTGATGTGAAGCTTTTTCACTCTCATGGTATACAACTGTAATGAGCTTCAACCTTTCCCATGTTAGATCTTCACCCGAACTGCAACTTGGAAGTATTATATGAATGTTGATGTTTTGGTAAATAGCATAAAGCATCTTTCACTGTAATGTACCATCCGTTACTCTGTAAGCTTTATCTAAACTGCAATTTCTAAGAAATTTGACTCCTGTTATGTGAAAATTCCCCAAAAGTCGGGTAAATAAGATCTACAGCTGATTTAGTCAAACTAATACGAGGGATGATATAACAGTATGCAAAGATATTGCCTTACAGAGAGAGAGAGGGGGAGGAAAGATCAAATAACATTGCTACATACTGTTATGTTATTTGATAGATACAGCTAGTCCCAGAAGTAGTTCTACAAATACCACTTATATCCACCTGGCAAGACAATATTGGGTTTCTAGTTATGAAATGTTTCACCTTGCAAATATGTGGAAACAGCACAAACAAAAAGATGAGATCTATTACAATGAACCCACACAACTGTAAATATTACCACTCCTACACAGTATTAAAGCACACACCATACGTGTGTCAATACTGAATGCGCACATACATGAACTGAAAGTCACACATGTAGTAAAGCTGCAAGCTACCTCTGTCAGTGTGCCTCATCTAAGCTTCTCTGGCACTCGGCTTCTATCATCAGTCAAGTACCCAGCGACAAATACAGAGGCACATTGTGTTGTTCAGATAGAAAAGTACTTACTCTGATCCCCTTCAGGCCCTTTGACAAAAAAGGACGAAACATCGACCAAAATAATACAAGTCAGAGAGCAGATTTCCCAAGGTAGCAAGAACAATGGTCATCTTACCTGATACCGAATGGCACATACAAGTCACCACACACACACACACACACACACACACACACACACACACACACACACACACACACACACACACACACACACACACACACCCCCCCCTGAGTCCAAAGGTCCAATTTGAAGCCCAGATGGTTTTCACTAAAACCTTCCCTGGTCATTTCAGCTTGGACATTTCTGGAACAAGTTAGACTCAAATATTAAATTAAATTTGGTGATTCAAGTTTATTCAGGCAATCCGCACTGCTCTGTGGAATTAAGGTATTGTTCCACACCAGCCGTGGAAACTATTTAATCTTATGGAGATATAACCCTAGTCATGTGAAAGATGAAGGCAATGTCCCACATTTACAGCAAATATTAACAATGTGTCAATAAAACAAGAAAGTGAAATGATAGTATGATTAATGAGTTAAGAGATGGCAGGCTATTTGCTGACAGTTTATTAAAATGTAACTGGTACAAGTACAAACTAAGTACATGATTACAGTAATTGTGGCTTAGGCATTTTGATACATTCCGGAAGCTGATAAGCCACATTATATATCGTGCAATGCACCAGCCAAATTAAGCCACCTGAGGCAAAGTAATTAGGTACAACAAAATCAAACTTAATACTCTAAAGCTTTTTGGCTGATTTCACTTAGATCTGCAAAGGCCTAATCTTAAATGGGAAACACTTTTCTTCACTTATTAAAACTGCTGCATGTACATTCAGTATTTTAGTGTTCTCTATGTCATTGGAAGTCAAAATAAAAAGTGTTTTCAATCTTTAGAATTCAATTTCACTATGAACTTATGTAACAAATATGTGGCTTGGACTATATTAACATGATAAATGGAACCCTAAATTTTACACTTGCCATTAAATAAATAACCTTCATACTTAAAGGGTATAGAGGAGTATGTTCTATAAATAACAGGGGTCCCTGTGACATTTAGTGAACTGTAATAAATTATCGTCATCAGCTGTAACTTCAAATAAACAGCCCACCGACTCCATCTTTCCAGCAAAGCCCGATTTCAGCCTTTAATGGTGTAAAAATCAGGTGGTGTTGTTAGATTCTTTAACCACGCTAATGAACAGCGCCTCTTTTCCTAAGATAAAAGTGAGAAGACAGGCAGATGGATTGATTCATAGCATCGCATCAGTCTATATTATGCTCAGTATCCGGGCCCAGGGAACATTTCATAAAGGCCATAGGGTCGGCTTATCACGGAGCTAAATGCCAATGTAATTATTAGTATCTGGAGATAGTGGAAAGGGAAGCACATCCTGCGGCAGTACACATATTTAATTAATAAATGTCATTCTGTAGAGGGAGTAAGGGGAGTGTAAGAGAAAGAAGCAGAAAGGGAGGGAGTCAGAGTGACAACGATACTGATCCTGACTTAAGAGCACAGGCACACAACCACACCCGGTGTAGAAATAACAAGCAAGCATGAGAACGTGTATAATCAGGTTCCTAGTTAAACCCTAGTGATAAAACAACTCTAGAGATACAGGAAAGTTTACTTATGTACTTATGTACTATGTGACTTACATACATTGTTTCAGTTCAGGAAATAATTCAGTTTTTTTCCGTTTATAGAAAAACGGCAAAAACTTTGAAACTCTACGCTAACATGTATTATTTACAACCATTTATGTTTAAGGTAATGAACAGCCATCAGAACAGTAGTAGTTTTCAGTAGTAACTATTTAACCAGTAGCAACATGCTGGATGTTCAGTAAAACACAGAACACAAGCATGCACATTGTGGTAAGGACTGTGCACACTTGGAACTGTGTGTACACTTGGTACACAGAACTGCCGCCTGCAAGCATGTGTGTGCTTTGACAAACAAGACAATGATAACCTGATCGGTTCACAGCAACACAGTTTAGTCAGTTCCTCCAGGATTTTATGATGTTGTGATAGCGCCAATTAACACAAATTCAACCAGACTTTGGTGTGACTCGAATTTTTGACCAATCATCGCAATGTTTCCGCAAATTTGACCAATAACCGGAGTTTCCCACAACTTAAACCAATCCCAGCAGTCCCACGTGCCAGACTCCGTATCAGTATGTGACTCTGAGAGCCAATGATCAAGCAGAGTGATAACGGGTTGACGTCACACGTACGTGGCCATATTCATTACGTTGTTTAACAAGACGTGTGTGACTCGAACATCTCACATTTAACAAGAAAACGTACAGCAAAAGACCATGCAAAACATTTCAGACCGTCCTGCCAACCTGTATACTTTTTAACATCAATGTACAGTGGGTACGGAAAGTATTCAGACCCCTTTAAATTTTTCACTCTTTGTTTCATTGCAGCCTTTTTCCAAAAATCAAAAAAGTTCATTTTATTTCTCAGTAATGTACACTCAGCAACCCATCTTGACAGAAAAAAACAGAAATTTAGAAATTTTTGCATATTTATTAAAAAACAAAAACTGAAATATCACATGGTCATAAGTATTCAGACCCTTTGTTCAGTATTTAGTAGAAGCACCCTTTTGATCTAATACAGCCATGAGTCGTTTTGGGAAAGATGCAACAAGTTTCTCACATCTGGATTTGGGTATCCTCTGCCATTCCTCCTTGCAGATCCTCTCCAGTTCTGTCAGGTTGGATGGTAAACGTTGGTGGACAGTCATTTTCAGGTCTCTCCAGAGATGCTCAATTGGGTTTAAGTCAGGGCTCTGGCTGGGCCATTCAAGAACAGCCACAGAGTTGTTGTGAAGCCACTCCTTCGTTATTTTAGCGGTGTGCTTAGGGTCATTGTCTTGTTGGAAGGTAAACCTTCGGCCCAGTCTGAGGTCCAGAGCACTCTGGAAAAGGTTTTCGTCCAGGATATCCCTGTACTTGGCCGCATTCATCTTTCCCTCGATTGCAACCAGTCGTCCTGTCCCTGCAGCTGAAAAACACCCCCACAGCATGATGCTGCCACCACCATGCTTCACTGTTGAGACTGTATTGGACAGGTGATGAGCAGTGCCTGGTTTTCTCCACACATACCGCTTAGAATTAAGGCCAAAAAGTTCTATCTTGGTCTCATCAGACCAGAGGATTTTATTTATCACCATCTTGGAGTCCTTCAGGTGTTTTTTAGCAAACCATGCGGGCTTTCATGTGTCTTGCACTGAGGAGAGGCTTCCTTCGGGCCACTCTGCCATAAAGCCCCGACTGGTGGATTGCTGCAGTGATGGTTGACTTACTACAACTTTCTCCCATCTCCCGACTGCATCTCTGGAGCTTAGCCACAGTGACCATTGGGTTCTTCTTTGCCTCTCTCACCAAGGCTCTTCTCCCCGATAGCTCAGTTTGGCCGGACGGCCAGCTCTAGGAAGGGTTCTGGTCGTCCCAAACGTCTTCCATTTGAGGATTATGGAGGCCACTGTGCTCTTAGGAACCTTAAGTGCAGCAGAAATTTTTTTGTAACCTTGACCAGATCTGTGCCTTGCCACAATTCTGTCTCTGAGCTCTTCAGGCAGTTCCTTTGACCTCATGATTGTCATTTGCTCTGACATGCACTGTGAGCTGTAAGGTCTTATATAGACAGGTGTGTGGCTTTCCTAATCAAGTCCAATCAGTATAATCAAACACAGCTGGACTCCAATGAAGGTGTAGAACCATCTCAAGGATGATCAGAAGAAATAGACAGCACCTGAGTTACATATGAGGGTCACGGCAAAGGGTCTGAATACATATGACCATGTGATATTTCAGTTTTTGTTTTTTAATAAATATGCAAAAATTTCTACATTTCTGTTTTTTTCTGTCAAGATGGGTTGCTGAGTGTACATTACTGAGAAATAAAATGAACTTTTTTGATTTTTGGAAAAAGGCTGCAATGAAACAAAGAGTGAAAAATTTAAAGGGGTCTGAATACTTTCCGTACCCACTGTACGCTGTACACTTTTCACTCTGATGTTGCTGAAAGCAACACACACAAACACACACATGGTGGATGCAGTAAGAACCGGAGATGAGATATACAGGATGACCTGAATTGAGGACAGCTCCGCTTGTTATTGTAAGTGCAATGATAAGGTAAAGTCCAATAAGTACTTCATAAAACCGTATGAATGTGTGTCCCAGCCCAGGATAGGAAACTAACAATGTAAAGATCAACAAGCCACTGACAGACATGTTCAAATTTAATTCATTCAATAAATAATTATTTTTTTTGTCTTAAATCCACCAGCCATTATATTACATCAAAATCTTTCTCTGTCTCCCGCAACTTCATTGCAACAAACATACAATAAAGATTGCAATTTTTTACAAAAGCTCCCGCAGCATCAGGCACTTTGGGCCGCAACAATCTCAAAAAAGCCTGCGAAATCCTGGAGGGACTCATTAGTGACAAACTACAGACTCAGTGTTTAATAGACAAGTGATCATTCTCCAACCTTGTAACACTGAAAACACCCAGCCAGATGTGTTCCATCAACAACAACAGTAACACATTGGTTTATATTCAACATGTGATGCTGTGATTTAAACAGACTGTTTTGCCTGTGAGTGATGAACTGTGCATGGAGGATACAGGACGGCACAAAACTTTGGCATGTGCTTACCCACAGCTGTTGTGTTCACTGTTGCTGGTTGACATGAAGCCGGAGGAGTTCAGTGACTATGCAGTGTGTATTGGAGGGAGTTTAACACTGAACCTTAAGGGGAGAGAATTAGCTTTCCTTTAGCTTTTTGGAGACATTTGTTCAAATATTGTGTGTGTGGGTGGGGGGGGGTAAAAGACATTGAAACATCTTCTCACTGCATTTCAGTATTTCCAGTCAGGCAACATTTCTGGCATCAGAGCACCAGTGACTTCAAACCATTGGACTCAAGTTTACTACAAATATATGCAGAGACAAGAGAGGTGCGCAGTGATGCCACTGCTGTTCAGTGTTTACTTTGGAGAAGGTCAAAGGGGTCAGGTGTCCTGTCTCTTTGCTTTTCCTGCTGTCAAGGAGTATGGACACAACAGGCAGCTTGTCACACAGGAAGCAAGTTTCTATGATGCCTCCATGCTACTTTCTCGCTCCTTGACCCCCCTTAAAACACAACCCCCGTCTTGGATTGCCGCTTGAGTCATGCCTACACCTGGGACCCTCTCGCCTCACTGCCATTTCTGTCATTGGATCAGCTGCTGACTCCAGCCCTCTATCCCCTGTCTTTTGTTCTCTGCCTACATATTAACTCAGAACTGCCTGGAGAACAGAAAAGGACTTGAGGCAGCTATGAAAAAAGAAAACGGATCAAGGTCCTGAAAATCTGCACACAAAAAAAGATGTCTAAATGTTTCTCATGTAACAATTTCTATCCCTCTTACACGTCTTCTGAAGGCGACACATAAGTGGGTATCCTTATTTGGAAACTATAGAAGGCGTGCTTTTGAGGCAACTGTGAAGCTATTGCAAAGCAGATGCTTTTTTCTCTCGCCAATCAAATTAACACCTACACCAGCCCCCATCTACACCTTCATGCTGGCATTGGCCCATCAGTTGTAAATGGCACAAGGCTTTCTTGCATTGTTCTTTTGACTTACTCGAGAGGACAAGAAATGTCTCTGCTTAAGGAACAGCCCTATCAAGCCTTAATCACCAATAGGTAGTGTCAGCACAGACAAAAAGAATAAAGCCATGCAAAAAAAAAAAAAAAACATTGTTGCAGGATGTGAAGAGATGCAATTATATTTTAGAGAGTCTGTAAAACAGAATGAAGATTTGAAAAAAAAATATCCCCGACTGAATCTTGCACTAGACAGAATTGCAAGGGAAAAACCATCTGTGTCTGACTCTTATCCCTGGCTTCTCCAGAGCCTGGATGAGTCTGAGCCAGCAAATGTCAGTCAGATAAAGACCAAGCCTGACAGACAGACACAGGAGTTTTGTCATTCCATGTGTCATCCCTTTGCTAGCAAACCCAATCTTTGCCGGTCTCAAAACCCCCCGAGATGATGGGGGAAGGAAACATTCTCAGGGTGAACGTCAGGTTGTGTAACTCCTTCAAGTGCCACAATAGCTGAAACATTGAGGACGTGCACTTTTCTGGTAGCCCTGCGGCCTTTGAGAGCTTTCATTATTGTCTTATATGCTGCACAGCGGGGTCACCATGGAAACACAAAACACATTTCATCACAAAGGATATGAGGTTCCTCAACAAGATGTTCTATCAGGAGCCAGTGGTCTGTCTGGGGTCAGAGGATATTAGATGTGACATGATATTTAGAAATAAAATAGAGAATTCTGTAATTCATCTAGAAACAAATACAGTTCATCCAGATTTGTGATGCTTTAGACTGAAAAACCTAACATTAAGCAGATGACTAAACTGTGTGGTTGGGAAATAGCTATATATTGTTGTTTATTGGCTTTCATTAAAATCTCATTGTGAATAGTGATACTGTTATTTAATAAAGTTTTAAAAATAAGTTATGAGCAAAATGTACTGGAAAAAAAACCTAACAAAATGAGTTGCTCAAGTATTAGTTTTACATCTTTGAATATGTTTTTTGATGCGTTGCAGTCAGATTTTTTTATGTAATTGTGCACGCAATTGTATTATCACCATCTACATCAATATTGGCAAACCAGTTTTATAAAAGGGAAATTCTTATGTTTTTCTCCCTGGGTCTTATTCTCATAATTAATTGTGGCCGTTTTTACTATGTTTTTTTTAAATAGATCTCTATGCAGTTAGCTACATTAGCTAATCCAGGGAACTATGCTTTCTGTGTTTACTTTTGTTTGGACTCAGAGACGAGCATTATAAATTATTTATGTAAAATATAATTTAATGTGGTTAGCTCTGCTCCTCCCGAGATACGTTGTTTTGCCAGAGGTGTGTCTCCCAAATATGTACAGCAAAGGAGGCCCTGAGCGGTTGAGGGGGGGGTTCGGTGACATGCTCAAGAGTTCCATACTTTAGTCGGTACGGGGACTTGAACCGGCGACCCTCCGGTTAACCCAACTCCCTACGGATTGAGCTACTCCTTAAAAAATCCTTAAAATGCTCATGAAACATCCACTTTTTGGTATAATTCATGGTTGGCATTATTCAGATCAGATTGCAGTTGCAATTATTTTGACTGACTTCTTTATTTAAACAACGCGAGTTTGTTTAGTTGACCTGCACAGTTGCTCCTCCGTTGTATTCTGACAAAGTTGAGCTGCTTGAGCGTTGGAATCATATCGCATTTGTTAAAGTACAAGTAAATGTAAATGGACTGTTCTTATATAGCGCTTTTCTAGTCTTAACGACTACTCAAAGCTCTTTTATATAGTACAGGAACCATTCACACACATTCATACACATGTGGCTGAGGCTGCCGTACAAGATGCCACCTGCTCATCAGACAAACACTCACACACACATTTACGCTCTGATGCGCAGCACCATCACCACCACCACCAGGTGCCACCAAATTAACCAGAACTGAAATCTTCAGGATTACGACTTCGCCAATGTGAAGCTGACTTTAACTTTATCACCCACCCCAACTATACTGTAAAAAGAAATGAATGTGCATAAAATAAGCCAATTATCCACTCTCTGTAATTAGCATAATTTAAGGAATAATCCCTCTAACATGTTCCAGAAAGGTAAACGGGGTATATAGAGGCTGCTGCCAATGCTAAGACACCCATTCTGTTCTTGAAATGCAGTACAAGATCACTGATCAATGCATTCACCTGAGAAGCACTAGCATAGATTGTACCAGAGGAAACCAATGTCTATATGCGTAACCTGTTCTTGGGAGCTACAGATACACGGGTGCAACATCAATAGTATTTGTCAAGTGGTTAAAGCTGATAAGAATACAAACTATTGCATTGAGCTTGCTTGTCACTACAGCTTGTAAGATGATGATTTTTAGCGATGGAGTCAAAGCGGTACAAACACAGCGTTGTGATTAAGCATTCTTTAGTCTTGACAGTGTTGTATTTTTCATACATTTCACTTTTTTCTCCGTTATTGTTAACGACGCTTGTGAAAAATAACATTTTGTCAAGAAAGAAGCCGTAAACAGAATTCATGTAAATAAAAAGGTGACGGATAAACAGAGTAGGTAAACATATACAGACAGATAGATGGAACATAAGACACCTCTTGATATTAAACCTCTTTTTTTCTTGTTGGAGCAGCATAAAAGGATGCCTCTTCACTTTGCTTCCCTCTCTTGCCTTTGACCTTCCACTGGTTCCATTATCTGTGTGCATCCAATCACAGTATTTACATAACAAAAGATGATTGCAGAGATGCAGAGTGGAGTTTAGATTCTCTGCCATAGCGGGCCGGGCCGGGCCGATACTTCCCGCCACGATCCTCGGACCTCGGATCCTCGGATCCCCTTGAACAAGCACTTGTGTTTTTTAATCATTACTTTATTAGCCTAATTGGGTGGGGAGAAAGCAATGCCTCTCCAGCTTCACCCGTAGCTCTGGGTATATGTCTTGCACTGACTTGAATGTGAGGTAAACTGTGCTAAGTCGTTGTGTCTCCCCCCATCTGTAGCACTGTCTTTGATTATTGCGCAACCAGGCCAGATTGTTTCAGATACCTCGTGAGTCCTTTAGCAGCAGATATGGTCTCTCCTATATCCGCCGCATTGTCGGCCAGTGCACGGCATGCAGACGAAGGACGTGGCGAAGGACAGTAGCCTATTAATTAGGTGACTGAGACAAAGTCTCCTATATGGCTCCAGGGTTTTAATTGTGTTGCTGCCTTGATCCGTTACCCACACCAGAGTGACTCTCTACAGTTCTGACCCACACTATTCCGCTAAAGGAGCTAGGGTCAAGGTTTTTTTTTTTTTTTTCTCTCTCTCTTCATTCTGATTCCTAAGTTTGCATGCTTCGTCCTTGTTGCATAATTCATTAAGATCATTCTAAACAGATATTTGTAGTTCAAACAACTCGGAATTGTAGTAGAAAGTCAGTTATAACAGCCCATGTATTAAAAAATTGTCGGGTTTAAATCGGGCTTGGGCTCATGATTAGTCTACAGTTAATGGGCTCGGACAAAACATGCACAGGCTCGGGTAGGGCTTGGCTTGATTTGATTTGGGCCTGATCTAAGCTTTAGTGGAGAGGAAGCGGGCAACGCAACAGACTGAGGAATGTCATGTGTGCAGCCTGAAACAAATAAAAAAGTCTTTCACGGTTACCGCCCAAATCCTTAGTTGTACCCCTCCTCTGCCTCCCCTCACTGTCCTATCTCAAAAGAACATGACACCTTACAGCGTTTTTAGCAGGTCAGTTTTCTCAACCTCAGCTCCACAAACCGCGTATCACTCCACCTCTGGTTTCAGCCTGTCATTTTGCATTATATAGCTTGAAAGCACTCCAGCTGGGGAGCAAAAACATGAACCATGTGATGGGGGGTGATGAATGGTACTGAGGGGGGAAAGGTGCAGACCACCCCCTTTTCCCCTTTAGCTTAGCCAGCCTCATATACCCAGCAGGCTTTTAACACAAGACTAATCTTGTTGGAATAGAGAAGCGGATATGCAAAACCTGGATATGGGTGCCAGTGTTTAATACTATGATTCTGCTTGCCTGCACATACCTAATTCTACCATCTAAATTACTGAGATTATACAGTGTAAACTGTGTATGGTTTAACTTTGCTACTGTGTCATCCACAAGCAAACACAGAGTGGTATGGCAAGCCTGTGCACCCACTGTAAAGTAACATCATGGCCTACATCCATACAGTCAGTTCAGTAAGACTGGAATGCTACTGTAAGTACAGCTTAGGTCTGCAGATATCAAACTTCTTGGTTACTCTCAGTGACATAAAAGCATACATTGCTCCAAATAAAGGCATTTCAAAAAGTTAAATACAGACATTGAAAGAAAACTGCTCTTGTAGTCCAACCCAGAACAAAAACTCTCTCACACACACACACACACACACACACACACACACACACACACACACACACACACACACACACACACACACACACACACACACACACACACACACACACACACACACACACACACACACACACACACACACACACACACACACACACACACACACACACACACACACACACACACACACACACACACACACACACACACACACAACACCTAGACTCACTGCAAGCTTACGAAACCTCCCTATAAATGCATGAAAAAGCTAATTCTTGGAGGCAGATGAGAATTGTTCATTTCTGAACAGGAGGGATCTCACTCTTTTTTGAGAGAGTGAGGCATGAAAACTGCACCAGAGGCCCAGCCCATGACAAAACAAAGAGATTAAATGACCTGTGAATGTGACTTTCTATTTTTTCCCATTAGCTCGCGCTCAGTTTAGAGGCCTGCTGCCCCCTTCTGGAGGCCGGCGAGACATCATCAAACAGGATGTACTGTAATGCCTGCCTTCCTGTGGCTGTGGCTGTGATTTCAATGATCAGTCTTTTAATTTGCTTAAATGAGCAACAATTGCAGTCATGGTTATATCGGGACTCCATATGTAATTAGCAGTTTATGTGCAGCATTGTATAAGAAGGCAAAAGCCATTATAATGTTGTTACCAAATTTTAAAAGCATACACAATGATTCAATATGCATCACTAAATATCTCTCTTCAACTAATATCTTATACAGTCAGTCAAGATCTTAATTCTTGCCATTGAGATGAAAAATAGCTAAAATCTGCCCTCTTGATCTGCCCCCCTCCCCCGAAGTGAGATTTCAGTGTTGGCTAAGGCCAAATGTCAACCAGCCCCAAACAGATGGTGTGAAGAGCCAGGCCGAGCGGCTGACCTTGGTTGGTAGTGTCTAGATGGGAGGGGCACCCAGTGTTTGTTGTCTGTGTATCAGTGGATGTTGTGAACATCAAAAGAGCTCAGTGTTGTTGCCAAGATAGAAAGTGGAAGTCATGTCAGGCCGGCTTGCTTTGCAGGTGCTTTCTGGCTTCGTGGGATGCTGTCAATCTGTCACTATGACAGAATGATGTATGACTGATAAATGGTATAGGAAAGGTTTTTGTTGTTGATAACTGTAATTGTGTCATGAGAAGTATTTAGACATAACTATTCAGTTAATTTTGGTCTATAAAATCCAGTGCCCAAGGTGACATATTCATATTACTTGTATTGGTTAAACAACAGCTCTAGTAGAACATGTTTACATGCTCGAATGTTCAAAAAAAAATTTTTTATACTGTCTGAATATACAGTGCCTTGCGAAGTATTCGGCCCCCTTGAAGTTTTCAACCTTTAGACACATTTCAGGCTTCAAACATAAAGATATAAAAATTTTATTTTTTGTGAAGAATCACCAACAAGTGGGACACAATTGTGAAGTGGAACGAAATCTATTGGATATTTTAAACTTTTTTAGCAAATAAAAAACTGAAAAGTGGTGCGTGCAAAATTATTCGGCCCCCTTGCGTTAATACTTTGTAGAGCCACCTTTTGCTGCGATTACAGCTGCAAGTCGCTTGGGGTATGTCTCTATCAGTTTTGCACATCGAGAGACTGACATTCTTGCCCATTCTTCCTTGTAAAACAGCTCGGGCTCAGTGAGGTTGGATGGAGAGCGTTTGTGAACAGCAGTTTTCAGCTCTTTCCACAGATTCTCGATTGGATTCAGGTCTGGACTTTGACTTGGCCATTCTAACACCTGGATATGTTTATTTGTGAACCATTCCTTTGTGGATTTTGCTGTATGTTTGGGATCATTGTCTTGTTGGAAGATAAATCTCCGTCCCAGTTTCAGGTCTTTTGCAGACTCCAACAGGTTTTCATCCAGAATGGTCCTGTATTTGGCTGCATCCATCTTCCCCTCAATTTTAACCATCTTCCCTGTCCCTGCTGAAGAAAAGCAGGCCCAAACCATGATGCTGCCACCACCATGTTTGACAGTGGGGATGGTGTGTTGAGGGTGATAAGCTGTGTTGCTTTTACGCCAAACATATCGTTTTGCATTGTGGCCAAAAAGTTTGATTTTGGTTTCATCTGACCAGAATACCTTCTTCCACATGTTGGGTGTGTCTCCCAGGTGGCTTGTGGCAAACTTTAGACGAGACATTTTTTTTTGGATATCTTTGAGAAATGGCTTTCTTCTTGCCACTCTTCCATAAAGGCCAGATTTGTGCAGTGTACGACTGATTGTTGTCCTATGGACAGACTCTCCCACCTCAGCTGTAGTTCTCTCAACAGAACCCTGAGACTATCACAGAGCAGGTGCATTTATACAGAGACTTGATCACACACACGTTTAACCCCCTACTCCAGAAAAATCCCAGTCTGGTCTGATTGGTCAGCATTTCCCGGGTCTTCTGCATCTGCACTCTTGGCATCTCTGCACCATCATTGCAGTTGGGGAATGACTGTAACGGCCTTCTCTACCTTGTAGCCTGTATAGTACAGTTGTCACAAACATACGGAAGTCCTGACGGCTCGTTTAAGGCCACAGTATCTGAATATGGGCTGTGTGCATTTCTCTGTGGATTGAAGGTTTGAATACTTATCTTATTCCTATTTATGTAGCATGCAACTCGACCTGCTTTATAACTAATAAACACGTCGAAATCTCACTTTTTACAATATGAGACCTTTAAAAAGCCTACTTGATTATGAAAATTGTTGTATAGTTTTGACAATGAAAATGAATTGATTCAGCACTAGATACTGTATGTTATCTGTATTTATGATAAAAAATTTTGTTTAGTTTAAAGTACTTCAAGTGATTCTCCTTACAATGCTTAGAGGGAAATAAATAGAAATTTGAACAAATCCGTGACATCTGGACCAACTCCTGCTGGTAAACATCATGTGACATAGTCAAGGGTGCCAAAAAAAGCTACTTAATTAACATTAGAGCGACACTGTTTTGTCAACCACTCAATAAGAAACTTAAACTCTGAAATACACGCCTGTTTTTCATCATACTAATACATACAGCACAGTATAAGATTACAGTATGAAGACATCTAACCAGTCTGAATGACGAGAATACAACTTCAAAGCAGTTACCTTTATATCAAGCACTAACCAATAGAGTATTTAGTCTATTGGTACTATAAAAAAAACAGGATTTCTTAAAGCTAGTTATTAATATCAAAGAGCTCATAATGAGATCTTTAAGGTTCTTTTTCCCTTAGTCCATGCACCACTAGCTCCCAACTATACGGTCTTCATTTCTGCCTTGTTACCAACTAATGACAGCTGTCTTCTACTGTATATAGGAATCCCTGGGGTATAGCTAATATGATTAAACTGTGAAAAAAACAAGATTTCCACACTAGCAAGCTGTTTTGGGGAATTCCTAAGCTTACATGTACCTACAGCAATTTTTTTACATCTAGACACTTTAAACTTAAACACTTAAAACTTTGCTTTCTTCTTATCCCCACCAAAAGGTGCTTGAACACCAAATGTTTTTTTTTGTTTTGTTTTAAATCGGGGGATTTATTCCACTTTCCTGTTCAAAAGAGAAAGAATAACATTCTATGTACTTAATATCTCTGTGTTTCTGGTAGACTGAGTAAGGGGCTTTGGGGGGAGGCTGGTGGGTAGTAGATGGATAAGTGAATTTCACCTCTGCACAAATGCCCAGTTCTTGAGAGAAGGCAATTTCATCCAGCTCTGTTCACCAGCACACAGCTGCAGTCCAAGCTTGGTCACACATCAATACTTCTGAGAATGTATTGTCCTATGGGTAATGCCAAAAGAGAAGAGAGTCCTCTCTTTGCGAGATTTAGCTAAAAGCTGATTTAGTGCAAATGTTTCAGTTTTGAGTATTGATGTGATATCAGCTTAAGTCTCTATGCTGTTTAACATGTGTTTAAAGAAGACTATTTAAAAAAGATTATTCATTTTTGGACAATGACAAGACATTCTTCTTACCTATGATTACCTTGTAAAAGCAGTGAACTTGAATCTACGTTGACATTGGTTTCTCCGGGAATAGAGGGCTATAACATAATGATAGAATACTGAAGGAGCGCCACATCAAAATATCCCTTTTCCCTCCAGAGTGGAGTGCCTCCTTTGATCATCAAATTGTTCTCCTGAAAATCCTCTCTGTTCTTGAATTATCTGGGCCACTGAAGTGGAAAGTACATTTTCTTTGGAGGCCAAAGCTTCTTAGGAGAAAGGGAAAAGGGGGAAACCAATAAAAAGGTGTGAAAATGACACAAATTGAATAAGCACGTAAAAAATAATATACGGCCCAAACCCTGAGCATCAGAAGAAAAGTAATCAAGGTCTTCAGACATTACAAGTGAGCAACAATGAAGGAATATTTGTTGTTCCTTTCCTGTCCACCTACATTTAAAAGAGTACAGCATGAAGACCCAGTGTTATTGAATACTCAACTATGTTATTCATCAATGTGAAAGGATTTGCACATATTCAGGGTATGAAGTGACTGTATGGCAATGTAATTGCAATGTTAAAGTCTGCAGAAAATGTATTTCTGTTATAGAAATGCCAAAGAATAACTAAATGGTCATAGAGCAAAATTGTTTCTCTAAATCCCTACCAGTACACAGAATTAACATCTCATATCGTACAACTGTTACCGCCCTTGGACCTTGATTAAAGTGCTAACACAGGGCCGCTTATCAGTTCTAATGTCAATTGCTTGTTAACTACAGTCAATGGCACCCTGTTGAATTTACCCAGCTTGATTGCCGTTTGTTGTGGTTGCAGTTAAGTACACATTTTCATATTCATGCATATTCATATTGATTCATCCTCTTCAGGTGCAGTTGAATTCATTATGAATGCCTCCCCGTTAGCCAGCAGAAATAACAAATAAGCACTGATTTTTCCCATCCGGCAGTCTTTCATGTGGGTGAGCTTTGGTGCTGCTTAGCTTTTTTCTGTTCAATACTTAGAGCACAACGTCCAAATAATTTCTCTAGTTAGACATTTTACAGCAGCTAAAATTAGCAAGCCAATGCAAGATACACATTGTCACACCCTAACATGGTTGAGGACATTTCTACCTCTAACCATAAATACAGCAAACTTCATTGGTGAAAAATTTGAACATCACTGTAAACACATTTTCAGCAATGTGACAACCTACTCACAAGTTAAACTTTCCTGCCCTGCAGTAGGAGAACCCAGCAGCGTGCGGGAGTTTATGATTGCATATACCAACAAAAGGAACAGGGAGTAGAAGAGGAAAAAAATTTAGCTCTACCATTTTGTTTACAAACTGAGATTTTGATATCTGCTGCCTGGTGAGAGGGAAGCTCAACAAGTTTAAAGTGAAACCGACAGCCGCATTCTCACACAACGCACACAATGCAGCTTAAGGGAAAATCATTGTTGGGAAACTGTCCTCATCCTGTTCAGAATTCAAATGAATTTGGAAGGGACCCTGTTGTAAGTGTGGAGGAAACAGCAACCCCAACAGACATACAGTCAACCCAAGCAAGATATAAAAACAACAGAGATAGCAAAAGGGGATGAAGACGTGTATCAGCTTGTTTGGCAAATCGGAAAAATGCTGAACTACATGAATCGACTATATGGCTAAAACTGTATATCTTAAAGCATTTACATTAGACACAGATCCAATATGGTGTATGTATAGATGATAATGGGGGCGTGCAATAGCTAAGCTTGTACTTTTGATTCAATCTCATATACACCAGTGCTGTAAATATTCTGTGTATTTATGCGCTAACAGTTCCCAACAAATGCACTGTTTGAGTAATGTTTGCAAAGATCTACAGTGTCCAGTTGTTTTAGTAAATTACATAGTCATTTCTAATGCATATTTAATTAGGGTTAGGTTGGTCTTTTCATAGGATGTATTGACGACAAGGAAAATATAGAATTAACGCCACCCTTATCCTTTAAAGGAAATCTTGTACAATACAAAAATGGACATGCTGTATACTATGTATTCAGATATCTTTTTTGTTGTTTTTGTTAGGGAATCCAAGTACCTTAAGGTCTGACAGGACATGGATTCAGGTCTAATTACATAACCTAAGTGAAGGCAACTTGGTGGCCCTCAGACCTTACTATACTATTATAACTTACCACTGCTTCATCCTCAGAGAGAACCTGCTCTTCATTATGGACGAGTGCCACTTTAGCCTGGACTTCATCCACTGTTATACTGTTGTAAAAGACAAGATAACAGCAGTGGGTTAGTCTTAGTATTTTGATACAATGACTAAATGTCCTCCTACTTTAAAAGGAATACAAAAAACAATGTGTTTGTCAATTAAAGTCAACTTAAAAAAATAAAAAACACATTTAAAAAAGTTCCAGTCTTAAAATTAGTTGAATGAAATTAATCAAATCAAGTTTTCTTTTTTCTTTTAAGATTATTATTTTTTTTTGGTATTTTCGCCTTTATTTTGAAAGGACAGCAGAAGACATTAAAAGGGGAGAGAGAGGGGGAATGACATGCAGTCAAACCCGCGGCCGCTGCGTCGAGGAGTAAACCTCTATATATGGGCGCCTGCTCTACCAACTGAGCTATCTGGACGCCCAATCAAATCAAAAGTTTAATACAAAATTGTGGTTGGTATATTAGTACTCCTCAAGGGTTAAAGCACATTTAGGAACAGGCTTCTTTTTGTAAATGATTGGTTGCCATGAACATGTTGATTCCTTCCCCACTGCAAGTGACACCGACAACCTGTTCACAAGTTATGTATTCCAGAGCATCTGAGGGCCAGCAAAACATTTCCAGTGGACTTGCTGTAGTGGGACTTGAGCTTTGCAAGAAAGGAAAACCTGAGATACAAAAATAAATATTGTACTTTTGGACCCAAAGCACAATCTTATGGTTTACAAAACATGGATTATGGTGCACAACCTGTTTAGAGTTATCAATTAACCAGTCTGTACTTCTGTTTTCCTCTAGAGATGACAGAATAAAGCTAAACTACAAACAAACATCACAATCATTTTAACTGATATGAACATTGGGTGATTTGAGTAAGTCAGTTTAGTCCATCTCAACACACAACACAATCAAAATCACACACACCACCTCTTATCCTGGAACACTTAGATCTTTTCTTAAGCCACTCGTCCCTGCTGGTGTCTTTCTTCCTGAGGTTCCACCTAAACTAACATTACTGAGCTGAGATAATGACTGCATAGCCAGGATCAATCCAGAGAGTCCATCAAAAGCGGAAGTGCAGGCAAACATACAAAGCAAATAGCTTGTTCCACAACAGAGGATCAATGCTCAGGGTAAGTGCTGGAGAAAAACAATGGCTACCTCCATTGTTAGTTGGCACAGAGGCAGCAGAGCAGCGGCTCTGAGAATCTTGTGTGGAATAAAACTGGCTCTGGCCACAGTCACAGAGGGTATTATACACATAGACCATGGCATCATAAAAGCAGGTGCTTTGCGATTCACACCTACAGTGGGTTTGATTCGACCAGACCACAATAAACATTAGAGAACTCACTCTCACACACACATATAATCCTAACAGAGGAGGGGATAAAAAGCACAACCTGTTTGTGGGCCTTTGGGAGGCTCCATCATGGTTCATTTCCTGAAGCAGTTGGTAGACTCTATTTATAGGATAGCATACTGGTACCAGTTAATCCTGCACCGGGCTGCCAACTGCCTGCCAGCTGGCACAGTGGGTTGCACTTGTGTGTGGTGCTTGGGAAGGTCTGGGATAAAATAATTGTGAGGAAGTCCACAAGCTACCTTAATGACCAATTTGTGGGGGAGATTGTTTCCCCCATTGTACAAACTGAGAGGAGGAAACTTTCAGACTGAACCTTTACTAACTACATGTTCTAGATGCAACCAACTTGTCTGAACCTGCTAACCCACATATCACAGCAATGATAACATTTCTACAATACTTGTTTTAAAATACTATTATGATGCTGATCATCAGCATGTAAGCCTCTAACATATTCTTTTTTCAGAGTGAATTTAAAGGTTTTGTCGAGAAGCAATTATTGGTTACACAAAAATGGGATTAGTTAACAGTAAAAATGAGAGAACAATTATCTGTGAATCTGCATTAAAGATTATTAGCAATTCCAATCGAGTTGATTAAAAAGGGGGTAGTGTTTTGCTAAGTGTCATTAGGGACAAAGCCAATTTTTGTACAAGATATACAGTCTGCACTGTGCATGCTAATCCGGTTCCAAGTCAGCAAATTGCCTGGCAATGTGCAAGCATCAGGTATACCAGTGACTTTGGACTTTGCATTTATCATAACGGAAACTAAATCAAGCTTGACACTTGGGCGTGCGAGCTGCACAGCCAAACAGGAAAAAATGGTGATGTAGCATACATATACAAAGCCACCACCTCCCGCTTTATTCACATAAGCATCAATACATGTCCTGCCTCGAGATGGCCAGCTCAACGAATCCCATTGACTGACAGACTGAAACAATGGCTGTATAAAAATAAGAGGCACTTGCAGATATTTCAGCTTAGTAATGTGTTTGTTTAAGCGCAGCCCATGGAGACACTGCTTGGGATGGAGCGGATACAGTGGATGGATGGAGGCAGAGCTGGGGAGGGAAGGGTAAGGGGGGGCAGAAGGGCTGAATAATGGTACACATCCGGGCGCAGGAATGCATAAGTGGGCACATAGCGCTCCCTGGAAACTCGCTGCACAAGCACTTCGTCCTCGATGCAGCCATATGTTTTATAGCGCTTTCAGTTTACTATGCCCAGCCCTGCTTCCTTTCCAGGAGAATATGCCCAGTTAGCTTAAGCAGTATTGATTTTTTTCCCCCAGGCGTGGTGTGGTAAGGTGAGGACCGTGAGTGTGGGGCTAGCAGTAGAGAAACAGCATGAAGGGGACAGGCTCATTGGACATGACACAATCTGTTTTTCTGCAAGCCACCAGCAAATTTAAGTATCTTGCTTGAAAGCAAAATGAATGCCATTCTCTTTAAACCTGGCAGGGGTTAAACACTGCTCACGACAGCAAGTGATTAAGCTTGGGTGGTTGAGGGGAATCTGGGAGATTTGGGGGGGGGGGGGGGGGACACATGGGCCTGTTAAACAATGCAAATAGGGCATTGAATTACTTTTTTTTAAGTTTGCTGAAGAACAATTAGGTGTAGGAGTTTCAGGGAATGAGATGTGTGCACTCAAATCAGACTGATGAGACTTCACTGCATCAGAAGTTAAGGTGGAACTAATGAGGTACTCAAGGAAAATTATTTATCTTATAGCCCTTGCAAGAAGAAAATTAAATACATCTTTTTACAATAAACATGAGAGCAAAAATATGAATCACTATTTTAAGTAATGTTTTGGATCTGCTTTATCTTACTCACCTTTGTGTTGTTTTCTTTCACTTTGCTGCATTAGCGGGATTTCTCTTAAGAACGTCAAGAACATACAGTAACTTGTGAATTTGTTGGCCCAGGTGACATGCTAATTTCTCCTCATCCACACTGACAGAAATCACAGGTTGTATTCTTTACATAAAGATACCTTTTTATGCAGAGTGTCGTCTATGAAACTAAATGAAGGAGGGTTGTTTGTGTGCATATTTATGGTATTAGCTGGTGGCTATTAAATGAATTAGCAATTTGCCAATGAAAATGATTTCTACCATATTATACCTTATTATTAGGAATTGCAAGATCCATGGATAGCCCTACTTTTGTAGTTCACTCTTACCGTAAGACATTAAATGTCAGACAATCTGCCAAAGCTATATTCATTTCACTAGACCTTGCTATTTTTAGTATACAGTGGTTAAAATGTGCAGTTTGGTTGGAGAAGCACAATGTTCAAGGACAGTAGATTATTAGGTAGTAAAAAGCTACCACTGAAATATTAAGCAAGACTCAAACCTTGTTTTTACACTCCCCAGCCTTCAAGCCCTCTCTGGTACATGTCATAAACTGTACAGTAGGAGGAGAAAAGCCCAAACAGAGAGAAAATGTGCTTTAAGAATTTCTTTCGTATTGGATTTCATACCTATCCAAATACTGTGACAGACGCCTTTTCACCCTGGCAAGAGTTAAATCCTCAGGGAAAACTGTTCCAGTATAAAAACAATCAGTGGTGGCATTCAAAAAGGATCCGTCATATCTAAAAACCTTTGCCAACACCGTTTTTTATACATAATGTTATTGTTTTTGTTAACATTTTAAGGCTCACACATGCATGAGCTTTGGAGGGGTGTCATAGTTTCTAGAGCCATCAAAAGGGTGCTATGAAATAAACAGCAAGTAGGTTACCTGCCATCTTTATTGCTGTCCAGTATATTGAAAGTGCTGGATACTGTCCGGTTTTGACGTCTGAGACCTAAAAAGAAAAATCATATCTGGGTTAAAGTGAAATTATCTAATAGTCTTAAGGCATTCTAGCTGTTTATGTTATAACACAATAAGTCATGATAAAAAGAGGAAACATTTTCTATTACAAAGCTATGTTGGATTTAGACTTTAATCACCACACACTCTTATCAACACTAATCCATCTGAATGCAAACTGAGAGGCAGCCGGAATAGAGAAAAGGACAGAGCTAGAGAGTTGGGGGGGGGCAATCAGGCGATGAGTCAGTCACGCTGTGAAAGAACATTTGGTTTCCCTGTAGGAAAAAAAAAACATGTCAGAGTCCAGAATGCAATCAGGAGGCTTTGTGCTGTAACGGCTGGTATAACTGTGATTTCCCTCTTCTCCATTCATATTCACAGGCAGATAAAAAAAGAGACGTAAAAACTTCCTCAACCATTTTTCCAGCGAGCATGTGACCCTAACCGATTCATTTTGTGAATCACATTTATTGGAGTGGGAGGGAGAGGAAGTTCTCTTATGTTCGTCAATAAGCATCTCCCACATCATCCGCAGCACTGAGAATGTAAAGGGGCAAACTGATTGGCCCCTAAGTCTGGGGAAAAGCATCATAATGCTAATTGCATATCCGCTGCAATTACCTTTCTGTACTAATTACAGAAAAGCTAATTGTGAAATTAGCATTTTTTTCCAGTGTACAGTAGAGTGTCTGTGTTCAGTGTGTGCTGTAGGGGTGTCAGAAAGAAAAGGAACCCACGTGTATAAATGCAGCCTTGGCAAACTGAACCCGTAATCCTTATTTATAAAACCATGCTTTTTTTGAATTCATAAAGATGCAAGATCGTACGCCACATCTCGTCACCCACAACATGACTGGAAGCAGCAAATGTCTATGGAGAAGCCAGATTCCTCACACCCGTTGTTGACTTTACTCAGCCAAGGGGGGAAAACAAGATTTGCTAATATTCTTCTGCAATACACACAGCGTCTGTCATATTAGTGGCCTATTCTTTTGTTTGAACAGCGCTCTATTCCCAACCTAATGCTCAACATTCTCAACCCATCGTATAGTCGCTCTGTCTCGCAAAAAAATTAGTGCACAAAGGAGGAAGAGAAATGGTCTCATCCCTCCCTCTACTGCAGAGCTGTAGCTATGAAAAACAACCATAAGGAGGATAGATGGAGAAGGGAGGAAGGAAGGCAGAGAATGAAAACGATGAAGTGGGGGTGGGGGGCAGAGTGGTAATAGGTAAGAGGAGGAGTCGAGAAGAATGTGGTATATAAGTGAGGAGAGTAGGAGGGCGGAAAAAAAAGAGAGAAAGAAGGTTCAAGACATTGGCTCTTTAGGCCGATGGCACATATATGGGGCTATGTTTACTAATGGACACCATCACTCATCCACCCATTTTGCCCTGGCAATAGCACAGCATACTCGTAAAATAAGAGAGGCACAAAGAGAACAGAGAAAATGGAACATATCAGCAGGAGACTGCAGATCTATGCCGAGGCTACAGACCGTGTTATCCACACAGAGCTGTCTTTGTTATTTTAAGCTCTGCACTCCAAGGCTCACAAAACACACATTTTGCTTTCTTTTATACACTATAAGTAATATTTCCAGGCAGGAAATTACCACTTTCTGAGGGAAAAACATGATTTGAGATGGAAATGGTTTCAAAGGCTGCGGGTTTTGCACTGAACATTTACTTAACAGAGAGCAGCATTAAATGTAAATGTAAAGATTGAATCTGCAAACAAGTGTTTTAGCGTTGCCTGTGCATCAGACGGTGCCGGCTTACAATGTCAATGATTCAGATACAGCAGCATGATAAGTACAACCCAGTGTAAAAAATCAATGACTTATTAATTTGATTTTGTTCAGAAAGTCATTAGGCTTGAGATTACAGATGCAGAGCCAATTGCCTTATTCTCTCTAAAAGGTTCCCCCCATATTTTTAACAGCCTAGAGCTGATATGACAGACTGGTATCATAAATGAGACAAATCCATGTGTCAAATTATCACACTATTTTCACGTTTGACTTTGCTTATATCATCTTCCCGCTTTTTTCTGGATATATAGAAAACACAGATCATGAACTCAATTATAGACCAACCTAAGTAAAAAAGAAATAATAATAATAATAATAATAATATTAATAATAATATTAATAATAATTAAAAATGGGTAGTCTCGGGGTTAAGGCTCTGTGATCTTTTGGACGCTGCAATATCCCCAGTTTGACTGGCTGGGGACTTTGTTGACCTTTGTCTCTACTATCTGCTTTTCAAAAAGAGTTAACAATGGCACAAAAATATAAAAAAATGATATTAAAGTAAAGTATTATGATAAATCCAAAAATGTGTGCCCACTTTTATGTTAAAGGTCCCATGACATGCTGCTCTTTGGATGCTTTTATATAGAACTTAGCGGTGCTCTAATACTGTATCTAGCCTTAGTGCAGAATTATGATCTCATAAGGGGCAAGATTCCAGATTGGCCCATCTGAGCTTTCATTATCTCAAAGGCAGAGCAGGATACCCAGGGCTCGGTTTACACCTATCGCCATTTTAAGCCACTGGGGGACCATAGGCAGGCTGGGGCAACTCATATTAATGTTAAAAAAACATGCCATGGGACCTTTAATAGAAAATTATTAAAATATAGATTTCTGAATTAGTTGAGAGGTCTCCAATTTATTTCTCATTGTAGGGAGTCCTACACTATGTTTAGGCTTGCTAGTGAAGGACTATGAACAAGGTGAATGTACTTTATCGTAAATGTGTCAGAACAGCACAGAGAACCGAAAGGTCGGTTAATTTTAGAGAATAGGTATATATATATATATATATATATATATATATATATATATATATATATATATATATATATATATATATATATATATATATATATACATACTAAAATATATATAATACACATTTTCTATACTGTAAACCTACGACACCTACTATTTTAACATGTGAGCTTTATCTGGATACGGGGAAACGGTAATGCTGGTGTGAATGCAAGCAGAACGCATTGCAATCAAAAAGCTGTAGGATCAGCCAGAACACATCTGGAGGAAATGTTTATGTTAAACAGCACTGGAGAGGGACAACGCTATTCGAGCAAAACTGAAAACATGCATCAGACATGCAACACATTTCCGCAATTTATTAGATGTGGCCAAACAGATGGCAAAAAGGTTAGAAACAAGCTCTCTCCGAAGGTGTCTTACAATAAGGCAAAGGAGATCCACACTCAACAAATCCATCAGTTCTACCAACCTCATTTGCATATTCAGATCTGATCACAACAACACGACATCAGTGGGAGTAAGCCAATATAACATACAGATCGATCCAGATACAGATCGCAACGTTCTACTGGGTGTAAAACAAGTCTTTGCGATATCATGTCTTATTTTTCTGTTATTAGCACTTTCTTGGTAAATACTTTTATGCCTCTAGGCCTCCACTAATAATTAGTCCAATGACTTTATTAATATGGCAAAGTCAATTATTATATTCTCTTAAAAACAAGAATGATCTCCTTCAGGCTAAGGTATGGTATGGGAATAGATAGACTTGTTATTCTGTGAGAATCCAAGTTCTTCTTTTTATACCAAATTAATGCCCATGTGATTTCCATTTTATTTATCAAAATGTTATGGCCAGTCTACCAATACCGTATGATGAGAACAAGGTGCTATTTGTTGCACAACGGTGTGGTTTTATGAATTGCTAATGGTACAAATTATTTAAAAGGGGATGGTGAACCTGCATAAATAAAAATGACATGTAAAAATGGAAATGCATGAATAAATAGGATCATGAATGATAATGAAAAGTATTTAATTTTATTCAAACAAAATGTGCAGTATAACTTTGAAAACTATAAGAAACATGAACACTATTTAAATTCAAAATTCTTCAGTGATGACGTTTCGGGGTTCAGTGTGGAAATGTGTGTGATTACAAAAAACTACGCTGGTTTGGCATCCTGCCATTTCAAACATTTGCTTTAGGGTGTCTAACTGCACTCATGTACCTTTAAAAACATAAACAGCAGGGGGGTAGACTGGGTAAGCCCCGCCCACTCTGCCAGCGATATGATTTTGCTCTGCAGCTTGGTCTGGAAACCTACAGGCTTAATTCTCCTGCTTCAGTTCATAATTTTGCAGGAGCCAATCACACACTGGCTTATCTACTTTGCGTTCTATTGGTTGGTTTAACATGATGAAAATAGAGAAGCGACCAAGCAGCTTCTTGTTTTCACAACATGTCGGCTACCGAAGCGCAGCAACCCATTGATGCTGCTGTCGCTGCCATTTTAAAAGATTTCAAAGGCAAGTTTTTCTCTTAAAACGGAATAGAAACTTTCCCTGGGACAATTCCTACAAAAGAAGGATGTGTTTGCCTTACTACTGACCGGCTTTGGTAAAAGCTCACTCTGCCAGACCGTTGGTCTGATGGCTTTGAGGACTACAGAGTAATTTGAAGAATGCCCGTTGGTCACGTCTCTTGTGCAGAGAAAATAAAGAGCTGACTCCCCAGACCAGTGCTCAATCTCAAAACTATTGACTATTTGGCTTGGCTTGGCAATAGCCAGACTAGCTGGGAGGTGGTTTGCAAGACGGTCTGCAAGAGGAATCAGGTCCACCACTGGACCACTGATGAACTTGAGGCACTCTACCTAACTGTGGGTGAACTCCAAAACAGTGTAGCTTTGCATATTCAGTTAAAGAGAGTAACAGACATCAAATACAATGTGTCCCTATATGATTGGATTATACTGGGATCATATCAAATAAACATCAGCATAGAAGGAAGAGACCTCCATATGAACCCAAAGCTTATTGAGGTTGGCATTAAAAAAGTTTTTTGTCTAAAAACAGGCAAACATTGTCTTTTCTGACAAGCCGGGCACAGCAAAGTCTTTGTTATTCAATAAGGATTTAACCAGATTTCCCAGCATGCTTTGTAAAGTGTTACAGAATCGTAAACAACTGAGCCAGCTAATGGAACGACAGGACAACAATGTGGTCCTATTCATTTTGTGAAGGCAATGTGCAAAACTCTTGTGTCCTGGGAACGTAATAATCACACACCACAGTATGTGCATTATCTGTTAAACTGTGAAAGCTAAGTAAGTAGGTAAAATGTCTTTAAAGTGCGCTTATCACAGATAAAAATCACAAAGTACTTTGCTGGTACTGAGACTGTGTAACAGTATCACATTAACACTACAGTTCCTAAACACTTTGTCTAAATATGGCTCCTGTACAGAGTCCTGTTAAAGCATGTACACACAAAAGAAACTCTTGGAATATGGTTTTCTCATCTTAAATGAAGTGGGGCCACTCATACTGTAATAATATCAATAGCCAATATCTCAGATTCTCCAAGTCCTACAATTATTCTTTCATCATTCCAAAAGCACTGCACCATGAGAAACTGCTATTTCCTTGCAGGGAACCAATAACCTGGCCCTTCAAAACTCCGAAATGACTCTGCATGAAGCCCTGGAGACATGGTTGAGCGACAGCAACAGTAAAGGGAAAGACTGTTAGGTTCTACTTTCCATGCTCAGCTTCTTGTTCTTCTGGCTTTTCATTCCCATTTTGACACAGGCTATTGACAGGTCATAAAGGGAAAGACAAGACACTCATGATAAAAAAGTGTTTCTTTGTTGTGATGTTCCTATTGGGATCATTCACTATTTGTCGTCATGTGTCTTGTGTAGCTTAAGGTTGTTGTTTTTTTGTTTTTTTTTAAAGGTTCAATAAATAGAAGGGAAGCACATAGTTATAGAGTGCAGTAAAAATGCTAGATAAGTAGCCTTTAGGCCATTAAAACTTCCCTTCAACTTCAACACACAGAACACAACACACTATCATTAGAACTGCATAATAAAAGCCTAGATGGATAGCCAACATGGACAAGACATGCCAACGCGACCACGTAAATGAAAATTGATGGCTGTTACGCCCTGAAGATAAGCAGTAATGGAAGCAAAGGATGACAGGTTCAGGGACATGGGGGGACTGTGACATCTAAAGGTCAGCTCGCACTGCACAGTGGGAAACATGATAGATGCAAGATAAGAGGAGCCTGCAAAGTCAAATGACCTTTTTTGCAATCAAAACTTTTACTTAACCCTTGTATGATATTCAGGTAAAATTGACCCATTTCAAATTAGAAAAAAAAGGTACAAGTTGCATTTTGTCTACCTGAAAATCAACGGCCTTACCTTATTTTCTGGAAGAGGAACATGTATTCCTGACTCAATTCAGAAATTTATTCTGAATTTGACCACTTTTGTTTTTTCCAAGATAAGAATGATCACATAGTGGATTTTTAACATGAATTATAATCTTATGACCAAAAAAAAAAAAATATATGTTATCTCAATTGTTTGAAATTGAAATAAAGACCATATTTGTTAATAGATTATGAAGGAAAATTTTATTTCAGAATTTTTTTTTAAACCCAAAATAAGTCACGGGTCAATTTGACACGAGTGATACGAGAGGGCCCCGAAAGGGAAGACAATACAAGGGTTAAGGGGACAGTTTGACACTGGACAGACAATCAGTTGCCAGCATTTAACGACATCAGAGAAGAATGTGGGAAACATGACAACTAAAGATTTTTTTTTAAATGTACGAATGACATTTTGAATAAATTGTTTGATGCATTTTGTTTGTCATTCAAACAGCATAATATGTAGACAAAAGAAATTAACCTTGTAGAAATGTACACAAATTGTGTTAGTGTTAAATGTGTGTTTTTGCAGTTCATTACTAATGGGAATTTGAACTTGATTCTGCAAACATCTAAAAATCAAAAAAGTTTGCACTGATTTACTTCCACTAATCTCTATTCCCTACCTTCCCAACACACACACACACAATGATTTAGAATCCTTATGGACTTTAGTGCATTAAATGATTGAGCCCATTTCCCATCCAGTCCTACAACTTTCTGTACATTCACATGTGCAAGTCTGAACGTCATTAAAATGCCAAGCTAGCTTGGGCTTGGAGCGATAAGGGAATTTTCTTGTGAGTCATAAGCAACTTCTCTCCAAAGGGTTGAGGAATGTAAAAGGAGAGCTGTGGGACTGCAGTATGCTGTTGCTAAGCACTCCTCTCCTAGTTCATTTATTTCAATGGCACAGGCATTTGTATTTAACCCTTCCAGCCGTTTCTGATATCCTACCATTTGTCATCCTGACTATCTGGCTTGAGGAGCTAAGGTCGATTTACTTTTGTTCAATTTAAAGCTGAGCTGAAATAAAAAAGATGCTGCCCTGTGGTAGCTGTAACAATTACCTAACTATATCTGTAAACTGATGCAATTCAGGGGACTGAGCAAATTGCTTTGAATGGACACAAACCAAATCTTGGCAGGTTAAAGGTGGACCAACACTTACTGCTGCCCCCTTCTTCCAGCGCCTTTATTGTTTGCTCCTTGAGTCGGTCGGCCTCATGTTTCTTCCTTCTGTGTTCCTCTAGTTTGATCTGTAGGTCCTCAGCTACTTGCTGAAGCTCTCTGAGCTGGGCCTAAAGAGAGACAAACACAACGTCGAAGATTAGCATAACATGGTAAACATCATTACAGCTGTTTTTATACCATTCAATTAGTTAGCACATTAGTACCATGCTTTTCTAGTTACGCATCAAAAAAAAACATCTGTAATAGTTTTCTTAAAATAGAACTACACAGAAAGCCCCTTTTTAATTAGAAATGTCAAATAATTTAGTAAAAAAAGAAATTCCAGACATTGTGTTTCAATTAAACCTCCCATGTCACTTTGCCACCACTCTCAGCTCCAATCTCATAATTTTAATATTTGCTCCCTCTTTTTGTAAATTGTAACACTCATCCACTGCATTTAAAAAATACAAATGACACTTTTCCAACAACAGCCTTTAGCCTTAAAAGTGTTTAGAGAAAATGGTGGAAAAAGGTTTTTAGCATCCACCTCTGTCCTTGTCTCTTCCTCTTACCTTATCTTTCTTTATGCATCAGTAATATATCTACCTCCAGACCACAACCAGCTCACGTATTTACAAAACCTACAAAAAGCAGTCGGGCCGGCACAATGGACTATTTAAATCACTTGCGTCAGGAGGTGTTGCTGTCAAACCAAATATGACAGCTTTTGACAACCAAGCATAACCTATCATCACTCTCTGTAATGGACCAATTAATATGAAAGAGCAGCAGCTCCTTGTTTGCACGTGTGTGTGTGCGTGCGTGTGTGCATGTCAATACCACCTCCCGAACCCTCCTCCAAAACTCTCATATCATTGATGGATTCTGCTTGGCTCCGTTAGGGATGACTACCTTTCTAGGCCATGCTGCTTGCTTAGCCACCTTCAGCTTGCTGCAGTGATTTATGGACTCCATTTTGAGTATACAAAAACATATTTTCTTGTGCGTAGCACCCATAACATGTAAAAAGTTTATTCAGTGTTAAAGCACCCATACTATATAAAAAAAGGTTCATAAACGTATTTTTAAGTTGTACCAGAACAGGTTTATATGGTTTCATTTTCAACAAACACCAGATTTTTGTTGTACTGCACATTGCTGCTGCTCCTCTTTTCAATCTGTGTGTTTAGGTCTCTGTTTTAGCTACAGAGTGAGACATCTTACTTATATACTATCTTTGTTGGGAGAGAGCTAGATAACTCTTTCTCCAACTTTGGTCAGTACAAGGCAGGATTAGCTGGAAGACTTCTTCTAGACGAGGGCACATACCTGCAGAACAGGCACATGGAAGTAGTTCTTTTGGAGAGTATGGTGAACTATTGTGTGTTGAAGCAGTGTTTTGCCATTGAGAACGAGCTAGCATGCTAGCACTAGTATGCTACGGTTAGCCGCCTCGCCTCGGCTAATGACGTAGAAAGCTGTGCAGATTTTGAACAAGTCACCCAGAGACTGAGGGCAGAGGACATTCAGAAACCAAATCTCACTCAAAACAGCATGGATAGTTTGTATGCGTGTGGACGCAAAAGGTACACAAAATGACAAAATAATCCCAGAAAAGTGATTTTTTTTTCATAATATGGGCACTTTAAAATACTGTATGTAAAACACCATAAACCGATGCACTAATGTTTTTTTTTAGCAATATTCCAATTTGGATAAGTAAATGATAGTGTTTTTTTGTTTTACAAGATCAAGAAGTGCCAATTCACTACACAGTGTTTAAGACTTTCTCCAGAAAATCTCCAGAAAAACTGTAGTAGTCAGCCTGGACTGAAAAAGCACCAAATATGTTCCTCTTAAACCCTGAAAAGAGTCAGACAAAAGGTATATTACAAGGAGAGAAGTTTTTTTGTTTTTTTAAAAAGACTAGTCAAAGCTCCACATAATCCCATGCGTTAAAATGTACACTTTGACAGGGCTGACAGAAAGATAATTACAAATCTCCTGAAAGAGGATTTTATTGAATACCTATTTGTATTCAATTAACAGCCTATTTCTGCTGGTTCTATGGCAGGTATGCAGTGCTGACATGTTACATTCATTATATAAAGGCTTCTAATTTGATTAAAACGTTTGTTTCTTCAACAGAAGATTCTTCTTTAAACCTTGAACCTCAGGAAGAGTTCACTTTCGAGTCATTGTGTAGAGCTTCTGAGACGAGGCCCCTGAGGTAACCCTGCCGTATCAACAAAGACACTAAGAGAAGAGGATCACAATGTGCGGCTGGGTGACACTTCAGCCTCGATCTGCCAATCAGCCGCCACAGAAAAGAACATGGAACAAAAATAAATAAATAAATAAAGAGAACGGAACAGAGAAGAAGAGTGCAGGGTACACACTGAGAGACCATCAGCTGGCAAATCGGACATGTGTGAGCGTGTGCGTGCATGTGTGATAAAAAGTGGCCTTGAGTAAAATATCTGTTTGTAGTCAAACAACTGGTATTTTTTTAACTGTATCTTCCACTACAAGCAAGTCATGTTTTAAGCAAGCCTGACATTCTTGAAATGCTACAAACTCTGCTGTAAAGTGCTTCGAAATACCTTGGGAAAAAAAAAGTAATTTCCCACATAATCATTGCACAAAATAACACAGATTGAGTATAGCCCTGAGAGTCAGAGAACTGTGAGTGTACTGCTGCAGCAATTCTTTCAGAGTCCAACATGCTTATTTATAAAATGACCATAATTACATGTGAACATGAACATGTTGCCCCCCCCTTCTCATCAAAAGCTACAGACTCAGAAATGGCACATTCTAAGGAAAGCTCATTGTGGGACTGGCTCTAGTGGCTGTAATTCTGCACCAAGGCTGAATTTTGGGAAAGAGACTTCAGATACAGTATAAGGGGACCACTAAGGTCTATATAAAAGAGACTTCAGATACAGTATTAGGGGACCACTAAGGTCTATATAAAAGAGACTTCAGATACAGTATTAGGGGACCACTAAGGTCTATATAAAAGAGACTTCAGATACAGTATTAGGGGACCACTAAGGTCTATATAAAAGAGACTTCAGATACAGTATTAGGGGACAACTAAGGTCTATATAAAAGAGACTTCAGATACAGTATTAGGGGACCACTAAGGTCTATATAAAAGAGACTTCAGATACAGTATTAAGGGACCACTAAGGTCTATATAAAAGAGACTTCAGATACAGTATTAAGGGACCACTAAGGTCTATATAAAAGAGACTTCAGATACAGTATTAGGGACCACTAAGATCTATATAAAAGAGACTTCAGATACAGTATTAGGGACCACTAAGATCTATATAAAAGACTTCAGATACAGTATTAGGGGACCACTAAGATCTATATAAAAGACTTCAGATACAGTAATAGGGACCACTAAGGTCTATATAAAAGAGACTTCAGATACAGTATTAGGGACCACTAAGATCTATATAAAAGAGACTTCAGATACAGTATTAGGGACCACTAAGGTCTATATAAAAGAGACTTCAGATACAGTATTAGGGACCACTAAGATCTATATAAAAGACTTCAGATACAGTATTAGGGGACCACTAAGGTCTATATAAAAGAGACTTCAGATACAGTATTAGGGGACCACTAAGGTCTATATAAAAGAGACTTCAGATACAGTATTAGGGGACAACTAAGGTCTATATAAAAGAGACTTCAGATACAGTATTAGGGGACCACTAAGGTCTATATAAAAGAGACTTCAGATACAGTATTAAGGGACCACTAAGGTCTATATAAAAGAGACTTCAGATACAGTATTAAGGGACCACTAAGGTCTATATAAAAGAGACTTCAGATACAGTATTAGGGACCACTAAGATCTATATAAAAGAGACTTCAGATACAGTATTAGGGACCACTAAGATCTATATAAAAGACTTCAGATACAGTATTAGGGGACCACTAAGATCTATATAAAAGACTTCAGATACAGTAATAGGGACCACTAAGGTCTATATAAAAGAGACTTCAGATACAGTATTAGGGACCACTAAGATCTATATAAAAGACTTCAGATACAGTATTAGGGGACCACTAAGATCTATATAAAAGACTTCAGATACAGTAATAGGGACCACTAAGGTCTATATCAAAGAGACTTCAGATACAGTATTAGGGGACCACTAAGGTCTATATAAAAGAGACTTCAGATATGGTATTAGGGGGACCACTAAGGCCTATATAAAAGCATCCAAAGAGCAACATGTCATGGGACCTTTAATTAAAATAATGTATTAAGTAATGAGACCACTGAACCAGTAAATGTAACTTACAAACATCTAAAGAGATCCTCAGCTGCAAAATTTACCAATTTAATTTGCACCGAACTCCAGGGCTCCAGTTTTTAATTTGGCCTAGTGCTTGTTGAACGTGCTAATGGAGAGCAGAGGAAACTGAAGTAGTTTCTTGAAGCATAACATTGATTTAAAATGGGCTTAAAGGTGCTCTAAGCGATGCTGGGTTACATTACTTCTTCTTGACGTTCAAAGTATTTTCAAACAAAACGAGACTAGCTAAACTAAATTTTATAGCATTCAAAACAAAACTTTTTTTTTATGAAAGACCATTAAAAAAATGGACTAAAATGTCCAAAAAAGCTTAAAAATGTGTGGAGGGGGAAAAACCCACAAAAATGTCAAAAGGCGCAGAAAAGGTGTTCAGTAAATACTAGACACAATTTAATACAGTTTAAAACGCTCCATAGATTATATTATTCAAGAGAAAAGTTTCACAAATTTTACCCTAATATCCCACCAGTATGCAACCGATTTAAGTCCCAGATAGGTACTCTAGCACATTCTTTCTAGGCATGTAGTAAACTTCATTCATATTGGAAGTGCATTTTTCAGTTTTTTTTCTGAGGCTTTTGGTAAGAATCTGGTACCCGGCCCCTTGGTAGCAATCCTGGGGGCCACAAGTGTCCTCTACTCCATCAATAAATCTGAAAGAAGAGCCATTCAATTTGGGATGGTGATTGAAAAAAAGTTAATTTTACATGTATGGAAAATGGATTCTGTGCCTTCATATAGTTTGTGGCTGCAAGAACTTTCAAATACTTTGCATCTGGAAAGACAGATTTTATAATGAAGACAGAGGAGACAAGTTTGATACTGAATCACCTTAGAAATGTGAACCCATTGACATTGGCTATTTTATAAGACCTCACTTTGAAAATTAGTATGTGATTTGTAGATGTCCAATTCATTTAACTTTTATTATCTTAAGATGTTTCTGTTTATAGTATCCATCCTTACCATGACCATGGAATAGTATTGCAATCCAAGATGTGCTGTGTTCTTTATGTTCAGTATATTTAGTATTCTTTGTTAGGTTTTTATTTTCCTTTTTCCCTCTCCTCTTTCCTTATGCTTTTTCTTGAAAATCAATAAACATATTTTCAAAAAAAAAAGGCACAGAAAAGAAAAATGACAAAAACATCAGGGGGAAAAGCAACAAAGGTTTTTAAAAAGATGACCAAAACGCTGGAAAAAAGGTTTCAATTTCAACCCAGAAAAACAAAAACTTGCACGGTCGATGGGAAGAGAACACAAGGGTTAAAGCTCACATAAAGGTGCTCAGGAACTTTTATACCTGCACTAGAGAGAGCAACCTGTCTGGGAGCATCACCATTCGGATGGGTGCTAGCACTCAAAAAGACAACCTTGCCCTTCAGAGGGTGGACCGCTTGGCTGAGCGGATCACTAGAGCTCCTCTCACCAATATACAGGACATTTACATTAGGAGCTGCGAGGCTAAGGACACAAAGGTTCTCAGGGAGCCCAGTCCCTCCAGCAAGTCCCTGTTCTCTCTACTGCCATCAGGGAGGGGTTATCGCTGCCTGAGAACAAACTCATGAGGATGAGGAGGAGCTTCTCCCTCAGGCTGTCCGTCTGCTCAATGACAACTGTGGCTCAATGAGAACCCTCCCCCTTATTTTTTTATTCTCTTACTTCACAAAGAATTTCACACATTGTACTGTGTATGATTGTGTATGTGACCAATTTGAAATACAGTATATAGGCTGCGATAGACATGAAACACACATCTTTCACAAGTCTTTCACTTTTCAGATAAAAAGTTTTTGGGGGACACCCCTGATGAGTATCTTCTGTCATGACTACATGCCATGCAGTAGCAGTTACTTCAGCAGAATTCAGTGTACCTGTTTCTCCCTCCAGAGCAGCACTCCTTCCTCAATTAGTTGCTGCTTGAGTTGCAAACCCTCGTCCAAGGTCCTCATCTGGCCCTCCACGTATGCCCTCTCTCTCTGTCCCAGATTCCTGGAGGAGAGGGAGAGCATGCACAGTCCCATCATTACTGAGAGAAAACATCGGTCACCCCTGCTATGGTCATTGAGATGGCGCAATCCAATTTTTAAGGGCCCACAATGCAGCGGGATTCCAAATGGGACAATAGATAGAATAGAGTAGAGTAAATAAGATGGAGGCTGATGCTCTGTGGCTGAACTAAATTGTTTTTGAAGGCGCGCAGACACAATATGAGCGTGGACCTTGTGAAAACTTAATGAGATGTACTCTGCTTGTATGTGGTTTTGAGGCAAAAGGCAGGGAATGAAATAACAAGGACTGTCAACAAAAAAGTGGGTTATCATATTAAAAGTTACATTTACACACGGGCTACATTTCAGCATCATAGTATGGTCAATCTTTGCAGCTCAGATAAGATGATAAATATGACCTGGCAGGGGCCTGTGTTTCGCATTTCGCCGATGTCTAAATGACCGCTAGGCCTATCTACGGGACGGAATAGATTTCGTCGCCACTTAGCTAAATGTCTGCGCTGCCCTCTGATGCTCCGAAACGGACGGTAGAGTCAACAGAAACAGTGCTGCATGGGACACTAATTAGCTTAACATCACGTTTGGCAGCATTGATGTTAGCCTACTGTTAGCAAGTAATTTAATGGATTAAGCATGGTTAAAATGCTGGCAGCTAAATGGTGTGTGTATGTGTGACTGTATTTTCCTGTAGAGGATTCCAATACTGGGACATACAACAGTCTGCCGCTAAGGTTTTGAGCTAAAAGACACAAACTAGCGCTGATCACTGCTAGGGGGGGGGGGGGGGGAATCAATACAGCATAGTATCACGATATTTTCGGTGGCAATACTGTATCAATATAGAGACGGCAAGTATGGATCTCTTATTATATATGTGTTGGTCAGTTTGTATGCATGACAATCCCGTTTTGCAGGAATAAAACTGAAGCAATATGAAGAAACAGAGAAACGTTTTAGATAAAACTGGGGACATCATTTGAAATTGGGAAAAATTAGAAGTTGGAAAAAAGGTTATAAATTGCAGTATATTGCAGAATATTGTAATAATATCGTATCATGGCATAAGTAGTCATTGATGTTGTCTGAAAAACAACACAGACTAAAGGTTGTGTTTACAGTCTGCAAATCCCAAATGTCAGTTTTCATGTCATTTTTTTGTTGTTGTATGTATCAAGATACATACAACAACAAATGTATTTTTATACCATGATAATGTATGATATTTTGTGTATTTCTTTCTTTAAGCATCAATACAAAAAAGGTTGTGTTTACTTAAAACTGGTAACCCTTGTGATGCATTCATAGTTATTGTAAAATACCCTTTTCTTCTCTGTTTTGGTCATTTAACAACAATCTACTGGTGAAAGAAGTTCTTATTGTCAAAAGTTATTACGTTTAATAAATCATTTAAATTCTCCCCCCCTTTTTTCTGCTGATGCGAAAATTGAACCGATACGGGAATCAAAAACGGTTAATAGATTAAGAATTTGTCATCTCAACTTTTCACCAAATAATAGAAAAGTATCGATAATGGTATTGATAAAGACTCAGATCGGACTTACTCGGTCCCCATCCTTACTTAGGATCTGGTTATTGAGAGAACAGATTTACAGTGCAAAAAAAAATAATGATTATTGTAATGAGGTGGGGAGTCAGATCTGTTTTCATCGTGCATGAACAACAATGCGATGCATATACATTACAAGAGCAGGTCTGAACTACATCAAGGTTTTAAATCATAGTGACACCATGCCCCCTGGTGGCACAGTGAATGACTCACTATCACATGAGTGCAGCAAGTCTATCTCACTGCTGCTGTGATAAATCTCCTTATGTTAAAAGACAACTTGGAGTCAAGACGATCTGCATTTTTATAAAATTGCCCAAAATGTACTGTTTGATACCTTTCCTAAACAAGAATGGAATGGTTGAGTATTTATATCTTTAGCAATGTGTGGGCCTCCAATGCCATATTTGAGTCAAAATCTGCATGTGTTATTTCATAAATATTGAATCTCGGTTTTGATTCAACTGACCAGCAAGTGTTCTGGCAGTGAGCGTGGCTGTTGTATTCATCGGAGGCATCGCAGCAATCTGGCACGAGACACAGGAGAAACCAATCCAAAGCACATACAAGAGAACAGAAGAGCATTCAATATATCAGCAAGAAGAGGGGAGCCACATGTCTACTCTAAATTATGTGATTAATACATCATTTGGCAAAAAAGAAACAAACACAGATCAAAGTTAATAACAAAGCACATCAACAGCAACTGGGTGGTTGACGTGAACTCAAATCCAAAGTGGAAAAAAATATATTTATAAAATTTATGTCAAATGACATATAATTATATTGCTTAATATGTGAATAAATAAAAACTGAATGTGTCCCTTTATAATTCCTTATTTATTTTGTATTTTATTAACTTTTTTGTGTGGTAGTCCCAAATATTGTCCACCGGTGTGACACCATTTTTAATGTTAATATTTAATTCAGAAATTGTGTGACGGATAAGACAAATATTCACAATCCTTATTAGTTTGTCCTAATTATATTCCCACATCAAAAGTAACTAATATAAATTCGCAATCATGCTATTATCTGACTATAAGATGTACACATAGGGACTTTACCCAAAGGTCTAGACTATATTCATTATAATTACTATAAAACCGAACGAAACTTCATTCCATCCTTATATGTGCACAGTGATGATATCATTATTATAGCAGTCAACACTTTTTACATGAATTTGTGCATTAAAATGCCTTTTCCACTTATAACTCAGTGTGTCACACCACAGGACATTCCGTCACACCATTGGACAACAAAAAGTACCGGTATGCCCCTGTTTTCACATTTATTGTTTCTTGTTCAAATTAATTTAAAAAATCATTAAATATATTTACAACTTTAAGTTCAAATGTTTGTTGTACAATAAAATCAGAAGAAAAAAAGAAGAAACCAACATTCCCATAAAAAAGACTTGGGAGCCATGGTAACATTGAGCAACATAACATGAACATGTAAACAAAATTGACCTGGCTTATTACTTTTCTTGTTCAAATTTATTTTAATATTCTCTGAAATAAAAAGCTACAAGCTTTAATTAAAGCTGCAAGCAGCGTAGGACGAGCCCTTGCTCATCTGCGCACGTCGGGGTTACTGGCAGACGCCGCTCTTTGCGCCCGTGCATTTGCGCGGCACTCAAACACCGCAAGTCGTCACCAATGAAAAGGACACTCCCTGCTGAGCTCAATGATACCTCACACGAGACTATACAGTGCCTTGCGAAAGTATTCGGCCCCCTTGAAATTTTCAACCTTTTGACACATTTCAGGCTTCAAACAAAAAGATATAAAATTTTATTTTTTGTGAAGAATCACCAACAAGTGGGACACAATTGTGAAGTGGAACGAAATCTATTGGATATTTTAAACCTTTTTAGCAAATAAAAAACTGAAAAGTGGTGCGTGCTAAATGATTGGGCCCCCTTGCGTTAATACTTTGTAGAGCCACCTTTTGCTGTGATTACAGCTGCAAGTCGCTTGGGGTATGTCTCTATCAGTTTCGCACATCGAGAGACTGACATTCTTGCCCATTCTTCCTTGCAAAACAGCTCGGGCTCAGTGAGGTTGGATGGAGAGCGTTTGTGAACAGCAGTTTTCAGCTCTTTCCACAGATTCTCGATTGGATTCAGGTCTGGACTTTGACTTGGCCATTCTAACACCTGGATACGTTTATTTGTGAACCATTCCTTTGTGGATTTTGCTGTATGTTTGGGATCATTGTCTTGTTGGAAGATAAATCTCCATCCCAGTTTCAGGTCTTTTGCAGACTCCAACAGGTTTTCATCCAGAATGGTCCTGTATTTCAGGATGTATCAGGCCCAAACCATGCTGCTGCCACCACCATGTTTGACAGTGGGGATGGTGTGTTGAGGGTGATGAGCTGTGTTGCTTTTACGCCAAACATATCGTTTTGCATTGTGGCCAAAAAGTTCGATTTTGGTTTCATCTGACCAGAGCACCTTCTTCCACATGTTTGGTGTGTCTCCCAAGTGGCTTGTGGCAAACTTTAGACAAGACTTTTTATGGATATCTTTGAGAAATGGCTTTCTTCTTGCCACTCTTCCATAAAGGCCAGATTTGTGCAGTGTACGACTGATTGTTGTCCTATGGACAGACTCTCCCACCTCAGCTGTAGTTCTCTGCAGTTCATCCAGAGTCAACATGGGCCTCTTGGCTGCATCTCTGATCAGTCTTCTCCTTGTCTGAGCTGAAAGTTTAGAGGGACGGCCAGGTCTTGGTAGATTTGCAGTGGTCTGATACTCCTTCCATTTCAAAATGATCGCTTGCACAGTGCTCCTTGGGATGTTTAAAGCTTGGGAAATCTTTTTGTATCCAAATCCGGCTTTAAACTTCCCCACAACAGTATTACGGACCTGCCTGGTGTGTTCCTTGGTCTTCATGATGCTCTCTGCGCTTTCAACAGAACCCTGAGACTATCACAGAGCAGGTGCATTTATACAGAGACTTGATCACACACAGGTGGATTCTATTTATCACCATCAGTCATTTAGGACAACATTGGATCATTCAGAGATCCTCGCTGAACTTCTGGAGTGAGTTTGCTGCACTGAAAGTAAAGGGGCCGAATCATTTTGCACGCACCACTTTTCAGTTTTTTATTTGCTAAAAAAGTTTAAAATATCCAATAGATTTCGTTCCACTTCACAATTGTGTCCCACTTGTTGGTGATTCTTCACAAAAAATTAAATTTTTATATCTTTATGTTTGAAGCCTGAAATATGTCAAAAGGTTAAAATGGAGGGAGGGAGGTTAAGAGGGAGAGAATGATGGTTTAGTAGCTCTTGATAGAGCCTACATCCACTGGTGTGATGCTAATTTCATGTCACACTATAGGACAGTGCTGTCACACCAGTGGACGTTTTCAGGATCTAGGCCAGTTTGCGGCCTAGCTATATGAGAGACAGTCTTCAAACCTGACTAACAGTGTTAAAGTTTACATTATTTTCAATAGTCAATCAATATAAATTTATGAAAATGTTCAGATCAATACTAAATTACGTCACACCAAAGGACAGCATAATGGTTACCATTTCCAACAGTGCACGGAAATAGCCATATTATGAAAATATTAGAGACAGAACTCACAATGTGTGCAGTCCATGTGCTCCAGTGAGGTCTACTGTACTATCTGGATGAAGAAGGGCCCCTCTCAGTAATAGGGTGCCCAAATTAATGCCCGATTTATACATAAAGAATGGCGTCACACCAGGTGGACACCAGTTTTGCGGACAAAATGTAATGTGTCATAATTATTCTAAATAGGGACCTTAAAACGTATAACCTTTAGTTTCATTAAGTTCACACTACTATAACATCTATTCAAGTATTTTAATGGATTTAGACTGATCTTTCATTTTATTACAGTAGTTTTAAGATAAGCAACGCCACCCCGGACAGTCACGCCACAGGACAAATGTCATGCATAAAACGAAATATTTACACATTTGAATTATGATGCTCATTAATTAAGATGTATTAGTTCTGGAAGATTACATTGTATATAAAAGCATATATTTTAATGAAATATTATAAATATTTATTTATATTTGTCACCATGAACACAAAAATGGAGCGTCACGTCAACCACCCAACTATGAATAATTACATTTCAGGAGCTTTTGGAGCACAGCATCGGTCCATTTCTGCCCCCAACAAATGTGACCACTACAACCATTTGCTTTTCAACATACAGTACATCACGTGTTGTTCATAAACATTTAGTGACAAACAGAATTACTCTGAAAAAAAGCTAATGTAATAAGAGTAATGCTAAAATAATTATCTGATTAATAGATTTGTCAAATTGACAGAAATTTGAAAATTTGCTGCTGTTGTTTGTCATATATGGCAGTTAGCTGAATATTTTAAAGATGCCATATTGTGGTGTGGAAAATTATAATTGATATTTTTCAGTACTTTCTAATAGTGCTGGGCAATATATCGATATTATGTCGATATCGTGATATGAGACTAGATATTGTCTTAGATATCTGTTGTAACTGTTCTATTATTTGCCTTTACCCACTTAGTCATATCCACGTTACTGATGATTATCAAAAATCTCATTGTGTAAAATATAATCTCATTGTGTAAAATATATTCTCATTGTGTATATATTTTGTGAAAGCACCAATAGTCAACACTACAATATTGTTGCGATATCAATATCGAGGTATTTGGTCAAAAATATTGTGATGTATGATTTTATCCATTTCGCCCAGCTCCACTTTCTAACTACTTCATAGATAAAATAATGAATTGAAAAAAAACATAGTTTGACAATTTGGGAAAACTGCTTATTCACTTTTTTTTAAGCATTTTCTGCAATAAATATGAAGGCGCCGCCAACCGCCACTTAGCATCGGTAAGCGGTTAGCCTAAAAACTGGAAATGGGGAAACTGCTAGCCTGGCCCTGTCCAAAGTTTTAAAAAAATGTTGCCTACCAACACCTTTAAAGCTCACTAATTAACATGTTAAATGTTGTTTGTTTAATCTGTACAAAAAGAGTAAAGAGTAAAAAAGAAAAAAAGGAGAAGAATAAAAAAGGAGCCAGGCTCACTGTTTCCTTCCCATTTCCAGTGTTAGTGCAAATCTAAGCTAAGTGGTTGGTCTCTGCATCCTTACACCTAATAGACAGACATAAGAGTGGCAGAAATATTCTCTTTAAGGCTTGAGTCACTTTTCAACCTCAAGGAAGTTTAGATCTTTTTGTCTGTATGACATCTCTCTCTCTAGTTCAGAGAGGGTCTCAGCCACAGCCGATCTGCTGGATGGTGTTTTGTAAGTGCTCAGATCTGGTTTTTGCTCAGATGTTTCCCCACAGAGAGTGGGCACAGTGTGATATTTCATAATTACCCAGATCCCTATTGGTGACTGGTGGAATGAGGGCTTTACAGCACGGGAAGTAGTCTGGTTTTCACCAGATCAAGCCAAGCTCAATAGTTTTGAGATTGAGCGTTGGTCTGGGGAGTCTGCTCTGTATGTGGTGTTATGTCTGTCTGTATGTCTGCACAAGAGGCGTGACCAACGGGCATAGTTCAAAGGACTCTGAAGTAGACGCGACAGCGGCATCAACGGCTCTGCTGCGCTTTAGTGGTGGTTGATAGCCGCCATGTTGAATGTAAACAAGAAGCTGCTCGGACGCTTCTCAATCATCATCGTGTTAAACCCGCCAATAGCGGAACGCAAAATTGTGAACTGAAGCAGGAGAAATAAAGGTGCAGGTTTCCAGACAGAGCTGCAGGTTGAAATGAAATCACTGGCAGATTGGTTGGGGTTTACTTAGTCTACATAGCTAATGAAAATCTCTCAACAACCAGCCGAAATATTCCACTGCTGCGATTTCATTCCTTCAATTTCTAACCTATGGTTTGCATGATGTCTAATGCTGCTGAAACCGCTGGTGACAGAGAGTAGATGTCGACAACTACATGTACTGATTTTCTCCAAAGTGGAGAGCTACTGGAAAACAAAATTGAGAAAGGGGGCTGAAAAACATCTGATTAGGCATAGAGTGTGGAAGATTGTACAAGAAAGAATTGAGAAAAAGCTTTGAGGAAAAGGACAGATGTTATTCAAGGAAAACGGGGAGGAGAGTGAGCAAATTGGTACGCGTGTGTTAGAGAGCCATGTTTGCTGTGTTGACTCTGTGTCTAACTCTGTTTGTTTGTACTACAGACAAAAAAAGTTTGTATACCTATATGGCAACTTTCTTAAATGTCCCATGGCATGGAAATTTCACTTTGAGGTTTTTAACATTAATATGAGTTCCCCCTGTCTGCCTATGATCCCCCCGGTGGATAGAAATGGTGACAGGTGTAAACTGAGCCCTGGGTATCCTGCTCTGCCTTTGAGAAAATGAAAGCTCAGATGGGCCGATCTGGAACCTTGCCCCTTATGAGGTCATAAGGAACAAGGTTACCTCCCATTTCTCTGCTTTGCCCTCCCAGAGAATTTGGCCTGCCCATGAAAAAGAGACATCATGGCTTTCAAACGAGCAAAGTGGCAGTTGTTCAAGGCCACACCCCCACCCTCCACCTTAAGACAGCGATTAATTTGCTGCAAGAATGAATCAGTGGCTGCCCTTGTTGTCCTTGAAAAACTCTGAGACAGACACATTGTTAATCCATTGCCTCACTTCAGGTTCTATAATGTTTATAAAGTCCCCTCTCAGGAGACTATTATTTGATCCAGTGTAATGCAATATGAAAAGCCTCACCACAGATGCCATCATTGACTCGCGATGATGGGATGTAGTGTGGGCGGAAACCCAGATTGGTGCAGTAGAATCGGCCACGAGGACAGGCTGAGGTGCCTACGTGGGGGCAGGAGCAGAGGTCATCAGCACTGCATAATAAACTTTTAGAAATAAATTAATCAAAATCAAAGACATTTAAAACACATGCACAAGGGCTAATAAGAGTAACCTAATAGTATGTCTCTTTTCAATCATCACTTGTAAAAAATTACGCTTGCATTTTGTTTTTGATTTTGTTTTTCAACAGCCACCCAGGCACCCACCTGTCACCTAGTGCCACCTATCAGGTGGGTGCTTAGTGGCAGCAGTGTGCAGTTCATAGCTGTTTGCACCAACTCTTACTCTGATTCTCCACTGGGCACGTCTGGCTGCATTCTGGATTTGTTACGTCCTCCGAGGTGCCATACCACACCGGGAGCGTCTCAGAAGCAGAGCATCTTGCTGCCCAACTTACAGATTTTATTGTCTCTACACGTACTTTACAGAACAATCCTGTGTTTATTAAGCTAGTATCTACCTTCCACTCTAAGCACTAGTGCAATTAAACTCCATGCCTCCTCTTTTCTGGTGATGTCTTATGTTTTTTTCCGCAGCTTGCATGAAAATAGACCTGGCACGTATCTTTAGCGGTGCGGAGCTGAAAGCCGCTTCACACAAGCTTCTAGAATGTGTATCAAGCATTGACTTGAATGGCAGCAATTGCGGTCACAGAGGTCGCGGTGCCTCCGGAACGCAGCGCAGACGCCCCAGTTGAAAATAGGGGTTAGAAGACAAAATCATCAGGGATTGTTGCAGTTCCTACAACGTAACATTCCTAGAAACCTTTTTTTCTTGTGTTCCGACTGGACCAATTTGGGGATTTCGAAGTTCCTCTGACCGCAGATCCTATAACTCTTTTAGCTCTTATTTCAGGGCAGGGTCTTTTCGCTGTTCCCTTTTCCACATAGGAACCTAGGTCAACGAGAGCCGGGTTTCCGGTACTGACAGACCAACGGGACAATTTTTGCCATCTTATGCGTCACTAAATTCACTTCTGAGAACATTTAGGCAAGAAATGAACTGTTTAGATTTTGAATATAAGCAGTAGTGTTGCTGAATTGACAGACAGACAGACAGACACACACACACACACAAAGGAGAGAGAGATAGGCCTACCCGTTTCTTTTTGGGAGACTTGTTTAAATAATGACATAGGCTATATACATTAGATTTAGTTCATACTTTTTTTGTGATTTTAACGCTATAAAGACCGTTGCTGTGCTTGTGTCCCCCCCTTACCCCTCCTACCAGTCCTTATGGCCACTTGACCAGCGCGAATGCAAATGGAAAAAAAAAAAACTGTTATGGGGGAGAGTAGTTAGTAGAACTGTTTAGAAGTGGACTGTTCCTATGACTATGTTCCTGTAACTACCTGGTCAGAATGTGGCTTATGCACCACTACTCAAATAGGGCATGGCTGTATCAGCTGCCAATATACAGTATGGGGTCAATCACTCCACTTCTTGCTTTTTCTGCACACAGTTTCTATATAAGTTTATCTATCCACCAATGTACAATGAACTGAATTTTTTGCATTCTCAAAAAAATTTATCACTTGTTTTATGAAAAACATATCTGAAAAGTGAGTCAAATTATGTTATTTCCCCACAAACAGCGTGCAGTAATTATTAACAGTGCAGGTCACAGCAGTGAATCACAGTTTGACCACATTGGTTAAACAGACCCCAACTCGCCCATAGCTGAACTTTTTACCAGGTTCATCAGAGCCATCTTCACAGTCGCAGTAGTCATCATTCACCTGCTCAAAGGGGATGACCTTCGACCCATCAATGCACAGAAAAGACTTCCTCTCCCTGTAGAACCGCTTGTCTGTTACAGAATAAAAACATGACAGACTAATGTATGCGTATGACCTTGAGCTGCAGCTAGAACTGTATCCAAACACAGAAGCAGACTTTGAACATTTGGTATCTATAGCTAATATTTATTTCAGGATAAAAGCTCAGAGCTTGAGTCCAGAGACTGTACATAAATGCTAACGTTACTGGGACTATTTCAAAAACAACAAAAAACCTTTAGGGTTAATATTATTGCTACCAGACAGAAGAAACTTCAAATCATGTGTACAGTTGTTAAAAAATATCTGTAGCCATGGCAACTTGATAAGAACTTGCGGCATGTTGTCTGCGTTGAAGATAAGGACCTGTTAAAGTCACAGCACGTGACACCGTGCACTGTTATTTACAAATAGCATGATAGCAACTTAGCCTAAAGCTAGCTCGAAGGGGACAGTGAACTTACAAGACGAAGATATTCCTCTTATTTTCCGCGAGTCTACGAAACCACACCAAAAGACAGCGGCGATAATAATGTGGAAACGCATGTCAGGTGGCATAATTGTAAACAGTTTGCCTCCTGCCTCGCAAAAACCCACTCAAAGGTGTTTTAAACTCATGACATCCAACATTTATACTGGCCATGTCCTGACTTCCTGAAACATGCGGTCTCGTGACGCTTCTGAGCCTTTCTATTGGGTTTTATTTAAGCCGCGTGTGCTTTCCTTAACCAATCCTGAGGGAGAATGTTGTTCACAAGACAGACACATAGACAGTTAAAGGACAGAAATCTCATCTCAAAATGTTTTGAAATGTATGGTATATAAAACAACACATACAATCACACTTGAAGGAAAACATAGTATTACATATTTTGAATGTAAAGATAAAAATGTATGTAATATTGTTAATCTTTTCATTTTATTAGGTAAGTTTCACACTCATAAATCAAAATGTTCCAAATCAAGACCATGTTTCAAACTATTCCAAATTTAAATTTAAATACATTTAAAGTTTCTTAAATTAGTAACAAATAAGAAAGCTATAGTTACAGTATATCTGAAATAGAACATCTGTTGTCAGTATCATTAACAAGGTTTGTAAGTCTGTCACATTTTTATTTTTATTTTATTTATTTATTTATTATTCATGTTTGTTTACTGTACTTATCGCTTTCTTACTTGTTCTTGTTGTACTTGTTGCATTTTATCAGTTGCAATTATGTATCTATAATCTTATGTTTATGAGCTGTGATGTCTGTGAATGTTTGTAAATTGATTTCTAAATAAAAAATAAATAAAGTGTTTTTCAAAATGAAAAGTGGAGCAATTTGTGAGCCTTTTTTGGCTAATGTTAGTTAGATTTCTTTGTAATTGGTAAATAGCATTTTCTTTGGTAATATGTTATGAATATTGTGACAAAATATGCTGCCCCTCACTAGACCTTTTTTCCACAGCAGGAAAAGCAGGTGTTAGCCTACTAATAACAACACAAATGATTGCTCCCTTTAATTACAGTGTTCCAGTGGAAGTGACGGCGAGCCAATATGCGTTAAATGGAATCCAGCCATTATGCATTTCATTATTTACACCAGTGCTTTTCCTACCTAAAGCAAGAGGGGCAGTAATTAGCCTGCCATGGCAACCAAATGCATAGGCCTACTGACTGAATATTAAACTCATGTGTGGTATACTTCCCTTCAGTAGGCCTGTCACGATATGGGACTTATAGGCCAGATGTAACACTCTGGCCATTACACACTCATTAACTACATTGTAACAGAAACTCTTTGGCGTTTCAACTTTTAATTTAATTTAATTTGCATCATTTTAAAATAGGCCAAGTAATGAAAATATGAAGGTGGGTGTTCTTTTTTAATCTCATATTATGGGAATTTAGATAGATAGATAGATAGATAGATAGATAGATAGATAGATAGATGGATAGATAGATAGATTATTAGTCCCACAATGGGCAATTACAATTTACACTCTGTTGTTATTACATACATTACACACAGGCTTAAATTACACACACATGCTCAGTCCTTCTACATGCACTAATGGAGAGATGTCAGACTGTGTGGGTGGGGGGGGGGTGCCCATCGAAAGGCACCCCGAGCAGTTGGGGGTTCGGTGCCATGCTCAAGAGCAGATAGATAGATAGATAGATAGATAGATAGATAGATAGATAGATAGATAGATAGATAGATAGATAGATAGAGAGATAGATAGATAGATAGATAGATAGATAGATAGATAGAGAGATAGAGAGATAGATAGATAGATAGAGCCTATTGGCACAAAATCATGAACACATATAAAACAGTTAGAGCACAGTTTTTATTAATTATTAATAAACAATCTTTACAAATTTTACACGATAAAAAGCAAATAGTTCTGAAAAGGAAATTGTAACAATGCCTTGATTTCAATCAGCACTTTAACTGGGTTAAGGCACTTAAAGTTGATGTAAAGGCAGGCCTAAATCTGAAGCATGTTTACAATAAGATTAGCCAACCTAATAACATGTTTTCAAATTTGTCATTTGTCACTGTTAAGTCTTGTGTAAAGACCTGTACTGCACAGTGACTCCTTGCTCTGAAGGTAAGAAAGGTCTCGGATCATGCCCGGGAAGGAATACGAGTCCAAGGGTGGACGCAGTGGAAACACTGGCATCAGTCCGGATGTCATGTATGGTGACATAAAACCTGCCATGCCGCCGTTTGCAGAGGAATAGGCCAGCCGCAAGGGACTTACACCGAGGCGGGGGCTGAGCCCGTACAGACTGTCAGCGGCCGTCGGTGGCATGTGGAACGGGGAGAACGCAGACTTGTTCCCCTGAGCACCGAGCGCTCCAGGCAGTCCAACAGAAGGCCTGAGGGCGTTTGCTTGATTAGACAGAGACAAGCTATCAGAGTCAATTTTGTTCCCTTTGGAGCTCAACACCAGTTCAATTGATCTGACAATGTCGCCTTTGCATGTTCTCACCATAGACTCCAGGGTGTCCCGCTTCTGATGGGGGAAGATTTTGGCCATGATATCAGTGGGGTCCCGGTCCAGGCCTCGGTAGTCCTTGGGTTTCTCCGACTCGCTGCCTGACTCCGGATCCGACGAGGAAAGCGACCCCTGTGGACTCTCTATGTGGTCTGAGCGCTGATCGAACACTGGGGATGGACTGGCGCTGTCTTTGAATGCAGCGGCGTGGTCCTTGTTTGGAGACAGATCTTTCTTGTCAGTTGGAGAGGGCAGCCGTACGGTGTGGGATGCAAACAGGGGTCGACCCATGAATCCGTTATAAAAGTTGTACTTGCTCAGTTTGTCATCTGAAATGAGGACAAACAGGTTTAAAATCTTATGCGCAAGGTTCTGTTTGCGTAAAATCCAATACCATCTTTAAAAATAAATTAGGCTAGCCTACTGTTGGCTATATTTTGTGGTAGCCAAACTTTAATCTAACACAAACTGCAAATGAACCAAATAACATGCCAGTGAATTCAAATGAGTGATGATAATAATAAGCAATTTAAAGATTGATTAAAAGAATCTCCAATGTCAAACATTGTTGCCAACTTACCATGTTGTTGGTTCTCTGCTCCGAAAACATCAAAACCGGGAGCTGTTGGAGGTTTGCTGGTAGTTGCATGCCCCCCGGGGCCTACGGCTGCCGCCTGAGGGATTCCTGTTTCCCCAACGATCCCCGAGCCGGGGTACATGAGCCGGAGCTCCCGGGCCTCGCTCTCCTCCTGAGCCTGCTGCCTCCTCAGTGCCACCTGCGCGGCCATCACCCGCTGCCTCTCCGCTATCAGAGTGCACTTTGCGCACACGCAGTCTCTCCAGCGACAGAAACGCTTGTGGCCTTTCAGCGCGGAAACAACGCCGTGGTTTCTGCATCTGGCGCACTTCGGGGTGCGGGGGTAACCCCTCTCCAGCGCGGGGTTACAACCCCGGAGGATGAGATGCGGAGGGCGCAGGAGGGAATGAGGCACCTGCAAACCACCGAGAGGGTTGGCGGTGTGCCCGGCCAGGCCAAGCGGTCTGATCCTGCTGTCCATTGCCTGAATAGTTGCAAACACAACGTCTTAAAGTCCAATACAATTATTCAAGTACTCAGTCAAGTGATGTGGCCTTCTCTGAGTGACTGGTGTCTCTGTAATGCCGGTGGCACCCTGAACCAGCGCGCCTTAAGTGTCTCCTCTCCAGGTGGTTTTACATGAAATACAACACCCCGGTCACACCCCTTTCCGCTCTAGTTAATACCCTATCATGTTTATTTGCATCCCGGATGAATAGTGGTCTAATCTGATCCAACTGAGCCTATTTGCAGCTGTGGTTTAAGAAAAGTTAGGCCTACCAAGACAAGACTTTGTATGATCTGGAATTGGCATTTTAGACATTGTGATCTGTAGGAAATTACATTCAAGAATGCACTGAAGTGTTGGTTGTTTTAAGAGTTATGTTTAATATGCACCACCAGTCAAAACATGTTACTTTGTTGAATTAGGAAACCAAGCTTTTCAGAAAGAAAAACATGTTGCCTCAGGTCAGTTAGATACAATGACCCTCATTGGTTGCTCTACTGAGCAATGAATATTCATAATTGGGATGCTTTTAACAGAACAATGGCCCTAATAATGGTCACAAAAGCAACAGGTAATTATCTACCTGGTTATTCTGTTCAACAAATTACCTTGACAAAAGACCCATCTGTCAACAAACACCCAGCAAGATTGGTGGATCACTAATTACACCTTGTCACATGTTTCATTCATTTCTCTCCATTTAAGTAGGATCCAGTGACACGCAACAGATTGCCTTACAGTTAATACATGAAAAACAACTTGAGCATAATGTGACAAACAGTCACCAAGGGAAACCCATAACTGTTAGTGCATGCAATTGAACATCATGCACACTGTCCTCCTCAACTTTTTGTATTCACTGCAGTAGCCTATACACAAATACAGTTTGTTATGTGCTTATTATTACATGCTTAACTGATATGGCATGCACAAACACTTAAAATGATAACTAAAATAGACATATCCCAATCATCTGTAAATGTAAGAGTGGGATGTTAGTGACTTCTTTTGGTCTCCCTGTGGTTCTGACTCCACTAGACTCCCTCTGAATAATGGATGCAGGTTAAAGTAGCAGTGGATGGAAGCACTCAACCCCCATGTTGCGTTTTACCAAGATAATGATTCCTTGAAGGAGGATCTGCCACAGCAAAGGCCAGGAAATATGCTTTCAGTGTAATACTCACTAATTTCATGCAGACTTAGCTAGTCATTAATATTACTACTTACCACACAAACAGACTGGTGTTTCAACTTGATAAAAGAACATTACTGCTTTTATAGCCAAACCTTCTGAGTGACTGATGGTACATTTGTTTCTCCACCCGACCTTAAGTGATTGATCTTATCAGCAGCATACCTGCCCACCTGCCCTATTATACAATCATGCATGTGCATAGAAGAGCAAACACCTATTGCGCAAAAACCCAAAATCTGTTTGTGTGTTTGTACAGGCATTTGTCGTAACGAAAGTGTCCTGATAATAGAGAACCATTGAGAGGTTATGGGTCTGGATGGATAGGGGTTGGTACAGACTCACTTCAGCTGTGCAGGACATGAAAATAATTTGAAATGCATCCATCAACAAAAATGCTAAAAACATAAATAAATGCCAGTGATGCAGATGCTGTGTGGATGCACATGCAGCTTTTATCATTTCATCCACTGTAAAGTGGAATTTGAGGTTAGGAAGTTTATCCAGGCACATCAAGCTGCTCTCACCTGGCTTTTTAAGCCAACTGCTTAGGCGGTATATACGGACCAGTTACAGCTTTTCTTGCAAGAAGGGTGTCTGGAAGATGTGGAAAAGCCTCTGTAAATGTGTGTGTTACTATATATTGAGCTTTTGGTTCTATTGGTCTTATTTCTAATTATCCTGAGGAGGATAATGTATTTTTATTTTAAAAATGTATGTATTATTATTTATTTATTGTGTATATATATTGTTAATAGTTTGTTTAAATAGGGACAGTGCATATTAATGGACATCAGTACAAGTGCACAATGTAAATATGCTAGAAAGCTAATTTTCATCTAATGTCCCTAGGCAGATTTATAAAAAAAAATACATACATACTGTACATACACACATACAAACATACATAGAGACATACATACATACATACATACTGTACATACTGTACACACACAAACACACAATGAGACATACATACATACATACATACATACATATATACAACAGTAACAACAATGAAACACCCTCATAGTTTGAGAGGCAAGACAAACACTAACAACAACAGTCAATACAAAATACAACAGAACATTAATTGTCACACATATTGAAATGTCTAAGGCAGTTAAAAGTTCAAAGTGAGTGCAGCTTTGGTTTTCTAAAAGACAGAATTTTAAATGACTTTTAAAATTGATGTATGTGGGACTGCCCCTTATTGTGGAGGGCAGGCTATTCCAATATTTATTTCCCTTTACTGAAAAAATAGTTTGTCCAAAAGTGGTGCACCTAAAAGGTATCACACAGTCCACTTTGGTGGAGGCCCTTGTACTACCACCCCTCTCAAATCTTTGAAAGAAATTATTGAGCAGGAGTGGGGCACGATGATGCATAGCCTTATACAGTACAAAACAGGCATACTTAACATTTTAAAATTCTCAAAACTCAGTAGTTTGTGTTTTTCCAGTATGCTACAGTGATGAAATGATACAGCTTTTTTTATCCAAGATTGTAATGGTTCTCTTGAAGCTTCAATAAGCTTACGCTTTGTCATGTTAGTTTGTGACCAATTTGTAAAACAGTACTCAATGTGTGAGAATATCATTGTGTGTAGATACATTCTTGCAGCATTTAGACTGAGCCTGATTTGTTTGAAATTCTGTAAATTGAATTTAACCTTAATTGACACCCTGACATCATCAGCATACATCTGGATGTTAATATTCTGACATACAGTAGTACATCAGGTAGGTCATAACTGTAAAGTGAGAATAGAATTGGACCAAGTATGGAGCCTTGGGGGGCCCCTACTGGACAGTCAAGTAGAGGCATTTGGTGTTACTAACACCGACACATTGCTTTCTACTGGACAAGTATTAATTCAAGTGGAGAGCTTGCTCAGAAAAATTAAAATAAGTTAGTTTGGATAAAAGAACATGATGGTTTACAATGTCAAAGGTCCTCTTCAGGTCCAAGAACACAGCACCGACATAAGAGCTTTTATCCAGGGAGCATTTGATTTTCTATGAAAAAAAAAGGTAACTCCACTCTGTGTAGTGATGGGCTCAAAACCCAAATTGCCTGGGGTGTAATGGATTACTGGCTACATTTAGATGTTCAATTATTAGCTTAGCAACCCATTTTTTGCTACCTTAGATACAACTAAGGAGGTAGGAGGCTGATTGGCCGATAATTGGCCATTTCTGAAAGATCTGATTTAAAAATGGGACTGACCATGGCCACCTTCCAAGCTAACGGCACACTTGAATGTCTGAAGTAGAGGTTGATCGGATGTGCGATTGGGTGTAAGAGAGACTCCTTGTGCCTCTTCATGAAGTTGGTGTCAAGCCCATAGATGTCCTTAGCCTTGGAGTTTTTCCGTGCTAAGGACATCTATTTACTCATTTACTTTCTCTTTGGATTTTCTCTTGATCATAGGATGGCTGTTTTTTAAAGAGCCTTCAAAGCAGATCAGTTTCACCTCGAGATGAGCTAAGTTTGTGTCATTCTACCATGATCTAATACACAGAACAACTAGTATACACAACTGTTATCTCCACTACAGAACGAAGGGATTATCAGGCGTGGGTGCAGTTCAAGTATGGTCAGACAGTGTCTTAATTGTGTTCTTAACAGATCTGCTCATGTCAGATTTGGTGTTTGATCACAGTAATGTGCCTCCTAGGACAGGGCTCCTCTTATCTGGAACAAGGTGGCTGCTAATCTACTCACAAATCTCACAAAACCTGATTATGTCTCACTGTGAGAGAGATGGAGCAAAAGAGGGAGGGTGGAGAGGTTAGGAGTATACTGTAGGGCAGAGGAACAGAAGCCCATCATTACACAGGAAATCATGGCAACTGGATTTATATCTTTTATGGTGTCCTATTAAGACATTCAGATTTCATGTTGCAATGTACTGGCACACTGTTAATCCAAATAGGTCTATATCTTAGATTATTGCCCTGCAGCTGCAAGTCTTCTGATGCACAAAGATCAGATCATGTTATTGTTGCCAACTCTTACATCCAAAGACTTTGACATTTGGAAACATTTCAGCGCCTTGAGTTTCAAGACGGCGGCATTGTTTCTGAAAATACAGCACTCAAGTTACAACAAATTCCCCTCTCTTTCAGCATGTGAAGAGTCTTGACCTTTGTGTGTTTATTCTCTCATCTGTCAATTCACACCCTTGTCATATAAGTGCCACACAGCAGCCCCCACTTTACTGCTGACGGGGTGAGTGGCCACCAATAATGGCCATCAGGTCGGTCAGGTTGCTGCAGTGATCAAAAGATTTAATCATTTTAATTTCTCTTTGGGAATGCAAGTCTCTCTCCACCATTGTGCTTTTATGCAATTGACAATTTGTTGTATTAAAGCTTTGTGGAAGTTGATTTGTGCTCTATGTGGCCTGTGCGGCTCCGAGGGAGTTCAACAAGCAACTACTCTTTAAGTTTAGATTTCAAGATTATTTTTGTGATGTCGACTGTTACTTTGCTGTTGGACTTGGTTTCTCTGTTTACAACGCCTGGTGCAGAAGTTACGCCTTTGCCAGCATCTAATGTAAAAAATTCATACCCATCTTTCTCGGGATATAAGACCAGTAGCTCGCTTTGAGGTGAAAAATAGACATTGAAATATGTAAATGTAGGGTTCTGTTCTAAAAAATAAAGTTTTTGTTACATTTGACAAAAAAGGTAAAATAAAAGTAACAATGTTCGCCAGGATTTCAGGTGAATCATGTTAGCAAAGTACAAAGTACTTCAGATATAAAATGTATAAAGCTTTTCATTGTAGTACCTTCATTTGACAGCTGCAGTTACGTCACTGATTGTGTTTTTATATGCAAACATATAATAGATTAAGATATTATAATATAATGCTTAAACAGTATCACTTTACAATTCGGTCATTTCATGATTGTATTATATGGTTTCCACCAACTATTGAGGAAACTTTAATGTAAATATAACTATAAAATAAATATTGGCGGATGGAAATAATTCCGTAAATATAACACATATTACAACCCATGCAGAGAAGAAGGGAAGCATCCATATTACACTCTTACACACACCTGTGCATTTAAATACATGGGACAATAGAATTTCCTCCTATTCCTTGCCTATCTATATTCTGCTATCTTCTCCCATCTATTTCTCCCCTATTCAATATTCCTGCATTTACTATCTTTCTCTCCTCTCACACCTTTATTGGTGGTCCGAGTCTGGTAGGTATCCATCAGGGCCCCTCACTTAGCCCGGCAATGCCTCAGTGCCAGTGAACAATGGTGGGCCAAAGACAGCCAAGTTTGCTCATGAGCGCTGGGTATGAATGTGTGTGTGTGTGTGTGTGTGTGTGTGTGTGTGTGTGTGTGTGTGTGTGTGTGTGTGTATGTGTATGTGTATGTGTGTGTGGGCATGGGTGGGCGTGGATTGGGGGCTAATGTGCACCCATGTGTTCCTGTTTTAATCATTTTCATCATGCATATTACATCTGCATCAACATGGTGCATCTATAAGAGATGCAGGTTTACTTCAACATACTGGCTCACTGTGTGTGTAGGTATTTAAGTGCTTTAGCGCTAATTGTTTTGTGTGTGTGTGTGTGTGTGTGTGTGTGTGTATGTGTGTGTGTGTGTGTGTGTGGGTAGGGAACATTAAGACCTTAAAAGGTTCTGGTCAGGTGCCAATGAATGCAACCTTCACTGTCTAAACAGGTTTAGATTTAACCCCGAGAGTTCCTCGTTCTGCACTTACTCTGGCTACACTCTCTACTTGTTTCGTGTCATTCTTTATTTAACGATACACTTGCAAGGAAAACTTCTCAACAATGCATGACTTAGTGGCAGATGAGCACAACCCTTTGTGAAGGATTTAAAGAATCAAGTTTCTAAGTATGTTTTTTTTTTCATAAAATTTGTGCAACTTGAGAGACATTGACAAGGAAATAGATGTTTAAGTGATAGACACGTCGTGGGAAAGAACTCTCTGTTGGTACTTTGCAAATATGAATATGCAGGGCTTGAGTGAACATGTCAGAGGTGACGGATAGGTAGGAAATATTTTGACAATTATGAGTTTTGGTTTAATTAATTTGGACGTTTACAGGATCTATTGTATTGATTGCTTTCAGATTAAATGCATTATTTTGGCTTGTCACTGATCTAAAAACCCTAACAAAAAAACCTAATGAAAGGGAGATTCTTCTTCTTCTCATTCTCATATTCAAATAAGTAAACAATCAGACCTCCAAAGTGTTGTTTACACAGTCTTGAGTGAAAGGACCTGTTGATGTCCTAATGGCAAGGGATTCTGGTTCATTTCTGTTTGCTGAAAAGATTTCCTCCAGCTGTGAGTGGCTTTAGATGAAGAGGCTGTACAAATCTGTTTAGTACTCTAACTCTGACGTTTGCGCTTTAGAAAATGAGCAAGGAAGAAATTCATCAGTATTTATGTCTGAGGCAACACTGATATATCATCACCTTATGAAGTTGTTATATTATGTTAGCTTATTACACATCAGCAGATACAGAGTAACATTAGAGTTCATTTTAAGACCATAATTCACTCTTCTTGATCTCCACTAGTCTATATCCACGACGCTCCACTTCTGGGATTTTTCAGGTGCCGTCGGAAATTCCGCCGGATGTCTTTTCATTTCTGCCATATGTCCGGTACCTTTAGCTTTTTTTTGTTTTGGCATTTAAAACTCCTTTTTCAGATTTCTGAATACTATGGTTAACTGCTCCTCCAATCTCTGCAGGGTAAATCCAGACAGCTAACTAGACTATCTGTCCAATCGGAGTTTTCTGTTGCACAACTAAAACAACCTTTAAAAGTAGGCCTACACGTTCTACCAAAACAAGTTCCTCCCTGAGGCTATTTTGCTCTTTGCTCTTTGCAGTGGTTAGTTCTGCCCAAGACGATTGTAATTGGTTTAAAGAAATGCCAATCAACCAGAGCAAGTTTTCCCCCATCCCCCTGAAATGCTATATGGACTGGCCAGACCCTCCTTCGCAGCACGGTGGAGAAAGGTCTGGCAATGCGAGAGTTTCCACCAACTCCAGAGAAAAAGATATGGCTTTTTTGCTGCTAAATGCTCCACTATGTTTACCAGTTGTTAACTTTGTCTGCTGTTTGGAGCTGGGCGGGTATTGTTGTCACTGCCAAATGTGAGGAGAGTGCAGATTTGAGTCGCACATGCTTAGATGTAAACGCTTTACGGCATAACGCGTCACACACAATGAGAGTCAAGTCAGACCGGCTCTGGTCGAGTGCAGCTATTAGTCGCGCATGCTCAGATTTAAATGGTTTACGACATAACTGTCATACTGAAATTTGTAAAATCCATGAAATAATAAACTATTCTCATTACAAACAATAACAGAAGATATAAATCATTTCAAAAACGTTGTAGCTATCTATGGTTGTATGATTGCTAGCGTTAGCTCAAAACGCCATTCCAGTGATAGCCTTTGTTGTGTTTGATTGCTAGCTTGTAGCTAAGCTAGTAGTCATCTCAAAAACATTTTAGCCATCTGTTATTGTTTTATTGCTAACGTTAGCTCAAAACGCCATTCCAGTGACAGCCGTTGTTGTGTTTGATTGCTAGCTTGTAGCTAAGCTAGCATTCATTTCAAAAACATTTTAGCTATCTATTATTGTTTTATTGCTAACGTTAGCTCAAAACGCCATTCCAGTGACAGCCTTTGTTGTGTTTGATGCTAACTTGTAGCCAGCAGTGAACAAACTTGGTTAAGTAGGTCCATTTTTACTGTATTGACAGAAGTCTCTCGTTAGCATCTTATATGCTACTTTTCGCAAAGTGAAGCATGCGCGACTCAAATCTGCACTCTCCTCACATTGGGCAGTGACAATTGTACAGTTGTACAGTGGGGTTTATTTAGATTTTTTTTTTTTAAATTAGATTTAGAAGTGTTAGATAATTTATTTTGTTTTAAGCGTGAATTTCTTATTTTAAGTGTTCAACTTTAAACTATAATCATAAATCAAGCAAGCTTGTGAAATAATCTTGCTGCATGGACAGTGAATTTTACTTGTTTTGAGTACCTTTTTCCCCATATTTATTGTTTTTATCTTGTTTTTAGACACCCTTTTTTGCAGCGTATATAGGTGAAAGACTGCAAAATTAGGTAATAATCATCTGTGGGTTCATCACTGTGAGCGAAGTCTTTTACTTTCCAAGTAGTAATTTATCATTAATTGTTAATATAAAATATAGTGATTATAGCAGCTTTAAGTAAATTAGTTTATATGCAATCTTAAAGTGTGCAAATGTGTTACTATTACAGTCACTTCCCACATCTCTGATAGTTTCACTGTTGCAATGCCAGGTCACAGTGAAACAATCTTAAAAATGTCCAAAATGCAATAAGCATATTAAAAGTGCAGGAGATTGTTGAGAACACAGAGACAAACAAGAAAAGGGGGGGAGGGGGGGAAGCATAAAGAAGGAGGTGAGCACGCTATCAGATGAACACAGAGGACAGGGAGAGACATCAGCATTGTTCATCTCTGCCAGAGTGTTATGGGAAAATAGTCTAAGCTTTCAGATACAGACAATAACAGTTTGGAAATTGTTAAACATTGTCTCTGATAGCAACTGGAATCTGCAAACAGATTACATGCGAGTTTCTATAGAGATTAGCAGAAACATGACACCGTCAGAGAAGCGGAAGCATTTGGAAATTAGTTTGTTTTTATTACTTTATGTTTTACTGGTTCAAATCTAGCAGCAAACATGTGACATTCTGAGTATGTGATTGGATACAATACATTTCCCAGAGGCAGCAGAACCGGACTTGCTCTAACTGTTGTAGCACAGATCTTGAAATACCGAACTAGCCTGCCCTGCAGTCTTTGCCCCCAGCATACCTGGGACTGTGTGTCATTTCTTACAAGGGAAACCACTATGAAGAGATAAATCTGTTACAGTTGAACAAAAAGATCACAATACTTTTATTGTTATCTGATGTTATTTATGTTGAACTCTGTCTTGTAGCGCATTGTTTCCAGAGCACTTTACCTTGCTTGGGATTCAGTCAAATGGAGGTGCAGACGCACGTATGCAGACATCCAAAATGTCACACACATATCCTTTTTATTATTAATATCTCCTGTTTTTTTGGACAGTTCTCTTATTTAATATGAATATTTATCTGAAAGGTAAATGCAAGCCAGAACTTCTCTAATGTCTTCGATGGCATCAGAAGGTACATATTATGACAGTGACAAGGCAAAGTAATATAAATCATAGCTCATACCTCAATAATATTAAAATGTGTCTGATGTGGAATCATTCAAATGCAAATAGTATGTATTACCTCAGTAAAATGTCATCAAATGAATTATACGGTAACAAATTCCCTCACAGAGATCCTCCAGCTTGATGGTCCTAAATGTCCTGTACTGTGAAGGAGACAAAATAGATGGGTTATCTGTAAGGAAAATGAAATTTGTAACACATTGTTATATTGTTATTAATTGGAAGATATGAACTCCAACATCTTTTGGCTTAAATAGGCTCAAATAAGTTTGAATAGGGATGGTAAGAGCTGCCGCCACATTGTGTCCCACATTGTGTCCCACATTGTGTCCCACATTGTGTCCTAATGAACGTTAGGACACAGTGTACACTTAAAAACCAAAACAGGAGCAAAAGCAAGAGGTGATGCAGCATATCCATCAATCACAACTGCTTGAAGTCTTTTTCAAGTTATTATATGTGTTTGCAGATTTTTTTGGTTTAGGGTTTGTTACCATAGCTACCGTTGAGGACACTATTTTGTCAACTTCAAAAATAACACTACACCTTGGTCCTTGGCTGTTTGTAGGGAGTGTTATGGGGGGTTTGAAAAGAGCCAAGAAATCCCTCATACATATTTTATTTACAACATTTTACTCCAACAGGTAAAATTCAAGTCTCAATATACAGTATATATACACATATATTTGATTACTATTGAATAAAAAAATAAAAAAATAAAATGAGTGATTCACTATTCCCCTACAGTATGTACATTCTGTTCCTGCCAGAAAGGCTTTGAATCATTTAGACCTTCATGATTCTTTGTGGCAGCCATTTTGTTTTTGTACTCTGATTAGTTGAATGTTGGGGGTCATGCAGAGGACCAGTGGGAAATTAACACTTTTATTCATTTACTGTAATAATACATGTTAAGTACGGCCAAATTGACAATTGATGCAGAACACTTCAGAACAATGCATCATTAACCTACTTGTGATATTCAAACTAAATTCAAGTTTGCATTACTGTATATGGCACAGCATTAAATAAAGGTGATGATTAGTTTCCTTCATATTTAGTACTGTTGGCACCAAACCCCTGCAACATGCATCTACATGGACTGACACTTGGACATGGTTCAAAGCCACTGCGGAACCACAGTCAGTCAAGTACAGAGACAGAAGAACAGATAACAATACACACTACAGTCTATTCAGAACTATAGACTGCAAAATGCTGGCTGCATGCAGATTAAACTCAGATAGAGGAAAAACACAAAATAAAGTGCTGACCACAGGTGTGAACAAAGCTCCATTTTCAAAAACATTTCCAAATGGGGGACTCTCTGAATCTTTGGGAAACGTTTTGAAGATCTTACTCCTTCGCATCTACAAAACCCAAGATAAATGGGATCTTTTATCAGTTTAGATGTTGTATAATTGTACAACTCGAGTCCAAACATCAATGCAGGCTGTAGATTCTAAGAACTGCAACCTTAAGTTCACAGGCTTTAGGGAATTTATCTGATCGCAAACACACCTTATCGTTGCCATTGTTCACATTTTGGGTGAGACTGGGTAAGAAGTGTGAGAAAGTAGTTCACCTTGTTTAAAGTCATAAAACTGTTTAGAAGTTATGAAAAAGGCAGGTTTGTTAGATCATAATGTCTATAAAGTAGAGCCTGCATTGCTTAGTCAAAGTCAATAAATAGTATTTTTTTAAAGGTCCCATGGCGTGAAAATGTGTCTTTATGAGTTTTTTTTAACATTAATATGAGTTCCCCCAGCCTGCCTAAGGTCCCCCAGTGGATATAAATGCTGATAGGGCCGATCTGGAATCTTGCTCCTTATGAGGTCATAAGGGGTAAGGTTACCTCCTTTCTCTACTTTGCTCACCCAGAGAATTTGGCCCACCCATGAGAGAGAGACATCATGGCTTTCAAACAAGCAAAGTGGCAGTTGGTCAAGGCCACACCCCCAGCCTCCACCTTGCCCCCCCCCCCCCCCCCCCCAGCCTCCACCTTGCCCACCCCCCCACCACAAAAGCTACAGACTCAGAAATGACAAATCCAACCCGGCCTCCTCTTAAAGGAGAATTTCAGTCAATTTCTCCTTTAACACGGACTTTGACGCTTTTAATACTACGCCACCTGACTTCCTCCTTTGTTCCCATCATAATTACTACAGCTACTTTACAACAAACGTAAAAATGGGTGGGATACAGCTGCGTTCCCAGACAACCTATTAGGCTACTTTTTTTAAGGAGGCTACCCGGTTTTGGCAACCCAAAGCACCTAGTAAAAGTTAGGGTAAGATCATAGTTTAGGTTAAAAATATAAAATATGTGTTTACGTTTTCAATATAATATAATATAATACGTTTTTCTTTGCCTCTGTGGCCTAGTGCTTGCTCATGGTGGGAATTGGTGGGTTTCTGTAAATAACATCGCAGAGTACGGTCTAGACCTGCTCTTTTATGAAAAGCGTAGTGAGATAACTGTTGTGATTTGGCGCTATATTAATAAAATGATATTGAATATTTAACCAGACTGCAAACTATCTCAAATCTTAATCAAAGTAAGTAACCTAAATCAAAGCACAGGCAAGAAACAGGACAATGACCTTGTTGTCAAACTCATTCCTTTTGTGCGTCCATCATCCACCCCGACCTCCTCCCTACAACTCCTCTGCCGTTTAAGATCATAACAGACAGGATCAATGTAGCAATTATGTTTCCTCCAAAAGGTGTTTTTGACAAGCCATTTGCAAGTATAAATACCATATTTCTTTACAAAACAAGGTTGTATACTTGTCCCCAAAACATGCCCGTGTCTTTTCCGAAACATGATCACAGGTCACATCACGGTCAGATGTGGTGTTTGGAGGGCTTCTAATTTTGGGATCAGGGCTTAATGAGAGGAAGAGAAAACAACCTGCTGGTGAGAACAAGGGGGACGTCCCCAGAGACGAGGCGTACGAGGAAAGGATACAAAGGACAGCTTAGAGGACCTCTGATGTCACCCCAGCACCAGCAGAGAGGCTCATTGAAACCAAAGTGCCTCCGCTGTTCTGCTTTTGTCTGATTCTTGTCAGGCCTGTCCCACTCCTACAATAATGAGCCCTTTGACAAGTGAATAACTTCATAGTGGCTTTTATTTTTTTGTTTCTTTACAAGTGTTTGTTTAAATGGTAAGCCTCGATTCGTCACCTTTTAAGTAGCTACTTAAGGGTAGATGAAAATGAATTGGAAGAAAAGTTGTGACATGACTACATGATTGAACATATAGTTATATTTTCCCATTCCGAGTACTTTTGTAATATTATTTATATTATGGTCACACTTCAATATATGGTTACTTACTTTAATTACACATTATTCTGTTAATTTTACGTCACTTACTTACTTACATTGCAATATTTTTCGTACTATGGCCACCTCACTTTACTTTACTTTAAAATACTTTTTACATAATGCCACTTTATATTCATTCAGTACTTTTTGCACATTATCTGTTGTTTGTTGGTTTGCTTTTTACTGTGGAAATACTGCTGCTGTCACAAGGGAATTTCCCCAGTGGGGGATGAACAAAGTATTAACTCATCTAATTTAATCTAATCTAATGTTGTAGAGTGTTAAGATAGATAGATAGATAGATAGATAGATAGATAGATAGATAGATAGATAGATAGATAGATAGATAGATAGATATTGATCCCAATAAAATGGGAAATTACAGTGTTACAGCAGCAAAATCAGTCAGACAGCACAGAATATAAATACAAATGAAATACTAGTATACAATATACCTACATACAATATACATTAAATAATAATAGTATAAAATACAAGAACAGATTCATCCTGTGAGATAATAAGTTAACAAAAAAGGTCCACCTTTTATTTCAGAGCGTTCAACTACATCTCCCAGTCTTCGTCAGTGGATGGAGTATTCTCAGATTTGAGATCTGAAGATTGTGGAAGATTGTGAGATCTGGTTAAAAGTTCTGAAGAAAAAAATTGAATTATACCAACCTGTATAATACCACTGACTTGGTAGGATTATTGTAATTAGCCTTTAGCCTGTTAAGCTAATAAACTAATGAATGTTTCCTCTTTTCCCGCTGAATAGGAAGTTTTAGTTTGTCACCCTGAAATTTGACAAATGGTTCTCCCTTTCCTTGAAGACGTGGCTTTGATCCTCTCGGGTAGGCAGGGGGTACAGCAGTCCCCTAAGGGTTGACCGCCCCCTGATGGGTGAATTGTTTTTACCCCGGCTATGATTTGCTTGTGCTGCAACATCTAATTCCAAATCCTATTTTGTCAAATCAATGCCTGAATCCCTTTGTCTTATTAAGGCCGGTCTGGTTTCCTATACTAAGCAGGGTGCTTTAACCCCCCAATGGGGGAGGCAAGCTGAGGCTGCCCCTTACAACAAAACAGCACACCACTCCACAGCAGCACGACACTTCCTCACCCAGCAAATGAGATGAGAGCTTTAAACCATGAAAACAGTGGTTTGAAAAGCTTCTGAAGCCCTGGTAGCACAGAATAAAGATGGGCTGTCCACCCGCCACAAAAGCCCAAACACAACAGGGAAAAACATCAAAGTGGGATTTTGTCAGGGGGGGAAACCTATTTGTTAAAGTGTGCCCACTGAGAAAAACGCAGGTGAATTTTCAGGTAATAGCATATTGCTGTTGAATGTTATTTGTGTTTCTTACTTTTCCAAACTGTGATACCTCTCATTAGAGTGTTTAACAAACTTTCACCTCTTACAATGTTTCTGCTGCTTTATATTACTTACTTTTAGTTTCAGATTTTGAAATCCTGGTCAATTTAAATGATCATATATTCATAGTAAAACAATTAAAACACATATGTTCTGTGGACCAGATTTCTGCAAAAAAAAAAAGATCACATTTTGTATTTAATAATTAATTTTAGTGACCTTTTCTTTTGTTTGCAACTGGTATCTTGTGTTGTGTCATTTCTGTGTGTGTGTTTCTGTTTATGTGTGTGTGTTTGTGTGTGTCTGTTTCTGCATGTGTTGTTTTGTCTCCCTCCCTCCCTCCCGTTTTTCCTCTTTTTGTGACCATGGGACGCTGGGATGTCCCAGTGCGCTGTTTGTAACTGTTCGTGAATGTTATGTTTTCTCAATATAAAAAAATAAATCAAATTTGATCACAAAAAAGACTTTTAGGAATAACTGAAACAAATCATTAAGTGGGACAAAGAATCAGCACATATTGTACATTTACAAGGTAGACTGTTCTGCGTTACAATATCCCGGCACAAATCCCCAAACATTTACATATAGTATTTAATTGAACTGGGGTTCTGCTTGATTCTGACATCTGCAAAACAGGAGAATGTGATCCCGCCTCAAATGCCTGGCTAAGAATAAGGTGACAACAGTGGGTTTTTTGTTCTCTGTCCACAGGTGGATTTACCTGACTTTGTGCAATACGATCGCTCTTTGATCCAAGTACAACTACAATGAACAAGCTTAAGTTAATAAGGTGTGAAATTCTTTAAACAAGGACCTTTTTGTGGTACTTTGAGTGAAAAGCACTCCCAAAATAATTGTCATTGAAAGTCAGGAGAGTCAATCAAATAACAATATAAATACATTATATTAAATTTCATTTTCAAAGTGCCTTCAAAGTGTGATGTCCTACTGTATGTTTGAAAAAAGTGCACAGCAATGTAATGTCAATAATTTTAGGAAGATGTCTGAACATTAAAAAGATTGGGAAATAATGATGATTGCAACTCAGTATAACAAAACGCATTGTAGTATATGCACAAAGCGTTGTGCTTATTAACATGACATGTCTGTTTTACGTAAGCAACATACAGTTTACACATTATCAAATGAAATACACAAATCTTCTGCTTATACAATATTCCAGCATGTACTGTATACTGCACATGCTGTTTATACAAAGTAGATAAAAATAGTTTTTTTCCAAGGGGGATCGTCACTCCCCGATGTAAGTCGAGTGCAGATTTGAGTCGCGCATGCGTCACTAGACAAGTAGCATATAAGATGCTAACGAGAGACTTCTGTCAATACAGTAAAAATGGACCTACTTAACCAACTTTGTTCACTGCTGGCTACAAGTTAGCATCAAACACAACAAAGGCTGTCAGTTGAATGGCGTTTTGAGCTAATGTTAGCAATCAAACAGTCATAGATAGCTACGTTTTTGAAATAATTCCCATCTTCTGTTATTGTTTGTAATGAGAAACGTTTATTATTTCATGGATTTCACAAATTTCAGTAGGACAGTTATGCCGTAAATGGTTTAAATCTGAGCATGGGCGACTCAAATCTGCACTCAACTCACATCGGGGAGTATTACCGAGCTTGAGGCATACGACTTGATACTGAGTGATTTGCATTTGATTGCATTGAATCTATTCCACTAGCATGGACCACGCCACAACCATGTGTTAGTTAAAGATTTAATGAACATTATGAATGTGCAGATAGATAAATTGATGTGGATGTCGTCCGATGGCTGGTCTGGGAGGATGTATGATGACCGGGTGGAGGAGACTCAGAGTGGTTTACAGACCCCCAGACAGTACCTAGAAGAGACATGAGAGAGATGTGCAACAGGAAGGGATGAAGGGGGAAGCTGGATGAAGGAGAGGGAAAGGGAGGGTGGGTCAAGCAATCAGAGGCACGAGCCTGGCTGGTATAGTTTTGTCTGGTGATTAGAGGTGTGGTTTAGGCGTGGCCCTGCTCCCGAACCTAAGTTAACAAATTAACTCCATTAATCACTCTCTGTTTGGACAGAATACCAGAATGTTGTGTGAACTTTAAATAAAAGTTGTTTTTGGCGCATCATGTTAATCCCAAAATGAATTCTTAGCACAGATGTTTCTTGTATATAAAAGTGAAGAATTCCAAGATGCCATGTTCACGATCTCATTATGAAATTCCTAAGGTTTAGGAGTAAATTTTCTCATGTAATCAGATTTTGCTATGCACATGGTTGTTTATTAAATGGGCTGCAGTGAAGTGTGCGAGTCAGAATGCAGCACATTCCCGAGTTTAAGTAGTGTATAGGAGTGTCAGTAGAGTGATAACAACAATAAAACAATGCTACTCTCTAACCTAATAGAAATGCACATGTACTTTTTTGTGATCAAATATTTTTATTTTATTTAAACAATTAACAAACAATACACTGGAACATAAGAACTTGCCCAGGACCAGAAAAAAAAACACAGAGGTAAAGACAATGGGGTGGACCCAACAAAAACAGCAGGAATGGAGCTCACAGATCAACAAGACACACAAAAACAGACACACACAAACAAAAGATATTGACATAGAGACGCATACAATTTCAATTTCAATTTCAATTTATTTATAGTATCAATTCACAACAAGAGTTATCTCAAGACACTTTACAGATAGAGTAGGTCTAGACCACACTCCAGAATTCACAAGGACCCAACAGTGTCCTCCAGAGCAAGCAACAGTGCGACAGTGGCGAGGAAAAACTTCCTTTTAGGCAGAAACCTCGGTCAGACCCAGGCTCTTGGTAGGCGGTGTCTGACGGGCCGGTTGGGGTTAGAATGAAAAGTGGCAGTTACAATCCCAAAAAAAATAGTAGTTGTTAGTCCTTTGTAGTCGGCATAGCAGAGTGTAGCAGGAGGAACATGGCATCGCAGAGCGTGTAGCGGGACCATGGCGACAGCTGCAACCTCGATTCTGGAGCCTCCCTGATCCGAGGAAACATGCTGGGGGAATACATACAAGACACATGGGACCAAACACATGCACAGGCAGAAGCAAGGAGGCCAAAGCCCAAGTCTATGGATGGATGGATTTCAGCAATGTTGAACCAAGAGCCCACCGTTTTTTTGTGGCGCTCCATTTATTCGAGCCATAGAGAGCTCCATATATATGACATCCAAAAAAGGAAAATAATCCATGTACAAATAAACATGGATAACAAGTCATGATGTGGCTGTAAGTCCAGCAAATACTGCATGTTTTTGAATTTTAGAGAGCTGAAGGGCTGACAAATCTTTCAGAATCAAAACACACATAGTAACAGGTACAGTATCTTTAATCAGGGCAGATATTTTGGATGTGATATTTCCAGAACTGACCAACAGGAGAGCAGATAGATATAGATAGATATAGATAGATATACAGTAGATAGATAGATATGTACCTTGAACTTTTAGTGGGCAGAAAGTGCATGCAGAGCTGGTAATTACCTTCACTTGATGCATTTTCACAGGTGTGAGATATGTCGTATGAATGAAATTGTAGCAAATCCGATGATGGTCTGGATTGCGTGACACTTCTAGAATGTTAGACCATACATCATGGCGGTCAAGATCAATACTCAGGGCCTGGGAAATCGTGTTCCCAGACCCTGGAAATAGGTAGGCCAAAGCGGCTAGATATCTCTAAGAACTGATAAAGCCTTGATACCATACCACAGGTTTTTGGCTGCTCAGTAAAACGTGGATGGATGGGCAGAGCCCTCTGCCAGGGGACACTGTATGCCTTGAGTGCTGATCTTAGGTAATGATGGAAGGTAAAAGAAAAAAGACAACAAGCCAACCTCGCTAAAAATGTCTTTTAGATAATGCACCCCCCTCTGTTTCGACTGTGGAGCTGTTATCGGCCTCCCACCAATCAGGAGTGCTGTATTATTGAATAATGGGGAAAGTGTATGCCAGTTACAAGCTATATGGCCATATGTTTCAACCAGTCTCCAAGTTTTGATGAGATGTAAAATGCACTGTTTGTTAGAAACATTGGCAAAAAGAACATAATGGAGTGACCGAGGCTCTGTCATAGCACTTTCTAATGGAGCCAGCAGACAGACACATCTGGATTAAACCAGGTAAGGAGGGGTCTTAATACAAATGACCAAGAATAGTGTTTAAAGTTGGGAACAGAAAGGCCACCATCCTCTTTCCTCATCTGTAGAGTTGACATCTTACTTTCCAGATAAATTTAGATGCTGCTGATTTTAATTTGTTCCAATAACCAAAAGGAGGAGAAAGCAGTAGCATAGAGCTCACAAATTTAATCCTGGGTAACACATTCATTTTGACCACAGAGGTCCGGGCTTGAATCGACATAGGGAGACCCGTCCAAGTTTCAACATCTTTCCAAACATTGTTCAGGGCAGTAGAATATTTATGCTTAATAACCTGGTTTAAGCAAGGGGAAGACCTCAAAACTGTTTTTTGAGGTCTGAACTGTTTAACAATGGGGATTTTAGCAGAGATGGTTGAGTTGTGAGCAGAATAATTTAAATGAATTAATGCAGACTTTGACCAGTTCATTTTAAAGCCTGATAAGCTTCCATACTCCTTGCATAAGGATAGGTGAGGAAGAGACTAGAAATCCACATGTACTTAAACATTCAATCATCATTACCCTTTACTGCTCAAACTGCAGCTCCATATGCAATATTCTATGTAGTTCAATATAATATTTAAGCATTCATGTGTTCAGTGCCCTCAATCATCTTCTGAATACATTCTGCTGAACACTGATGAACAGTAATTGCTATCCATCTCAATATGTGTCATGACTTGGCAGTAAGTGTACAAATTTGAAAGTGTGATTTTGAGTTTGCAGGAGACGCATGCTCAAGAGATCCCAATGTCATGAATAATTCACAGCCACAAGAATAACGACGGCAGACAAAACTTTTCCGTGAGTAATTACGCATGTAGACTCATCAGCGTTAATGGTGTGTTTGGACTAAATTTAATAATTTTCAGCATCAAAATGCGGCAAAATGATGCCATGGCATATGACAATAATGTCAAGCAAATATGATACTGCATATCCGAGCAACAATTGACTAATGCACAGTTTGACCACAATTGTGGGCATATTAAGTTCAATTCACACTCTCAACCCCCAGCATGCCTGTATTCCTTCCATCTGACTGTGCTCTTTGGTCAGCCCTCTGCGCCTATATGACCATATATAATATATGTGACCATATATTGGTCTGGGCATCTATTCATGGGCTCTATTTTCGAGCTGATTGACTCGTACGTCGTAATCCCCAAATATTTCCCCTGTGTTTGAGGGAGGGTCTGTATTGTTGAAACCCTGTGAGTCCTGGCTGGTTGTATGTCTGCCATGCTGGGCATTAAGAGTGGTGGGAGGAGAGAGATACCTCAAGAGCGGGGTGGACCAGATCTGCCAGGCCTGAGCAAGCCAATCAGCTCTGTCCTATCAGTCTTCCAAACAAAGGACACAGTTTCCTCTGAGCGTTCACACTTTTGCTCACACAATCAAAACATCCATCAATTATATGATTATTAGTGCAATGTTTAAGGTATTTTAACCCAAAACAAGGAAAAACAAGCCTAACACTGTGTCTCAAGTTGTATACATCCGTGACTACACATATATGTAGTACACTACTTCACCACTATCACGGCCGTTATGGACTGACCAGGACATTTTTTCTCTCTCTCTTTCATTTCTTTACAGGCTCAAAATGCAGGCTTGTTTTCTCACTGTCGGACTACAGTATATTATGTTTTCTCAAGTTTGATAATATGTTGCTTCGGCTCCATAGCAAATATGGCGACCGTTGAGGGTGAGTAGTGTCCAGCGTTTCACTTAATATTTTGACAGTTATGAGTGCAGCATGCAGGCACTCGTAGTGTACTACATTTGGCCATACTTTGTCAGTGTGAAACACACTATGTACTCAAAATAGCAAGTGTAAGTGCACAATTGAGACACAGCCTAAGATTCTACAGCTATGCCAGGGAGTGTGAGGCCATGCTAAATGGAAAATGCTAACCCTAGCATGGCAACATGCTCATTGTGACAATGCTAACATGCTGATGTTAATTAGATGTTTACAATGTTCATTATCATAGTTTGGCATGCTTACATATAGCAATATACATAATGTAGCTGAAGTTGATGGGACTGTTATTATTTTTCCAAGTATATTTGGTTATAAACCAACCAGTCTTGGACAATGAAAATGTTGAAAATGTTGACCTCATGGTGACACAACAAAATGTTAAGCGACCACCAAAGTGATTACAACTCATTCTTCAGGGGGACATGAATGACTGTACTTAATTTCATGGCAATTCATCCAACAGTTGTTGAGACATTTTACTTAACCCTTGTGTTGTCTTCCCATCATCCATCATCTTTTGGCGCTTTTCCGATGTTTTTGCTGTTTTTTCTAAGCTTTTTTAAAAATTCATAGCCAATCAACCTAAATTTTATGACATTATACAAAAACAAGTGCTTTTTTCTGAGGTTTTGGTCACTTTTAAAATGCCATCAAAGTCAATAAATCAACCAAAATTCAGTGAAAGTAATCATTCATTTTACCTGAAGAACATTGTATGGCATCCATGTTATTATTAGGCAATTTGGTTGAAAGAAAGCCAAGTTCCTGATATTAAAAATAAAAACTGGTCAATTTGACCCGAGGACAACATAAGGGTTAAAACCACATATCTCAACATTGTGGGGATGCTAGAGATCCTCTGAGAACCATGAATGTCTGAGCTACATTTAATGGCAATCCATCTCATAATTGTTATTCTAGTCTGGACCAAAGTGGTGGAACAACAGACAAACCAACAGTACCATCATAAAACCATGCCGCTAACATTGCTAAAAGGAAATGAAAACCCCTCTCTTGGCTGTAATCTCTTAAACTCAGCACTTGCCAGTCAAAATTAATCAGACCAATAGGGAAATTTACAGACCATTACTAACTACTGCTTCTGATCTGTCAACAAGCCTATAGTGATGGATTAATGCTACACTTTCCCAACAAAACCAGCCTGTACAGTTTTTGCAATGAAAACAATGAAAAATGGTAAAATGATAAATTCACATTCGTAAATGCATTCTTTGTCATAAAATTAAGATAATATAAGCCGAGCAGGCAAGCAGTAGACATACTACGGTACCCATGACCAGTTTTTATTTGAGCGAATAGTATAGTATCTCAGGTTCACAAATATGTAAAGTAGGCAAAATTCTAAAAACATGAAAGGAAGCGATGAAAAAGAGAGCGAATGCAATAGGCTGCCTGGAAGTAGAGCAAATAAAGAAAATGCAATATTCTATTGCAGTGGAGAGCTCAACGCTCATGTGCCAGAATGATCAGCCAAAGAAGACCTCATTGTTCTGAGTTTGTCTCTGAGACATGTTATATAGTGTCGTTGTCCCTCCCTCTGTCACTCAGGTCAGTGTACTCTGACTTGGTCACTGTGTATTGGATGATAAAATATTTTACCAATGTAAATATCCCTTCCTCCGCACCTCACCCTATAATTTAACTAATTGTGCATGTCCACGTAGATTGTTTTTCAATTACAGGATGGTCCCATCCAATTTCAGTACCCCAACTGTCCAGTTGACTCAAACTGTCCTTTGGGACTGTTCTGATAAGAAAATCTGGGATTTGTGCCAATCAAGAGGACATCTGCACAAAACAGAGTGTTATAGGTGGCCACAGACATTCAATGTTTTGAAATTAAATGTATGATACAACTGGTTATTAATTAATTAAACACAATATTGTTTTCAGCATTAATGTAATAAGTTTTCACCACACAGCCAAGCCAAATTCATCTCCTTAATGAACTCTCTTCCCCACTCATGAAGGAAATGAGCAATGCCATGAGCAATAGCAGCTAGTCCATCATGCTTCATTGCGATTGGCTGCAGATAAGGACAACCACCCACATTATCACGCGGGTAATGATTTGGATTTCTGTGAGCAGGTGGTGATGGTCCATGATCATACTCCAGCGTACCTCCAGATAAACATCAGGGGCTCGGAGACACTCACCGGGTGCCCCCATATCTCTTCCCAACCATGTCAATACACTCATTATGCATGTCGTGGATAGCTATATTGGCCAAGGTGATGGTGAAAATACAGTACTCTGCTCTGGGTTATGGCTTGTACCAGCATAGGAATAAAGTGTTTTCTGTCAAATGGGACCAACAGCATTGATGGGAGGAAAGGGAACATGAGTAATATGAGCAAAGGTAGCTGTTTCACATGTTACTGAAAATCCAAAACGATAACCTAGAAGATGCTGCAAATGCTCCATAGAGCTACAAGAGGAACAATGGAGCTGGGTGATAATCCTTTGAGTGACCACTCTTACATTACATCAAAATGTAATTTATGCAGTCTTAACCTATCACAGTTTATGAGCCACCAAAAAGCCAAGAACTGGTTGCTGTGACTTGTCGGCAGATGTTGGCAGATGTTCTACATACGTGACGAATCCATCTCCACCTTAATCATCTCATCTCCTTTCTCTCTCTCTCTGTCTCTGGGGCTGTTGCTGCCTTTGTATGGAGGTTTCAAGTCATCGCAGATAAGAAACGTTTTCACACTGTTAATCAGATTGTCCTGACGATCTGCTCCCCTGCAACATGCATAGTTCAGCACGGTGTTTTCATGTGAGACATTCGCCTCAGATCTAATCCCCTCAAGCTCTCTACTCCACAGTACTGATGGGAGGTGACAATCAGCGGTGGATGATTTACTACTGAAAGATTATGATTGTATGATGCAATGTTGGAGTAAGGCCAAGGGCGCTTACGGGCAAAACGTCCAAAGAAACTTCCTGTTGTTTTACAAGGTAACATCACATCAAGAGAACTTTGCAGAACAGAGCTTTGTTCAAAGGCCCAACTCAATATCACAAATCAATAGGCCTCTGCTGACATCCTTAAATGCTCAAAAAGATGCCAACAAGTGTAGATTATTGACATAATATCGGAAACAAAAAGAACACATAAAAACAGTAGTTTTGTCTTTGTGGCAATGAAAAAGGAAAGCTTCAATTTCCCAGGGATGTACTGTATGAAAATGACTCCTTCAGGGCAAGCAGTCTTCCATCTTGCCTTCAGTCATTAATTAGATCTAATCAACACCGCAGGGAAAAGTTACTGTCACGACTAATTAGCCAAAATGGAGCTTCTGTAATGGGTAACAAATGAACAACAACAGTTAACTGTAGCAGCCTGCTCCATGCTTTATGACTCGTTCAGTCTCAGTGGGAGAGATTTTTTTGGAGCAGCACTGTCCAGAATAATATCAGCACTTGATTACTGTTTCCAGGGAATGTCTGAATATTAGGCACACAAATAGGCTTTGAATGAGAAAGTATTTTCAGATATATATTTTGTCATCGTGCTGTAGTAAAAACTTCTTTTTTTTTATTCTTCACCAATTTGGATACACACACACACACACAAACCCTCTGCCAGGTTGCATATAGTAAGGCCAATGCAAGCTTCCCCTCCAACCCCAGGCCTCAGAGGTCATGAGAAATGTTGGCTTAATCCTTTCTTCGTCCCAACACTGCTTCTGAGAGTCGAGGCAGGGAGTAAAAAAAAAAGAGCCTTTGTTTCTCTCACATTGCTGCAAACAAAAGGGGTTGGGATTGGGAAAAGCGTATACACACACCACCTGCAATTAAGAGCTTAGAGTTCGTCCTCTTAACACAAAACCCTCAGCGACCGAGTGGAGGAGAGGAAACGTCAAGATTAGGTGGGAAGTGCTACGAGGGTATTAGAAAAAGTTGTGAGAATGAGGTCGTTTGTCACAGAATATTACTGACAGGATGCTGGAGGACAGTCACCTTACACCCTGTGGAAGAGTAATTGTGGACGATGTGAATACTTGTGGCTACTGATGACAATTGAGCACATTAACGATCTGGGATGAAGGTTTGCGCCACAGTCACACACATTATGATAGGGCCTCTGTTTGTTTGCCCATATGTTGGGTTTAGTCATTAATACGTGGACATCTGCTGAGAAAGAGAAGGTGTTAAGTTGTCATTAAAAGCCCAAAAACACGTCTGACTCTCAGTTGCACTGAAGCAATCCATTTCTCATACAGTTATGTCTGATACATTAGTGGAAGTGTCAGTCTTGCGATGGGAGCCAGAAAGTCATCTCTGTCGAAACAGTTGTCGACTGAACTTTACTCAAAATGGCAACATGTGCAAATTAAAATCAGCCGAGGGAGATGAGATGTAATTAACATCTCTTCAATCAAGCTGGAGTGTTGGAATTATAGATGCATGTTTTTCATTCGTTGCTGAACTCCAAGGACCTTAAAGGGCCGTTAAAATACAGTAATACAGACAGGTCAACTACTTTTTGCAAATGTTTTGATCGCTTTTCAGGGACGACTAGATTCAATTCATATCAATTCTTATATGACTGCCATAAGAAAATGTATGTATAGGTAGTTGAGTGGATAGTGGAGAGTTGGTGGCTATAAAGTCTATATCCACAATGTTCCACTTCCGGGATTGCCCCGCAGGATGACGCTCTTTTCGCCGGGATGTCCGTTACCTTACGCTTTCTTTGTGTTGGAATGTAAACTCAATTTCCGAGGACTATGGTTAACTGCTCCTCAGATCTCTGCAGGGTAAATCCAGACAGCTAGCTAGACTATCTGTCCAATCTGAGTTTTCTGTTACTGTTTCTGCACGACTAAAACAACTTTTGAACGTACACATGTTGAACACCAAAACGAGTTCCTCCCTGACACTCTGTCCGGATTGGTTTAAAGACCTGCCAATAAACCAGAGCACGTGTTTCTCCCACACTTGAATGCTGTGTGGACTAGCCAGACCCTCCTCTGCAGAGCTGTGGAGGAAGGCCTGGCAAAGTGAGACAAAATACAGAGTGGAAATACAACACAGATATCGGAAAAACTTGTTAACAGATTTGTGATCCAAAGTTGGCCATGGACTGAGGAACCAGTGATTCATTTGCGTGCAGATCTGGATTCAGCTCTAGAATCAGGAATTGAAGAAAAAAAAACTTTCTTTGCATTTTAAGAATTTGCTATTCAAAATAAAAACACCAAGTTTAAGTTTTCATGTTTTAATGAAATGCTAAGAACAGTTTCTATATATTTTTTAATGATGAAATAACACATTTAGAGGACTGTGCAGCTTTGGTGGGGGTCTGTCATCTCATATACAATAGCCCAATGATTCATTTCATTTGCATTGCATTTAACCTGCAATGAAGGCTTTACAGACACAGATGCAGACTGGTGGAACAGTTTCATTCTCAGTTCTAGAACATTAGGACGTCATTTAGAGGCACACTGGTGCCTCCATACTTAGGCCCATTGACTCTCTCAACTTTATTACTGGAAATAATTACAAAACCCACCGCTACATCTTATATGATAAGGTCAGCTGGTCTCCTCCAACTGAACGATGTAATAACCACTGGTATTTGGTAAAGTTGCCATCTTAGCTCTCATTTTGTTGCTCCGTCGTGAACTCACTGTAATAATTAGCTGATGCTTCAGCCTGCCTGTAGTTTACAGTTCATTTCCGGTACTAGCAGTTGTGTGGTGTACCACTAGTGTTTTGTGGGTCTGCTCAGGGGGGTGGCACTGCATGGCGCCTGGTCCCGGATCATTTACAGTATAAACCCACATGGGAGCCATGCTGGTAGCCCCGGAGAGGAGGTCCTGTGGTGGGTGGCGGCTCCAGTCCCACCAGAGGCTCTAGGATGTAGACTGAGAAAGACGTGTAACCCCTCTCTCAGAGCCGGGACGCAGCGGCGATGTAAATATGGAAGGGCGAATGAGGGAGATAAGGGGAAAGCTATTACCGAGAAGAAAGCCAACAATTAAGACAAGGATTTGTTTTCACATTGTATCACAATCATAAAAGTCAGAATTTGTATGTGGAATGCTCTAAAAGATACAAACCACCGAACTATGCAGAAAAGACTAAGGCATTAGCAGAAAGTATCTCCTGCTGAATTTGAATCATTTTACTCTTACTGTTTGGTATTCTTCTAAAGGTTGAAGCTCTCAAACAAATGGACCTGTACACATTCCTTCATTTGACTGCATAAATCAACACATTATACTTCATTTGAGAAGATGTATTACACCATTCGCATTCGGCCTTACATTGGCACTCACTCACGCGCTTTAGGTCACTCTTTCCTAATTTGGATGGATTATCCCATTTCCCTTCTCTGAAACCGTGTTTCTCATTCAGCATAATGCTCCAGCTATTTGTCAACGCTATGTCGGGTGCTCACCTCTTCACTATTCATGTACACTCGTGTCAGGGTGTTGAATGCTAGCTTTCTCTGCTCTCTAAGGCTCATTTGAAATTCAAATAATGCCTTACTTCTGAGCCTCAATAATATTGACTTTCACATACTTTCCACAGGGAACAGGAATATATTTAGGCCAGGATTGTGTTTTTCCTATACGGTACTGTATGTATGCATCTGGGGCGTTTGGGGCACATCCAATCTGATGCTGCAGCCAATGCTAGGTTTTGGAAAGCACTAACAAATTTCAGCCAAAGCTGATAGAAATTTAAGATTAAGTTATGGTTGTAATTACAAATTTACCCAACATAACTTAAGTCCCAAAACTGCACCTCCTGCAAGGTTTAACCCAGAGCTCAACATTTCATTTAGCAAGTTTTACCCTTTTACCCGAGTCAAAAACCGACAAAAAATTGTCATTTTTGTCCCTTTTTCAGACTTTTGGATTTCACTAACGCCACCTTGCTACCATGGTCAATAACCCTCATTTATATAGAATTATACCTAATATTGGAGTTAAAAAAGCAGAAATTATAAATTATTTGGACTAATAGTTAAGATCAGAGAAGCATACAGATGAGTTTTGTCAGGAATGAAAGGGATAAATTGTATTTGCAAAGAGCGTTGTAAGGATTCCAATCCATTTTTTGTGCTAATTTGGTTAAAAAAAACTCATATTTCATATATAGAGATTTTTTAAAGGGGTCAAATTTGACCAGGAGGGTTTAAATGAATTCAATTTCAATTTTATTTATATAGCGCTAAATCACAACAACAGTTATCTCACTGTGCATTTCATAAAAGCACAGGTCTAGACCGGACTCTGGGATGTTATTTACAGAAACCCACCAACTATGTATGTATGACATCAGCATCCCCAGCAGTTTGCAGAAGGAAGTAAAGTGGACCCAGCGGCTACGTCAGTGGTCCACTAGATGGAGCACTACATCACTGAAGAGCTTCTGTCCCAGCAGCAGAGACATGTCTCCAGTATGTCTCATATCATAAAAGGTTTGATTATCAATAACAATGTCAGCTCAGAGTGTTTGCATGCATGTTAGGACTAAAGACAAATACAACTTATAGTAATGGGACGATATTAGAAGAAACTTTCATTCTCTTTCCTCTTTCTTTTGTATTTCTTCTCATTTTGGTTATGCAGTATATATTTTTTCATTTTATCCATTTAAATGTCAATTTTATAAATAGGTGCTTGTGCCATTCTGTGTGTGAATAGTGTTGAAAACAATCAAGAGAGATTGTCAACCTGTTCATTCTGGGAAAATATTGTTCATATGTTCATTGTAAACTGCAGTAACATATTGATGAGTTGGAAACTTCAGTTTACACTGTAAACTATTATTTTCATTCTTTGATTAATCTGCCAAGGTTAATTGAGTAATTGTCTGGATTATGCACAATCCAGACAATTGCATGCATTTCCCAGAACCCAATGGGACATCTATTAATTTAGTTTTGTCGGATCAACAAACAATATTCAGCTTACAGTGATATGAAGCTCAAACCATCAACTGTGTGGTGTTTTTGCTTGAAGAAAGACTCAAAGGTCCTGAAAACCTTCTTTTTTTCTCAATCTGTTCCTTTTTTTCTGACCTATAGAGTCCTTCATGGATTCTATTTTGGTTATTTCTGATGATATGATAGATGTCTGTATTTGTGGGTTTGTGCTCTTACTTTTCGTAACTTTTCGTCACTGTTTTGAGTTGAGTGGGGTTCATCTGGATGTCCGTCTGTGGACAGCAGGCAGAGTTCAGCTGCGTATGAATCAAAATCTAACGACAGTTATGGGATTGAACCCCCCCCCCACACACACACACACACCCACACAGTCCCGGAAAGGCCGATTACGCAACTCGAAATAAATGATCACTTATTTAGTCATGAATATTCAATGTTACAGTGACATACATTCTACTTCTCACAGGCTTCAAATGATTAATTTCTTATCAAATACATTTTCTACTGCTCTCTCTATATATATAATTATATATGATGTTTTCCCATGGGGTTGGTTTCCTATGAATGAAGACATGCAAACCTAATGTACACTGGAATAGTGCCAGATGGGGTGAGTAGAGAGACCACTGGGGCAAAGCAATATGAAAAAAAGGATCATTGAACTAATTATATGTATATACATGTATATATATATATATATATATATATATATATATATATATATATATATATATATATATATATATATATATTTAAAAAAACAGACTCATTATTAAAATTAGAATCTCATGAAAGTTTGACATGAAAGTGTAACATCGGCTCCAGAGACACGGAGAGAATTCCCTACAGGCTGCACACCATGCACACCGTGGAAGTGGTTGGAAGGGTGGGATGGGAGGGAAGGGTGTGGTTGTTGTTTTTAACGATAAATGTAATATGTCTTAATCTCATTATGGTATCACTGGCATCACAGTCTATAGTACAAATTGTAACAGATGAGCTCTATAAAGGGTCCAAAGTACCAAGTGTCTTTATTGACAGCAGTAAGAGGGATTATGGCTTGGCTTGGGAGACACGGCTGTAATCACACACTATCATTACTTTTTAATGACATTTACACTCTGAGATACATTGCAAAACATCCCATTTATGTTAGGTCATTGCCATTCCCACAGCTGTAGTCAAATTAAAGAAGCCTCTTAGGGACAATCTGACTAAACTATTTCAATGGTTACCCATTTATATTGTAGTGCCACCCAGAACATCATGACTGTTATTTCTATGCCTATGTTACAGGACATTGAAAGCTCATTAATCAGACAAATTGAGCACAGGACCTGGGTTTACCATATAGATTTATCCTCCGACCATCTTTTATAAACAACATCCATCATGGTATGTGAGACAAACTGCACTGCTCGTATTTTGGAGCATGCGAGGAATACGGAAATGGCAGCAGTGGTCAACTGTGATAATAATATGGCTGAAACATGATAAATGCTGTCTATGCGCGCTCGTTCAATTACATTGATTTACCTGTCATCCCCAAGCTCCTCCTCTGCTAAAGCTGATGTAAGTCTGGAAGTGGAGTCTTGTGGTGACTGAAAGACTTTTCATTATTCTCTCAGTGTCCATAATGCAACAGTCCAGCTCCGAGGACACAGCTTGTCCTCTCCGGAATGCAACTACAGTGCCCTATTGGCTGAATGACAACTACTTTGGTACTTTAAAAGACAGTCAGTGTTGTTTTTTAATGCACTTTTATCTCATTTCATGTTTTGTCTACCTTTCCAGGCATCCATTTGTTTCTGTTTATCTCTGTGCAATATGAACATCTAAGTTCAGTCTTGATCTTGGAATTAGTAGTTTAACAAAACTTCCATAACCTGGTCTACTTACTAGCTTTTTACCAACTAGACTGAGCATGCTCAGGCCAAAATTATAGGAATATTAGGAATATTCATGCTGAGCTAAGCTAACCAGGTGCTGGCTCCAGCTTCATATGTCCGTACGCACATGAGAATTCAATCAATCTGCTCATTTGTACATGTGTGTATTTCATCACATGGCTGAAATTAAAATAGCTTCTGAGCTGCATGTCAACAGATCCATCTCCATGACTACAAAGCCATCTCTTTCCACTGATCCCAAACCATATGACATGGTTGAAAGCTCCAGAAAAAGCAGACTTTAGGATGGGGTGACACATTTGTCATTAAACTACAGTGCAATAAGGTAAATGACAAAAATGAATGCAGGCTTGAAGTTCACAGATATATGGATCACACATAAGCACACTTGAAGAGTCTGCTGGTTGATTTTCATACGCACACAGGCCCAATCTAAAGGTGTTACAAATTTGCAAACACGCTGTTGTGGTCCAAGTTTCTCTTCTGGATAAATATAATGTTTCCAGTCGTACTATTTCTTTCTGCCAGGGCACTATTCTATGCAAGCTCAAGTTGACAGCATCAAATAGAAAGTCCTTTACAACTCATTTTCATGCCAGGCACAAACAGGGCGACAGAGAAAAGATTTAGCAACAGAAAGGGGTTTAACTAACTGACTGCCATGGGCAGTTTTTCTTTCTCTCCAGCAGAACAGTGTGACCGTGTGACTGTGCCAGACTCAGTGAGAGGAGTATTTATTAGTGTATCCTTGAGGTCGTGCAGCAATCGCCCAACATTGACACAGTCTTTAAATGGCCACATCAGCAGACAGATAACCAGTGAGATAAAGAAGAGCATCGCCCATGCCAGCCCAGGGAGGGTGGGGTGATAGGGAGAAGAGAGGGGTGTGTATAAATGGAGGCCAATGGGCATTTACAATCCCACGGTCTGCTAGTGCTTCATCACCAGCTGCCTTCAACCCCACAGCGAGCCTGCGGCCATGGCGTTCAACGGAACCTGGAAGGTCGACCGCAGCGATAACTATGTCAAGTTCATGGAGCAAATGGGTGAGTGTGTGAGAGAGCCTGTGTGTGTAGATAACACTGAACGGGTCACTGAAATAATTTTGTACTTCCGCTGTTTTTCTGCTGTGGTTGGCCTTCTGATCTAGTTTATGAGGGCAATGCATGCAACTGTATCATTTGTTTCCATGTAGTTGACATTGCTGTATGGGTTATTACACAATGCAGGGAGGTGTTGATAAGGAGAAGGTGTTTATGATGCTATCCCTAATAACAGCAGTAGCTAAATTAAGCTTTTTCACATACAAGCAGAGTCTGAGTGTAGATGAATTGCCTATTTAGAAATTTGCGTCCAATGCATTTTTTCCTGTTAAAGGTGTTAATGTCGTGAAGCGAAAGCTTGCAGAGCACGATCACCTGAAGATCACCATCGAGCAGACCGGGGACAAGTTTCACATCAAAGAGTCCAGCACCTTCCGCACCAAAGAGTTTGACTTCACCCTGGGCGTCCTGTTCGACTACAGCCTGGCCGATGGCACCGACGTCTCAGTGAGTGCTTCAGACCTTATTAAACCAGCAGCAGCTGGTCCAGGTGTTGATTCATCATTTCAAGGCATGGTTTGCTTCAGGCAAATATGAGTTCTTTGTTTTTCAAGCTTGAAAGATTATTCGCTAATTGGGAAAGTGCAAAATAAGCCAACTAAAACCAATGGAAAGGTTCCAATGAACTCGACAGGGAGTAGTCTGCAGCAATATAGTTGCTGGAATGAGGGTTGACTGAATGTGAAAAACATTTTAAAAACCCATTAAACTCAATATGTATTGTACACAAATGTAATACAACATAAGAAGAGCATTAAAGAGCTTCTATCACCAAGTGTGTTTTTTCGACCAGGGTATGTGGGAGATGGAGGGTGACATGCTGAAAGGCAAATTCACCAGGAAAGACAACGGCAAGGTGCTGACCACCACCAGAGCTCTGGTGGGAGGGGAGCTCGTACAGGTCAGTGGTTCCACATGTATTTCATCAACATTTGTTTTCTTTCCATAAATGTCTCTGCATACACTAAATTTTTTTTTGGCAGAGTTACAACTATGAGGGAGTGGATGCTAAGAGGATTTTCAAGAAGCAGTAACCTGGAGTCTGAAGTTCATATTTTATATTATGTAGATCACAAGATGTAGATCTGTTTTTTTTGTAACAATAAGACACGGCTAAGTGTATTCTACATCATATACCTCAAAAAAGTACTTTTTTTTTAAGTATAGTTGACCTCAGCATTGCAAAGACAAAAAATATAAACCTTTAATTAAAGGATGTGCCACAAAATAACATAATTCTGTGAAGATTTCAGTTTGAGAGAGGACAGCTAAAACACGTATAGTATAACAAGAAACTATCTCAGCAACCAGTGTCCCAGAAATGGCTGAGGACTCAGATAGTTTGGGTTTTTTATATTTCCACTCTTCTACAAAATAATTGAGACTGGAATTCTATTTGTATTTCTCCTTGCATTGAAAAACGTCATTTAAAACAAACTCAACAGAAACAATGTCCCAGTTACTCATGATACCCGTTTTCAGAGGGACTACTTTATTGGTACAACGTAGTTCCAATGTAAGGTGTTCATGTGTTAATGGATTATCCAAAATAACGCGTGCATTGTTTCTGGTAATATGCTTCTTCTTTTTTAAATGTCATTAATCCATGGTGTGAGCAATGCCTCTGGGAACTCTTCAACCTCCATGGTAATGGGGTGGAAGCATGAATGCCTCAAAATCTGGGCACAAAATTATCAAAAATATCAGCATGATTAGATAAAACTAGAGGTGAGTGAGACACTGTTTTTTTTTGGGAGGACTTGCACTTTAAATGTCTCCAACAGTAGAGATGGAGCGCAGCTTACTGAAACATCTCCGTGCTGTTAGCTGCACCAGCATTTAGTCTGCATCCTTATCATAATCATCCACCACAACATGACGAATATTGGTCAAAATGCACTAAGGGTTCCTATATATTATATAGTCTGTAACAATAAAGCAGTTGTCTAATATATAATAATAATAAATATCAGTCTAATATTGGTGTACTGGTCTTTTTTTAAGATTTAATGAATGAATGAATGAATTATGAATCTGTTGCTTAAAAAGTCTCCAAATAGATAGATAGATAGATAGATAGATAGATAGATAGATAGATAGATAGATAGATAGATAGATAGATAGATAGATAGACAGATAGATAGATAGATAGATAGATAGATAGATAGATATAGATAGATAGATAGATAGACAGATAGATAGATAGATAGATAGATAGATAGATAGATAGATAGATAGATAGATAGATAGATAGATAGATAGATAGATAGATAGATAGATAGATAGATAGATAGATAGACAGATAGATAGATAGATATAGATAGATAGATAGATAGATAGATAGATAGATAGATAGATAGATAGATAGATAGATAGATAGATAGATAGATAGATAGATAGATAGACAGATAGATAGATAGATAGATAGATAGATAGAAAGACAGATAGATAGATAGATAGATAGATAGATAGATAGATAGATAGATAGATAGATAGATAGATAGATAGATAGATAGATAGATAGATAGATAGACATAGATAGATAGATAGATAGATAGATAGATAGATAGATATAGATAGATAGATAGATAGATAGATAGATAGATAGATAGATAGATAGACAGATAGATAGATAGATAGATAGATAGACAGATAGATAGATAGATAGATAGATAGATAGATAGATAGATAGATAGAAAGATAGATAGATAGATAGATAGATATATGTTTATTGATCCCAAAAATGGGAAATTACAAGGTTACAGCAGCAAAATATCAGACACACAGCAAACACACAGAATATACAGTACATGAAACAATAGGACACAATATATATGAAATATTAAATAGGATAGAATACAAGAACAAATATTTAAAATGAACACAAGCTAGGAATCAAAAAACTACTTAACTAGTATTAATAAAGATGTAAATCTATTACTATGGTAGGGATGATTTCTCAAAGCTGTCGGAGCCTCTTAGAGAAGGTGCTCCTCTGTGTGTGTGTGTGGGGGGGGGGGGGACATGTTGCCTCCAGGCGTCATTCAACTGATATAATGTCATCTTAATCCAGGTCAAAGATCACGTCTCGGCGATCACATTTTATGAGCCATATAAATTCCTAATGGCTGTCTTGGATTGTGAGGACATGTCCCATTAGCTCAGCCTTTCAGACTCTGCTTTAAAGTCTCTCCCACACAGCACGGCTGCAGCCGCTCACATGATGACAGCAAGGTCTTGCGCTGTCATGTGCTGGCCTTTGGGTGCTATCCTCAGCAGTGGAACACCGGGGAAATGAGGATTCCTCACATGATGAGAAAATAAGTGTATATATACAAATATATACATGCAGTGAGCCTCTCTGAGCACAAGAGGGAGACCTGTCTCTACTTTAGCATTGAACCACTAGTGTTGATACTACAGCACAGCATGAAAGACATTATTTCAAATGGAACTTTTGGACTAGTACCGAGAGGTTTTAGGATAACAAATACATAAAGATACTGACTGATGGATGATACCAGGGTTAGGAGTAATAACGGTTCTTATGCCTATGGGTCTGCACTGAGTGCTAAAATAGTTTTATCCAGTGTAGATCTTATTAGAGATGTGGGCAACTATCTTTTAGCCAGGATTGGGAAATATTATGGAAGCCTATTTCTGCTAGGAAGAAAGAAAAAAGTAGATGAAATGTAATAAGACAAAAAGTCAGAAGTTTGACTCAACATTGAGTCTAACTTTTCCTCATCTTTTTTTTCTGGCAGAAATGGCTTCCATATAATAGGGTTGAGATCACAATTTCAATATGTATAAGAATATCCTCCATAATCAACATATATTATAGATAATTCATTCTAATAGAGAATTGGTTTTCAGTGTAACACATCAGACCAATGTCTTCATAAAATTTTACATAAAAAACTTTCAAGAACATCTTTTGTTATCTTTTAAGCCAGATTTGTCTTGAAATGATTAATCTAGACAACAACATGTTGTTATAATTATACCATCACCTTATGATTCCAGTATAAGATAAGATAAATGACAAGATTGTATCACTACTTGTGTATTTTTTTTTTGCTGGATTCATAAAAACCAATGCAAAAATTTAAAATAGATCTGAAAATCCTATCCAAGCACAATCAATAACTAATAAAGAGTAGAGTTATTATCATCCCTACAGACATCCATTTAAACCTGGACAGTCTGAGCATCAATTGATCGCAGCCCCTCCCCCCCCCCCACCGAGCCCTGAGTGGCACCCTCTTTCATGAAGGTATAAACCCACTCCGCACAAGGCTAATCTGGCCAAGGCGGGGCTGCTTTGAACACCGGTTTGCCCCTGAATCCACCATGGGGGGTGAAGTCCTCCGAGAGTGCTCAGATGCCGGGAGGTTCGAAGGCTGTGAGCCTGCAGATCTTCGTGCAAGAAAAATGAGGAAAAATAGGTTGGTGGGCCTTGTTTCTTTGGGTTGGGTTCTGCAGTCTAAACTGTCTTTCATGTTTTCCATTTCTAAATTAGCAATACTTTTAATAAGGTCGTTGGGTCCAGAGTTACAGTTAGTACTGGTGTGTTTTGGCACACAACCATTCAGCCTGTGTTTTCCCAAGCCACATACATAAGCCACACATACAGTACTTTTTTTTTTTTTTTATAAATCCATTGAGATTAAAATCTCTTTTCTGAGGGAGACCTGGCCAGTTAAAATTGAAATACGGCATAGTCAAAATCACACATAAAGGAAAGGAACAGGTCAACATGTGGCAGTTATATTTTTTGAATTACATGGCATTTTAACATCGCCTAAATTCATTTAATGGGACTAGATCATTTAGATGGAGCATGCACATACAGTACATTTGGTCTATAATGATGATTAACAAAATCCTCATCATCTGATATTGCTCAGAATTTGACAAATACCATATCTAAACATGCATTTTGTCTAAACTAGGTTTCATAATCAAGCTTTTAATGGGTCATGGGCAAGTAGACGTGTTCAGGTACTACCTCAAGTACAAATAGAAGTTATTTCTATTTTATGTTATTCCACTACTACTATAGTTGAAACAGTATATACCCTGGTTTAAGTGTTTTATATTTTAGTTTTGATACTTTCACCGAATTAAAGGATCTGAATACTTCTTCCAGCACTGGTTATCTTGTAATGTGTTTTCAAAACCATTGGGCAGCGCTGTGGAGCTGTGTATTTTCTGAGAGAAAGGGCCTTTGGTTGTTCTATGATGTCATCCTCAGTCAAGTTATCACATGACACACACCCTTTTTTTAGATGTTTTTGTCACATGTTGTGTGTGAGAATATACACAATGAAGTTAATGGGGGGAAAACACACACACACACACACACTATGTGTATAGCCGACACACACACCTACACAATTATTGGATCTCAACTCCAAATTCTTAAAATAACATCTCTATGTACTTAACTGGAATCTGACTGAAGCAACATGGAATCAGTGAGAAAGAGGAAAGCAGTGGGAAAGTTAGCCTTCAGTGTTTGGATTGCCGTGAGACTGAGGGAGCACGGGCCCACCCAAGGGAGATGAAAGATGAGAGAGGAGGAGGAAAAATAGTGAGAGGTGAACAGAGAAAAGGACAAGGAGAGCGAAGAGAGGACAGCGCAGAAAGAAAACACTCCTCGCCTTACCCCCCAACAGCGCAGTGGGCAGTATCAGGCCTTTGATTGGGCAATCTTTCCAAGGAAACACAACACCCCCCCCCTTTTGGCCAGTCACTGTTTAGACAATGACTGTGCAGACCTTTTCAGACAGATGCAGTCTGCTGAATGATGAGTCACCAGTCAGTCAGAGCTGGATAATGCCTGAGCCTTTCCAAATGCCTCGAGAATGGGGAATTATTTAGGATTCATGCCGCTGCACATGCTCAGATGTGACTTTTACCAGCCGTGGGAATTTTGGAAGTGTTATTGTGATAACAAGTGTGATGATGATGATGAACTCATAATTATACATGAAATTTAATGTCAAATTGTTTACTGATGTCACTTCCTCTTCTCGCAACTTAACCGTCGTGTTGTCCTCGGGTCAAATTTGACCGGCTTACAAAAAAACTTTCTATATCAGAAAGGGACAAATGTTGAAAAAAAATTACAAAAAAGCAGGAAAAAAAAGAGACAAAAACATTTTTTTTTTTAAAATGCTGAAAAAGTGACCAAAAAAATCGGGAAAAGTTACAAAAAACATCAAAAACACTGGAAAAAGGAACAAAGAAATGGTTAAAAAAATTGACTCAAAGATAATTAAGTCAGAAAAGTGACAAAAAATTGGAATAAAATTGATAAAAACGTTGAGAAAAGTGTAGAAAAAGAACTAAATGTTGAAATTTCAACACAAAAAACACAAAGTTGCAGGGAAGACAACACAATGGTTGAATAAAGGTTGGTATTACAATGTCTTTAGAATATTAGATAATCTAAATACAAATGTTTCACATCCAAAACAACCAGAGCATGGAAATGGAAAGCTTCTTAACAAGGTCAATTTAGTACCTACAGTACATTCATGGTCTCCAACGAATGAATTGTAGTCAATAATAAACAGTATAACTATTATAAATGGTCACTTTGGTGATCTCCTGACTTTTCATCTAGCGCCATAATCAGGCCGACATTTCAACTTGTTCTACTTTGGTGTGTGACCAAACACCTGCGCAATTACTCAGATGTACTCTGTGTTTGGTGGTAATTAGCTGAATGCTAGCATGCTAACCCTCTAAACTAAGAATGATAATATGGCAAACATATGTGCTAAACAGCAGCATGTCAACATTGCTGACATTGGCATTCAGTAGCATGGCTGTTGACATCCTGTTCTCTGACTAGACTCTAGGTTAGTTATGAATAATTTAAAAAGGACAAATTATTGGTTGAACTGCTTACAAGTCGTAAACATATTGCACAGACATGTGAGGATGAGGTCACAAGGAGACATCATGGACACATGGACTGAATTGACACACTCATCCGGTACTGTGTGTAACTGAGGTGTTAGATAGCACACCATGGTTGCATATTAGAGTAAGCAGTGGTCAATGTTTTACTGCTGTTCTAGGGAAATAAAAACTAAATACAGACCCTAGTGTCTCAGTATTGGAAAATTCCGATGTATGAGATATTTCAGCAAGGACATTTGTCTGGCATGCTGCAACTGGAAGAGAATGAGTAAAAGGGGACAGAAACACCTCTCTAATGGACTGGGCTAAGGGAGTAACACCATTACAAAGTGTTGCCAATTGGATGTATGCATGCACCCACAGGCACTTTCATCCCCCATTTTACTCCACTCTGTGTGTGTGTGTGTCATACAGGCATGGACGAGTGTGTGTCATGTGAGACGCTGGCGTGTGCCACCCGGTGTGACTGAGCAGACCGAAAAGAGGAGACAGCAAAGAGAGAAACTAAATTGGCTGTGGCCTCTGTCTCCGGGGTAGCCAGCCGGAGATAGATGGGCTATTCTTACAGAGGGTAGTGAGAGGTCTCCAGCTCCCCTGGTACACAAACCACTTTATAGGATCCCACATTATGTTTTGATGGCCTCCTAGGATTGAGGGGGAGGTGTTCGCCAGTGACAAGTGTGAGAGAAAGGTAGAGGAAATTGAGCTTGGCGCAGGTGAATTTCTTTGTTGGGAAAAAGGGTAACTACAAGTTGGGATCCTCTTCAATTATGGAGCCCCAAATGTGACAAAAGGAATCAGTTTGTAGAAAAATCTTCTAATCAGCTGAGCAGCCTGAAAGACACTCTCCCACACGCTCTGTCTCTCACACACATTGGTAGTTCCATCCCTGGCCCTGCTGTCCCATGTCGAAGTGTCCTTGAGCCAAACACTGAACCCTGAGTTGCCCCCGATCCTGCCCCATCGGAGTGTAAATGTGTGTGAGTGTTTATCTGATGAGCAGGTGGCACCTTGTACAGCAGCCTTGGCCACAGTGTGTGAATGGTGTTTTTTGGCCTATTGCTCTGATAATTCTTGTGTGTAGTTTTGGGGCTCAATACTACAATACATGAAGTTAAAGTATGCCTCATGAGGCATTTCACAATAACATTCAGAAAAATGAAAAACAAAAATGTAACCATGACAGCAGAGATGAGGTCAATCTTTAATGGCAGACGGCCTGTAATGTCTTCATTTAACATTTTCATAAAAACTCATTTTGATCACTTTTTTTTTTTGGGGGGGGTTTCAAACAAAAAGCATCTGCAATTCACGGAAATACAGTTTCTCCTTACAGCGGCTAAAGTACATACACATCAACAGTACTGTATGCATCAAGAAAAAGAAAAGAACACACACACACATGCCGTGAACATGCACAGAACACACAGGTACGCACATGGTATACTGAAAGGAGAAAGGAATAGTTGTCATTGACAAAGGGACGGGTCATCATTTTCATGTCCAGGAACTTCTGTACCGCACTGCTGGCAAAAGACAAAAAGATCCACTCGTTCAATGGATTTCTCTGGATTTCACAGTGAATTATGAAGGTATAACAGTATTCATATATCAGATACAAACACAATAAGCTCTAGAAAATTACCAAATGAATATACAATTAAACTTACAATAATACTTACAATTAATTATATGATGGGCATCTTTTATGAACTTTAAAAACATAATACCCATAAAAACACACACACACACACACACACATTATAAATACTTGTTCTAATAAATTTGGTGCCACACTTGGCTTAAAAAATGTCTGTAAAAGCAAAAACTGCTCCAGAATATCAGTTGACATAGTGTGCATATTATTAGTAATATTCATCAAAAACACTGACTATATGATTCAACCACTCCAATATGATTGTACACATCTGGGCTAAAAATTGTTTTTCTTACAGTATTTCATTTTTGATCACCACATCACTGAAATGTGACTTGGCCTTATCAGAAGAAGTACAAGAATCACTGATAATCTTTGCAAGAATGCGATGAATGAGAATTTTGGCGTCAAAATGTCACAGGAATATGATCACGCGATGATATGTCAAACAGCAAAGACGTTATTGCAGGCCCAGAATTACAAAAAGATTATTAATGTTTTTATTTTTTTTAACACTCCAATCATCACTATGTAAATTCAACATTTACAAAAGCAGGTTGAATCACGTTGGCTCCCTAAAAATAGACAAAAAAGACAAATTGCTTAAAGTGAATGTCCTTTCAGATGCAGAGTTGCTCTTTGGAGTGACACCAAAAGAGACATGCAGCAAAAAATAACATCATACTTCATAAGAAATCAGACTGAGGACTACAAAGCAGTCAAAAATGGAATTATTCCACTAGCCTAGATAGCTCTCCAGTGTAAAAAAAAAAAAATGCCTTTGGTCTTTTGTTTCACTATACTGTGCTGCTGTCTCCTGCTACACAATGAATTCAATCGCTGATTCTAGCAGGGCTCAGTTTGCCATGTTGTGCAGTCTCTGGTCACTCCACTTTCACCAGTGACGGCTTATCCCCGTCAATGCCTCTTCTAACAAGTCGGGTTACCTCCAACTGAGAAATTAGGAGCTGGCTCACTCAAGAGTTAACATGGACTGCTTAGTTGAACCAAAGCACATCAGACAAAGGACTAATATATTTGCTTCATTAGGGAAAGCCACCACAAAAAAGACACACATGAGCAAAGTCCACTCAGTGTGTAGAAAAGACGAGAGCCAACCCACAGGACTGCTTTGGTATAGCAGGGTGGCTTACCAAGTTATAATGGCACCAAACAGGAAGGGTAAAAGAAAAATTTAAAAAGTAGGAAAGTTCCTCACACACTTAAGCACGACATGGACCTATCGTACACAACCATTTCACACATTGTCTTGATTACAAAAATACTTTTTCGTATTTCTCTAAAATATCTAAAAATGTACAGCATTGGGTTTTGTTTTTCTTTTCTTTTTTTGCAAAGTCATGCGTCAACATGTATTTTATAATCATAATAACATTGATATGAATGATATACAGTATAGTAATAATTATAGTCGTATCATAACATCACCCGGCAGCGCTTTAGCCACACTTCCATACATCTTCCAAAGTGGCTGCATAAAATGTGCACTCCTTTAGTACACTTGCATATACAGAATGCACGGCAAGAGCCCGCCCGGCTAACGCTACACGGGCCATGCAGTACCTTTCATTGAGGTGTCAGAGGGGGTGTAGCCAAAGCGCTGCCGGTAAATCTTGAGTATGTAACAGTATAAAAAAAACAAAAAAAAGAGTTGGAAGGACTTTGAGGAGGGTGGGGGGTGGGAGGGGGTGCTCGATGTGTGATGGAGGCTGGGGTCTAGAATGTCCTGAGGCCCATGAGGCTGCTGCTGCCTAAGAGAGAGACAAGAAAAGGGGTGAGGTTGCCATGGTCACCGCACACAAACCTTGTACACTAATGAAAACACAGGGGATGGTGTGGAACTGTTGCACGACACAAGCACATTCACACACCCACAAAAGGTAGATACTCTAGTGTAGGCACACACACACACACACACACACACACACACACACACACACACACACACACACACACACACACACACACACACACACACACACACACACACACACACACACACACACACACACACACACACACACACACACACACACACACACACACACACACACGTTTCTTGCTTGCTCCTCAATTTTTCTGCACCTGCCTTTATGATGCCAGGACCACAAACCGACACACACACACAAAAAATATCTAATACTGCGATTCTGGGGTTGTTTTTATAACATTTTCTGTTGAGCAAAACCTGAAGCATACACAGACGAATGTTGACATGTTGTCAATACGGCTTGGTGCTGCTGGGTTCATTCCAGCTGATGTCTTTGGCAGTGCAATACCACACAAAAGCCTGAGCTTTCACAGCCTCTTCCACAAATCTACACTGTGCCAGAAGGGAGACGTGAGGTGAGATTTACACCTTTTGCCCTTGCCTGTTGGACTCAATGGTCACAAAGTCCGGGCCATCAAACTCACCGACGGTACGCTGCTCCAACAGCCAGAGTCAGGTCAGTCCTCCTGGTTTCTAATTGGACACAAGAGGCAACGCCCGTCACAGCTGGCCACGGCCACCATCACACATCATGAACCTGAGGACGCAAAGGAGGCAGAGTCTTAGTGAAGTGAACAAGCTGCAGCGCCATCCTGACTGCCGGTGGGGTGTTTTGTGTTGCGGCTGTTTAAGGTGAATCAACATCAACAAAATCCTTCAAACTTAAACCAGACCGGACCTCGTGATCCAAAGCAAAGTACAGCTGTGAATGGAGGATGGATACGCCATCAATTTGGCATTTATGCACGTCCCATGTCCCATGACATGGCGCTCTTTGGATGCTTTTATATAGACCTTAGTGGTCCCTAATACTGTATCTGAAGTCTCTTTTATATAGACCTTAGTGGTCCCCTAATACTGTATCTGAAGTCTTTCATCTGAAGTCTGAAGCATTGACCAACTGCCACTTGTCTCTCTCTCATGGATGGACCAAACTCTCTGGGTGGGCAAAGCAAAGAAAGGGGAGGTAACCTTGCTCCTTATGACCTCATAAACAGCAAGATTCCAGATCGGCCCATCTGAGCTTTCATTTTCTCAAAAGGTACAGCAGGATACCCAGGGCTCGATTTACACCTATCACCATTTCTAGCCACTGGGGGACCATAGGCAGGCTGGGGGAACGCATATTAATGTTAAAAAACCTCATAAAGTGAAACATTCATGCCATAGGACCTTTAAAGTTGGACTTAAATGAAAGGGAGAAAGAAAATCGACAGAGCAAAGGCAGCAAAATCCTGATTGTAAGTCCCTAAAATGGGTCAAGCTTCAAAAAACACTGGATCCTATCCCACGCTTCCCATAATGCAACTCAAGCTTTCATTTGATGCTCTCTGTCTGGTAAACGGACACACTTTTTGAACACCCCCCCCAGATTTGTAATGCAGGCTTTCTCTAAAGTGTTGTCTTCAAGCCCACGCCTTAAGCAGTGTCTCTAAAGTCATTTTCTCACACTCAACAGTGCTCCTCCAGAGCCACAGAAAACATTACAAAACTGTTTTAGCACACACTCTAGCCGGTAAACTGATTACGACATGTAAAATCAGCAGACCAACCCTTCAAAAAGACAGTTTCGCTCTCTTTTGCAAAAGCTTTCAAGCTCAAAGTCCAAATGTGACACACAGGATGTCAGCTGACAACAGTCTTAAGTACTTGTGTTGAACTTGTGCCTAACAACCGTATCTCCCATGATTCCTTTCCACCACAGCTCCACTACCCGCCCCACCAGCAGACCGAAGAGAAAGGTCAACACTCTGACCTCTGACCAATCCCCAGATGTGTCACCAAAATAGACATGTCTTGGAGACCGTGGAAACTCGGGTTTGGAGGGGGGAAGGGGGGGGAGGGGGACTGGAACAATAAACAATTAGTAAACCAAACATGACCTTAAGAGACAGAAAGCAGGAGACAGACTGTTGCAGGGAAAGAAGGGAGACGGGTTGAAAACTGTTCCCCGTTCAGAGAGAGTGCGTTTTGGAAGGGGCACGGCTGGCCTAGCTAATGCCCTGTTGCGCGTTCAATCAAGGAAGAGGGAATCGATGTCTCATACAGCCGCTTGGCTAAGCTAAGGAGACGCATACTTTCAGGCCACCCTATTTGTTCTGGCTGAGACACCAAGGTTAAAGATTGGGTTGATCATTGAACACGTCGGTGCGGATTAGGGAAAGGTTTAGTGATTTGCGAGCTTAATGTGTTACATCCAATAACTCGGCCCAGGCGCATAATGTAAAATAGGTAAACAAGTAGTGTTTGAGAATGTGGGAGGCGACTGTTTCTCTTGAATGTGTGCACTCTTTTCTTTTTTTCTTTTCAGCTAGGCTTCATGCAGCAAATGTTCCCATCTGTGTTATCAGGGATCAGTGATCTCATGCTGCAAATGAAGAGAGAGAAGACTTGTTTAAATATATACAAAATAAAATTCATAGTGCATTGCTGTAGCTCTCCACCGTCTGTAGACCATGTTTAAAAGGACCACGCTGCTGTGTTTTAGAACGGAGGTATTTTTTGGCACCCAATCTGGCATCACTGTATGCTATGAGAATCAATTTGCACACTCACATTGTGTAATCCACCACAGCGTATGTCGAGTCTGCATTTAATCTTGTCAAAATAGGAGCCGGATAGATACATTTATACACTAGCAGCCAAGTTACAAAACACTCGTACGGTCCTTTACGATTTCTACCTGTGCAGCACGACCATGAAAAAGAGCCCTGTCTGAAGCCCTTTTAATCCAGAGAAAAGCCTTTAGGCCCTGGCTGTGTTTCTCACATACCAGCCATAGCTGCTGGAGCTGGGGTGGTGATGAATGCAGCTGCTGACATGTATCTAGCTCCTGAGACCCAGCCACAGTGTAGCTATACTCTGTGTGTGTGGGGGTGTGTGTGTGTGTGTGTCAGTGGGGGGCTAAGGAATAAAGTCCAACTTCCTTATTAGAAGGGGCCCCAGCTGGCCCTCAGTTCTCCAGTGGGAGACAGGAACCACTGGTTTTGTCGGGCTATTGGGCCAAAAAGTGCCTCAGGGTGGGCAGGCGCAGGTGCGCGCACACACACACACACAACCCCCCACCATGTCTTGTCAGATGGAAAATCTGGATTACCTTTCCCTCCAGTTCACTAGGCATTAATGTCCGCTATTAGGTTGTCTTTGGATCTAGCTCCGTGCCAGAGCATGAATGTCAAATATAATTCTGCTTCAAAAACATTCAACATGAATGAATAGCCAAGGGGTATTACAATAACAAAAACTTGCATTGTAATATGTTTGAAAAGAGTCCACAGTGGGTAACTACCTGTTTAAACTGCCATGAGTGTCACTGCTGTAAATGAACATTTCAAAATTGCACTTTCTTTGACAGCAGGATGCCAGTTGATTAGGAAAGCCACATACTATGACCGTGAGCGGTCCCCGTCCGTCAGATGCTGAGACAACCATAAGCCTCCCAGAACTGTGGAGCTGGAAGCTACTTTGAATTCCCATTGTGAAGGTTTGCCATCACCAGACGCCTGCAGCATGAGTTGCAATTCAGAAACGCAGCCTCTTTTTCAATGAACACATGTCCCATCAATAGCAGACAGATTGTACAACAGTGGTGCAACACAGACAGCTTGTCTCTGTAACCGCAGTTCAAGTTTATTCTTGTTGTCTTGCAGCTAAAATGGTTTCAAGTATTTCCCAAACACAATGCCTAGCAGACTGCATTGCACAAATAAGTAACACCGCTGTCACAGACCGCATAAAGACATCAACTGTTTCTAACTTGAGTGTATCCACTGAACAGAGAGGAAGGTTAATAAACCCACACAAAAAAATAACATGTAAGCTGGTGGTTTGCAAAGCTGCAAAATGTCAGGGACAAACTGAGCAGCGAGGCTAACATGACAGTAACACTGACAGTTGACGGTTAGTAGGAAATGACCAGTCTTTTTTTTATTTTATTTTTTTTAATCATGGTTACCATACAAACACAGTGTACCCTGAGTCCCATAGATTTTACTATACAAACATACTTAACTTGGAGATATGTCTTCCATTGTGATTAAGCTGTAACCACCACTACACTGCAAACTTTTATGGCATGCTTGCATGCAAAGTCATTTACATTAAGTGAACATGCGGATGGATACTCATCATTTTGTTGATACATATGATGCCATGATTGGGGAATGGCAAGTAGTCCTTGGAAGTGTTTTTGAAGGTGATACGCAATGATATATCTAATATCCTAAGTAGGAATATTCCTCGTTTCATACCTGCTCTATATACACTTTTTTTGAATCATATTTTCTCACTTACCTTTAGGGATATTTAGTCATATAGATAGTTTTGGATGAATTTGTTCAGGTTATAAGATATCTCTATATCTGTATTTCTGTCCGTCTGGGAGATTTCTGTCTCCACCACAGTCCAATTGAGATGAATTGGTTTGTGGTGCTCACATTAAAAATGACTAAATCTAAAATGTACAACAACATCTCTTTCCAGAAACAGTGCCCATGTCTTGTGGGAACTACTAGAACTGTTGGGTACTTGTAAATTATAGTGTGGTCTAGACCTGCTCTATCTGTAAAGTGTCTTGAGATAACTCTTGCTATGAATTGATACTATGAATAAAATTGAATTGTTATTCTGGATAATTCTGATATCAGTTATTTGACATTTGGATGACCTCAACGGTTTTGTTTATGTGCCTGCTGTTTTGCATTTGCCTGTGAGAGGTCTTATGACTGGGCACATACACTGCACTTCATGATTTGAGTGTGTTGCATTTGTGTATACCTGATGCAGTGGCCTGTAATTATCACAATATTCCAACATGATGTCTCAGCTGCACTTCACCCTTTACTGAGAGCCGGATGTGGGGATGTTGTTGTTTCATTGAGGGGCTAATATCCACTGGGGCAGCCTGACCGGCCTAACAACTTCCTCCTGGTTTGATAGAGGAGTAATTATTTCCTCAAAACCCCTCCCTCCTCCACTCCCTTCCTCCTTTACCCCCCTGACAGAGACAAAATCCCCCAAAACATCAAATTACTCCAACCGTTGTTTTTTTGTCAAGCAGTATATATCAGCCTTTGGAAATACATAAGTCAGCTATGATGCAGGGTTAGCAAAAACAGTACAGGACTAGCACCAATCAACAGCTTGATGAATGGTAGCCTCCATGATAACTACCCTTCTCCCCACTCACTCCCTAAGGGGTCGGGAGAACATGTTTCTTCCTGTCCCGATGCGTTGGAGGGAGGTTACTGGTGACAGTGTGACTGGCGCCGAGTGCAAACACACACACACACACACACACACACACACACACACACACGGACACAGTCAGTCTACATAGATACACAGGCTAGCAGGGGATTTGTTGTGCTTTGTGGTTTTGTTTTTCTACAAGCACAACAGCGTTTAGTTGGTCTGAACCAGAGAGCGAGGCCTGTGTAGCTCATGCATGGTTACAGTTGTCTCATGTACTTATCTCAGCACTTATTAGAATCCAACTGCTCTGTGTACTGTCTGCAGCGCCACTATAATTAATTCATCTGCAATTTATTTTTAAATAATGCCGCATTTATTTTAGCCCCATGCTAATCCTTTTTTTTGTTTTTAATAAAAACGGCCCTTCTGGCAGTACCCAGATACCTCAGCACTTCATGGTGCATGTTCCACATTTACGACCTTTTGGAGCATCACATCCTCCGTCTCTTTCTGTTGTTATTATTCTCCACTGCATACTTTTTCATAATGTGAAAATGCCCAAAAATCTTTTTTAAATTAAAAAATATATTTCATCCTGCCAGGGCTTGACAAAACGGCAAACATGCCCTAATATCTGCTGTACAGTACCAACATGATTATACGACTATATTCAGTGTTTTTTATGGCTATGTGAGAGCGTGTGCACAGTAATACACTTTCCTTCACATAAAAGTGCAATACATATCGAGTGTCCTTCCCGCAGTAGGCAGATCTGTGGAACCAATAAGTATAATCTCTGATCCTCCAAAAAAACATGCTCAGCATGTATAATCTTAATGTACAATCAATGAATTGTTCTGAAACTGAAGAGAATCCTATTATAATCAGTTAATTCTAAGCAGTAGAAGAAGTACTCAGATCCTCTTAATAAAGCGGAACTAATTCAATTACATTATAATGTGAAAAGTATCGCTGGTAGTGATGAACCCAGAGAGAATTATCACCCCCTCAGCTCTGCAGAACATGCTAGCATCTTCCAGCTCGTTGTTGTGCAAATGTTTTGGTTCACACTCACTGCCTTCATTAACGTCGTTTCTAGACATAGCAAGCGGCTGTTTGAGGCAAAAAAACGTTCTGGTGATCTGACTGTATGCTACCTGCCAGGCACAAAATGGTAAATAAAGTTAGCAACTAGCTAGCTATTATCAGCTAAATAGCCAGATATAACTTTCAACAGTTAAGACTAAAACAGAGCTAAAAGAAGAGAGAAGATAGGACCTACAATGGTCAGGTGACCTGAAACATGAATGAATGCTAATGTTGCCCTGTGTCTGCAGCCAACTTCATCCCAACATCATAAGGTGAAAGTATGTCAATGTTGTGTATGTAGACGCAGCACCAAAATGTATCTACAAACTACAGCTACTAGTACCATACGATATAAAATACGTTGGTGTCCCCTTAGGGAAATTTGTTTTGGACTCAAAAATTGCACACATAAATAAATGTAAAAAGTACTTCTGAATTGTAAGTTGTAGTACAAGTATCTCAAATCTGTACTCAAGCACAGTGCTTGAGTGAATGTACTGAATGGCTTTCACCACTGGTTATAATAACATTACCTATCAAAGCAGCTGATATTAGCATTTTAGTCATATTTGCTTAGCTCCACTCCGTCCGCTTTATGAAAACGTTGGCATCAGAGCTTGCTGTATATTTTGTTTGACTTGCAGCCTTTGAGCCTGAGATCAAGCATCACATCAATTGGAAAAGTCAACCCTCTGTACCCTGTGACCTAAGTTGGGAAAAGAATGGCGTTCCCTTTCAAAATCGCAGCTTTTAAGTCATATGTGATAATGTGCGAGGACTAGCTGTGGCTCCATTGACCCACTGGGCTTTACACTTCCACACTTACTTCTAAAAGGCTCATATGTTGTCAACTGGCAGAAATAGGACTAATTAGTTGGTTAGTTTGGCAGCTAGCTGAATGGAGGTTTTCCATGTGAGGTTTGAAGGCAAGAAAAAAGGGTTGCTTATTTGAACACACCATGTGCATGTAGTAACACTCTGTGATATTCCCGGCATATGTTTAGGAATATCTCAGCGCCTGTTTAGACCAAGTGTCATAACATTTACTCATGTTTTTTCACAGCAAGGCACAATGTACACCCATGTACACCCACATCCATGTGTGTTTTTGTGTGTGTTGTTACTCACACATACTTCAGCAGAACTGCCTGGACTTCCATCCCTGAGGAGTTCCATCTGCAGGTGGGAGCCAGCGAATCTAAACACACGTAATCACACATTCATTAACACACACGCACAAACATATGCATACAGATATTTGTTTATATACAATTTGTACATGTTTTCATACAAACTGTACTGCAATATTCAATTTATTGAGTACTTTTGCTGTAATAAAATCATGTAACCTCAAGGAATAAAGACATTTAAAAGAATAGTTTCAAATTTTGAGAAATACGCTTATTTGCTTTCTTGGTCGTGTGCAGTGACATTCTGGAGTCTGCTGGTTGCCTGCCAACCTCAGTGACAGGACTCAAGGAAGGCTACCTGACCCCCCCTTTCAATCTTTAGGCTGGGTTCACATTCACACATTCTGGCAGTGGCGGCCGCAGGGAGGAAACGAAAAAACAAAAAAACGATGTTGCGCTGTGAAGACCAATCATGTAACCGGCGATCAGAAATGGCAGTGCGTTTTGAGGCTGTACAGAAAACATCACTGCCTCTATTGCTGCCACAAGAAAGTTTTAAAACACTATGAGGGTATATAAAACAAACACAAGCACTTAACTGCCCAGGAGTTTGTGTAACAGCTGACTGTTTCCTGTAACAAGCTCCAGCACAAAGCACAGTCGCGCCGTCTCTTTTCGCTCTTTCTCCGTGAAATGACGCTGCCTTCAAGTGCGGTCGGAAATGTTGAGATCTATAAACGATCTGACGGGGGGGAATGGGGGTGGGTTAAAGAACACAACAGGACGTCACACAAACGGGCCATTTAAGTGATACCCCTACCGTCGCACAACCCTGCGTTGAATCGCCGGGGAGACTGATCTAGTCCAAATGAAGCCTTCGCTGCTGACTGTGGATGCATATTTACTATAAAAACAGAGCGGTTTAAATGTTGTCATCTAACTAACAAAAAAAGCGAATAAGCATATTTGCCAAAAACTTCCTTAAAAGCTTGTTAGTTATTCTTTCCTATTTGAATAATCTTTGATATTAGCATGCAAAATGTGTTACAGCAAGACAGTTACAACAGGAGGACTTACTGGTTTTCTGAGATCTATTGCTTTGCCATCAGCCAGTTGCTAACATTTAGCAATCACATAAAAGAAGTGTACTCTAAAAGATGACAGCAGCTGATCAACCAGGGAGCCAGAAAGCTGAACTCACGTCAACATAAAACACATTTGATCATGTAGTCTTTTGTGTGCGTCATAAGACCGGTTCATATACATATTTTTATCTCTCACATCAGCATCTTTTCAAGGTCAGAAAGGGGTTGTGAGATGCTAACATTACCCATAACCCCCAAATGAAATCTCAAAGCCAGATTCGCTTTGTGTCAGTGTGTGCTCACATGTGAAAAAAATGCCAGCTTGGCAGATTCAGCTCGCACTCATCTTAAATTCTGACATCATCTGAGTTTAAGATTTAGTACCTTTGCTAGGGGCCTTCATACTTAAATAACTTTGGTATCTGTATTATGTATGGTAATATAATCTATAGACTTTCTAGCAGAGATTAAAAAAAAAAAGACATGAAATAACCCGGACATGGTAATATGTATGTACGAAGAAATCATTGCAAGATTTAAAAACCAATCAACAAATGAGAATTCAGAAACAGCACGTCTAATACTGAGATCATATTAGCGTCAGCCAGCAACAAACAGGCTTCATGAGAAGAATTTCAAGAGATCAATAATGAACTCTTATGTGAACTCACAGTGGAGCTGTGCAGATTAGAAGGCCTCAATAAACGGGATCATGGTTGGCTGAAAAGGAGGGATTTAATAATGAAGTAGGTGATGGTCAAATGATGATGCAAACCACTGAAGCTTTCAGTTGTACGGATGATGCCTCTAATTGGGATAAATAAAGTGACATGGTAAAAGTGAGAGTCGGAGAGCTAGTGACTGGCTGCAATCAGCATTAATTGGTCATTCAACTTCTACTGTAGAAACATGTGCCATTTTGAATTATTGGGATAGCTCTATTGTTCCTACTCAGAGCACTTAAAAGTCAGTTACACCCATGGATGCCTTTCTTGGTGAGCAGTGATTATTAGTTTAGTTTAGTTCGATTCCTGGAAGTTAATGGGATCAGATAGCAGTTTATCTCAAGAGAAGGGTAAAATAGCATTACATGTCTGCAAAAATGGGCTACACCCTGTAAATTAAATATTTATAAAGTCAATTATTTCTATCAATAAACAAATTCAATATATTAAATTGCACATCCACTTCCTACTTTGATGGAGCACATTCATATCAGATGAACATTGCTATCATGACTATCAGTATTTCAGAAATGGCAATTTTAAGCTCTAATGGGATTGTTATAGCACATTACACAGGCCCGACTATATGAGTTTGCCTGACTGTAAGAAAAGTAGCACAATTTTCCCAAATCAAAACTACCCCATTGACTTCAAAACAATACATGTTTAACTCGGAGCAGTAGCAGTAGAGACGGAGAGGTAATCAGAAGATCAGTAAATCAGCAGATGACAGTGTGGTGTGTGTGCTCAGACTGTGTCATGTGCGCCTGTGGGATGGAGCAGAGAGGGATTTGAGGGCTGACGGCAGCAGGTTTTTGTGCGGTGGGCTCAGGAAGGGGCGAAGGCCAGTGGTCTAGGTGGTGACGGTGGTAACGGTGGGGGAGGAGGGGGTGGGTTTGCAGGTTACCTGAGCGTGGAGCGAGGAGGGGTAGGTGAAAGCGGGTGGAAGGGCCGGCGACAGCTCCGCCGGGTACAGCGGGTATGATGCCCACACGTCTGGGCTGCTGGGATATAGAGCGGGCATTGTGAGCTCATCTGTGGAAAAAAGAAAAGGAGGAGTGGAGTGAGGAGAGTGGCCAGTGCATGGGTGGGTGGCTACAGAGACAGGGGGGGCGGCGGGGGGAGGTGGTCGTGGAGGTGCACGGCAGGTGAATATCTGAAGTAGCTTCCTTGCGTTTCATTTGTTTTAAACCAACAGACCGTTCGCAAAACCCTTAAACAGCGATGTTCAATCATTGCTTAGCAACCGTAACTAGGCATGGCAGGCCTGTCAAGCCTCTGATTTCTCAACATGCCAAAGCAGTGGGCATTGGGCTGTAGGGAAAGCGATAGTACTTGGCCGATGATCAAATTTTGGAGAATGGTGTGTGTCCAAAACCAAAAACACAAAAGCAAAAGTGTGTGAAACAGATTAAACTGTGTGTTTATCGGCTCAAAACTAAGCTACAGTCGATAGCATGGCTGTCCACAAACATATTGGTTATTCCTCACGCTGAAAGCCTTGTCTCTTGTAGCTTTAAGTGAAAACAGAACTAAACAACCTGAGCTTATGTTGTATCATTATCATACTTAAAATACTATGACTATAGCTCTACACTGCAATACAATAACACTGTTTCTGAATTTAATGTTAAACTACAAGTCTTCTAAATGGTACATGTACTGATGGAAGACCTTTTTGTCTAAGACATGTAACTTCAACCTCAGTACTTAGCACAATACCTTGCATTAAGCTAAAACGTTGCATCAAGTGCATATTTAGGACCCTTTTTATCCTAATTCTACTTTTAAAATGAGCTTCTGCCAGTTGTCATTCACAAATGAAAAGCCTACCTTTGTGTTACGAGAGGTATATCTGTCTCTGTTTTTTATTGTGAACTGCACATGTCCTGTGAGAAAATGAAAAGCTTAACAGGCGTAGCAACAGTCACTAAGGTGGCAGGGATTACCAAACTACTAATATCAGAAAAGCTGACTTAATTCAGAATAAAATGAGGAAACCATCCCAGAATTACTCATTGAGTAGAGTATAAAAGTGATGGTGAAAAAACGAGCATAGTGACTGAGTGAAAAGATAGGTAACCGTGCAGAGTGGTACAGAGTATGTGTTCATTTAAAATGCAGAATCAGAAACGGCAGCTCATTGGAGAACCATCAGATAGCCGTACAATGTTAAAGAGCATTTTCCCTGTGCTCTCTGTGTCTCCTGCTAAGTGTTAATCATAGCACGATCAGAAAACTGGCTTATTTAAACATCTCTTATCAGGAAATGACAGCAATTTCTCTCCTAGTAATTACGTCATGGTTTCATTAATCGTTTCCTTCCATTTTCCCCCTCCGAGTACACACCCTTTCTCTGGTGAAAAAAGATCCAAGATAAGAGCAGTTTGGTCATTTAGGAAGAATGTACAAGCCCAGCTGGCCCATGTTCAACTTCATGTTCATCAGAATCCTTAAGCCCCTTAGACAAATATTTGACTAAATGGAAGAAAAGTACAGAGCTGCATTAGCAAATTTCATACACGCCTGATCCTCAAAAGGCCTCGAGTCCAAATAATTGGCTAACAGTGAACATGAACTGTTTATGAATCATTAATCTAGCAGGGGGGCATGTGTCATTTAGGTGGAGAACTCTGCTCAACTTGCGCAATCATGGCACGGAATTTCAATGAAAGATTTTACTTGAAGAGATGGGGAGGAGCAAATGTTGGTTATAGATTACTAAGTGAAATGCAATGAACCCGTTTCCACATGAAAACAATGTTTCAACAAACCACAAACACACCATTAAAAGAGAAAATCTACTTTCAGTGATTAGCAGCCAAGGGAATCTCCATTTACCATGTATAGTCACAGCTGAGTTTTAGCACATCTGCTTTACTGATTACAAATAATCCTCAAAAAGGGAAACAGCTGTCCAGTTACCTCAAACAAGAGCAACTAACCGCCAAAGGAAGCAGCAGCAACACAGACAAAAAGTAAGACAACAAAGGGGCAAAGTACTCACATGGGTCTCTGCTAATGAACTGTGGCCCGGGGCTCTGCTGGGAGGGAAGGGGGTTGGGGGTGCCAACCAGCTTGTTCTTGGCCATCTTGGTGTTGGCCTTGGCGAACTCCAGCCGAAGGGTCTGGGGGATCTCTGGATCAAACCGAACCCCCTGAGATCAAACGGAAGGATGTGTCAGCAAATATATTGTTTCTTAGCAAGCTTTTTCTTCATGCTCTTACAACAGAACCGTCGGACTAATTGACCAAGAAGCTCAAATATCATCAGGACTCAATCAGCATTGCATTGTTTTTTTATTTTATATGTATATATTCTGTTTTAAAGATGTGTGTCATCGTATAATTCTAATATGTCATTTGCAGATATCCATGATTTAAATGTAATCAATGTAAAACACTGAGTACACCAATTCATATTATTGAAGATTTCTGCAGGATTCAATTGTTTTATGCTCTGATCAAATTTGAGTATTAACTCATTTCCTTCAAGGAGTTTTTTTTTTTTTTAAACTATGTATTGTTCCTAGTCAACATATGATGAACACAGACAAGTTGTTTACAGAGTTCTTAGATATTGTTTTCCTGGAAAGTTGTTCCAAGGCAACACCTTGGGGGGTGTCGCTGTTGACTATGGCTCGTAATGATGTTACACATTAGTGACAGTAATACTTTGCTTGAGCAAGTGTGCCCCAAACAACCTAACGAATTATATTATAATTATATCATAAAATGAATTCTATGATAAAGTGATAAAATTAATTATATAATAAAATGAAGTATTTTGCTTTGGAATTGGTGAGGTTATAAATGAGGGAACTGAGAGAGTTGCTGCCTTGTGCCTCAAAGTAGAATAATTTAGATCATGGAGGTGATAGATATCATGCATGCACTTCATTCTCAGCCGTGCTGTGTGTTGATAGATGCCAAGTGGGACCTGGCTAATATCTGGAGTTGTCACTTTGTATACTTTTCATTTTTTAGCATTTCATGATTGAATTTACTGCCAAAATCGCAGAGGTTTAGGGGACATTTCCAGTTGCTTAGACCAGTGATTCCCAAAGTGGGGTTCGGGACCCACAGGGGGGTCGCGAGCCAGAGGGGGGGGTCGCGAGCCAGAGGGGGGGGTCGCAAGTTGATTTCCAGAAATAAAATAAAAATTTTAAATCGATTAGAAATAGCATGTTAGCCATGATTTTAACACAAGATAAAACAAGTGGCTAAATTTAAAATAAAACCAAGCAAATAAATAAAAAGGGAACAGCTCTTTTGATTTGAAACGAGGGCAAATCATCTGACCTCCGAGCTGGAGGACGCATTGGTTGACCTGTCCAGCGACCGAACCTTGAATACGGCGTTTAGTTCTAAGACGCTGGCTGAGTTTTGGATTTCAGCTGAGAGGGAATACCCACGGCTATCCAGGGCAGCTTTGGATGTGCTGGTGCCGTTTGGCACTACCTACTAGTGCGACAAGACTTTCTCGGCACTGATGTACCTTAAAAATTAAATGCAGATCGCGGTTGAATGTGGAGGATGGTCTCCGAGTAGCGGTCTCCAACATTAAACCCAGACTGGACTTGCTGTGCTCCAAACATATTGCACATCCATCTCATTAGGTGAGGTTAAGTTCAGATTAAAGTAATGAGTAAATTACTGTAGAGTAATGTTATGGCTGTTGTGTAATTTTGTGTGGTCAATATGCTCGTGTTTGGATACTCCTATAGTGCGTGCGCGGTTGCGCGCAATGTTTATATACGTTTATAGTGGGGGGGTCGCAAGTTACTTGCACCGTTACTTTGGGGGTCGTGGGCTGAAAGTTTTGGGAACCCCTGGCTTAGACTATGAAGCCTGCCGTTGTAAAGGCCTCACTGTATTCTCGTTGGACGCACGTGATGACGGGTGACACCCGCAAATGAAAATCATAACCTGATGACACGAACCTGGCAAGCGCTGATGTCATTTACACCCCAGTCAGACAGGCCACCAGGTCCCTGCTGTACTGTAACTTAATATCATGACATCAAATCCGCCATTCTCCATGACAGATTGCAAGCATCACCGCTTACAGGGAGACAAATATTCAGGCAAATTCCTGAGATGCCAATGCTAAAGGTTTTCCGATATACTGTACCAGTGCTCATAACAATTGTTATATCTACCATAACAATTGTTATGAGCACTGGCTGCGTTGCGCGAGTGTGGCATTTCTGTTGCAGGTCAGCTGTGTGGATTTTTCTCTGTCCTACACACCAGAAACGTGCTGGACACGGCGCTGCTGCTGCTAGGTGACGTACAAGGACGTACTATCTTGGGACATAGTGCAGACAGAGTCAAACTCGGAAAAATGGGTAAGTGGGCTGTCTCTTTATTTCAATAACAAACAACTTTGTGTAGCTGTAAAGCGCCTGTACCGTCACTCAACATTTTTATTTATTTTTTTTTAATTACATTTATATCTGCATTGATGTCAAAACCTAGAGACTTTCAAACATCAAAATATCATTTATTAATATGTATTTGTGTCAAAATGACATAAAGCATCTTTTCCTATTCTATTTTGCCTGGAGCAACGCTTGCGTGTCATGTGGAAAAATAGCCGTTGGTTGTATTTCTAGCAATAGTCCAAATAATTTTCTCTTTTCAATTACTTTTGTCCAAGGGAAAAATAGTTATGGGATTTAAACCAAGGTCTTCTTCATCCAAAAAAGCAAAAGCGGCTATTTATTTGTGGGAACAACAAGGCCCACTGTCACCAGCAACTATAACCACCCTCTAATTGACTTCATTTGATTGTTTGTAAAAGATACATAGAAAAACAGAAGGTGAGATCAAAAAGCAGTCAAGAGCAAAGTTCTCTGCAACTGTAGCGCTAGAAGGATGGTTTTCTCAGCTCGTCCCTGCAGGCTCGGGCAACGTTGAGCTGAAACAAGCGAGGGATGACTCTTCTCATGAAGGGGAGGGAATTAACTAGGATTGCCTTGGCTCAGTGCGCTCGCAGCTTCTGCCAGTTGAGGCTACAGAGGTATAATAAGGGTACATGGATATAATGAGGCCTGAGCACATCTCAGTATGTACTGTGTCAAATATCTACCTTAAAATGTTTTTTTCTTTGCACTTCGGTATGCATTGTTTGGTGATGATTATAATTGTAATGGTGCGAGAATTAAGTGTTCTTTTAAAAGATTTCTGCTCTCCTATGACGGGAAACAAATCCCCTTCCTTCCCTCGGTTTTCTCTGTCTTGCCCATATTTCAATATGCAGATAGATGTTTGCAAAGTCTGGCTTATCTCCATATGACCCCGGGGAAAGCAGCTTTCCCCCCAAAAACAAGAACACTGTTCATGTTTCAGTCCCACTGAGTGATTCTATGGAAACAGTCAGACTATTGTTGGCGCATAATAAAATAATTTCTATCCTTTCTTCCACTCTCTGCTCTGCATTTGATGTGCACCAATATGGCAACATCTGAAAATTGACAGACTTTAGGAGGATGGTAAAATTGATCTTTTTCTGTGACAAAGGAATCAACAAAAACTTAAGAAGCATTAGAAGGGGTGGTGTATATCTAGACACCTTTAAAAAAAAAACAATGAGAAAATAAAGCTGGGTGAGAACTGGTGTTCATTACCGTCTACTTTGTTTTAAGTGAGCTGAATAAAACCCTGTGAGGATGGGCTCTGTTTCATATTCTGCCTCATCAAGGCTTTCTACTGAGCTACATTCTGAAATAAGTGAGATTAAAATTAAACCCTAGATCAATATCTGCTATTTATATGTAGAAGAAGAGCTAATGTTCCTCCTGACCTTGCAGGATCCATGGCAAAGCTTTAAGAAAAAGGCTTTATTTACTCAAACCCAAACATTTAGACACGTATTTACAGCAGCAACAGCATGTCTTTGCTACCTTTCTCTGTATTTTTGCATGGGATAGGAAATGCAGGTCTGGCTGGATTTTCTTGATATCAAATGCATTTGCACAGATGGCAGAGAGATGTGATTCTAAGTCATCACAAGAGATACTAGCGCCGAGCTGGTGCTTGAGGAGCATGAAGAGGGCATGACACTTACGTTCAAGGCATTCTTAGCAGCCTCCGCTTCTGATCGGCTGTCAAAGCTGACAAAGCCCACTGGCTGGGGAGACAAGAAGACAGAACAAAAGGAAGAAACATGGTTTAAGGCAGAAAACTGAGTCGGCATTTCTGTCTGAGTGACATAGACATGTTTTTCTTTTTTTGTAGGATTTCTTTTTTTTTGTTATTATTCCCAACCCCCTGCCTCTTTCTTTTGCCCTGTTTATAAACCTGCATTGAGAGAGAGAGAGAGAGAGAGAGACAGAGAGAGAGAGAGACTCGACACTCACAATGTAAAAGGAGAGTTCATCATTCAGATCCCCTATGCCCAAATATGGGCAATGTCAGACCAAGAAAGTGCATGTTAAGAGTGAGTGAGAGAGAGAAGGAGAGAGGGGGGTGAATGCTGAAAAAGGAGAAGAGATAGAGAGAGAAAAGTAGTTAAATGGGGGACGGCAGGGTCTTGAGAATTAAAACTTAGAGGTTAAAGGTGAGAATAAAAATGAAAGAAAGTGAGAGGTAGAAATAGTTTTTAAGACCTCCTCGAACAGGCCTGTCAGTCAAAAACCATGCAATATATCCATTTCACCAGTGCTTGTTTTGTATTCTGGTTAAATCACTCTAGAGCCTGTGGCCGCTATAGTAAAGGTGCAGGTTTGGTTGTCAGATTTCTAACTGCTGTTGCAGTTGTGAACAAAGAATACACATTTTTGCTGTGTATTTGTGTGTGCATGGCGATGTTGAGAGGCGGTGGGGAGAAAACAAAATCTCTCAACATGTTTCTCCCATGGGGTCGCAGCGTGGCGTGGGATCAGGAAAAGCAGTCTTGGGTTATGGGAGTATGAACAAGTAGAGAAAGAGGAGGACAAGGGAAAAGAAAGATGAAAAAGAAAGAAGGACTAAGTGAAGACGTCAGAAGGAGGAAGCGTAACAGGAATATAAATAGAAAGGGTCTGAGATCTGGCTCTTGCTATATATGGAGATGGCTGTGTGTTCTCGGACTGGAAGGACGATTGATTTGTGCTGCCATTGTCATTACCATTAGTCGGGGGAGGGGGGGGGGGTCACTCAAAACAAAGACAGCCTGAGGAATGTGTAGTGCTTTGCAATACATGAACATCAGCTGTCATCATGAAGAAGGTCATTATGAAAGTATGAAGCAAGGTGGGGAGGTGCAAAGAGAGGCCTAAGTGCACAAAGAGTTACTGAGTGCCTGACTTATGTATTAAACAGGCAAAACAATAAGAGCAAAACCCGCACAGACCCCATTTTCTACGTTATAAACCTAATCCTGCAGGTGAGATGAAGGCCAGTATAGCAGTGTGTATCGCAAATATAGCTGTAGCGATTAGGCAATACATCAATGATCATTAAAAGAGTTACTTAATACCAGTTTGAAAAGCAGTATTTTGCAGCCCTTTCTGGAAGAAAATGTCCAGCCCACCCAACTGTGTGATGCGGGGTGCAGTCTAAAGTGTTCTCTGTTGCACCTGTAACCAGTGATGTCACCTGTACATAACTGCAGCCAGGTGAGAAAGATTTCCAAGGGCTGTCAGGTTAGTCTTCAAGTCATGTTTTAGCAAAAAGTACTCGTTATACTAGACACAATGACGTGCAAGATGAAAAAGCATTGCATTACAAGTATCACAACAACCCTATCTGATAACAGAGATAACCTGGACCTAAATGCATTTATATATGAAATGTTTGAATATCTGCTAATTGCCTTTTAACAATGAAACAAAAAAAAAAAACATCCCAAACCACGCCAATTTCCCAACTAAAAAAAACAAACCAAAAAAAACCTCTTTTGTTCTTAGTTTAAGAGGTATTATACTCAGCACATTTGATCTAAATCACCCTAAACCCTTCTAACGAGCACGTCATGTCTTTATGGGAAACAGTGTGACGTGGTAATAAGCACACTTAGTGACATAAAGCTAAATTGCTTAAATGTGGATGTGGACACCTGCCAGCTGAGCTCATTTTCAGTCCTGTGCCCCTGGAGGCAAAACTCCACCGTCAGTACTGCTCTTGTCAAAAACGCTCGCTTTGACACCTCAAAATTCTTTTCCCGTCTCATCCCGGCACATCCCACCGGAGTTGAATGTCTGTGACTACAAGCATTCTACCCGACTGCCAAAGGCAAGTTGGTGCAACACTTCTTTTCCTTTTCCTCCCCCCCCCCAATAAACTTTTCTCCCCCCTGATTCCAAGTTCTTCATGACAAAGGGTGCTAATCCGTCATAGTCAACATACCGTGAACACAGAGAGGGGGAAGAAATAGGACAAAGAAGAGACAAAAAGTTGAAGGCGTTGATGAGCAAGGAACTTGGGTAATGCGAGCAGCAACAGCATGATGAAAGATGTTTTCATTCATCAGTTTAGAATAGTATAGTATTAGTATAGAGACGCAGCCCTCAGTGCTGCCTATAGCATACCTGTTTAGAAGTGAGTTTTATCAAGGAGCCTTCATAGCCCTGAAACAAAGAACCAAGATGTCAGAAATGGGAAAAGTATCTCTTCACAATGACTGTGTATACATATCCATTTCTGCTAAAATATTGGGTAACATTTGCATTTATTAAAAACGTTATGCTGTGTTGTTTCATGAGTAAAAGACCTCTTATGAAGATCATGTGGACCGATTGTCTTTAATCAAGATTTACTGACCTCAATGCTAATGATATAAACCATTTACTCAGAGTACATACCGTGAGCATTATCCAGGAGAGGGATTAGATGCATAGCAATTGTGCCATTATTCACTTTAAATGTGTTGCAGCTGAGCCATTAAAGTGCATCATTCTGGGGCGATGATCCAAAAAGCTTGCAATATCTAAATGCAATGACCTGAACTAGTCAAGTTTCTAAGGTGAGGTAAAAAGCCTCTTTCTTTTTTTTGTATTGCAGGTAGTGAGCCACATACACACACGCACGTACAAAGATGTGATTGAACCTCGGCTTTAGGAACACCAACACTTCAACCTCGCGGGAGAGTTTCCATTGCCGTTTATTTCATCACCATTAATGGAGGTCCCATTGACTGCTGGAAAGAAAAGCTGCTAAGAATAGCTGCAGCCCGTCCATTTAAAAACATACAAACATACCTTAAATGGTCTGAACAGGAGATAGAGCTCCCGCGGCTTAATATCCAGTGGTAGCCCACTGACAAATAGAGTTCGGACCTGAGGAAGACAAGAAAGAGATCATGTATTTTTCATTAACCTCCACCAGTTATATATAGCTACCTTGCATACCTGGCAGTAAGAGATGAGGTAATGAGGAAAAGGACGCTGAACATGAGTTAAATAATCCTTTCACTAAATGATAGACTTTTCATATACTGATAGGGATGTTTATCTTTATCACACACACACACATATACACACACACACACACACACACACACACACACACACACACATCTACAGCCTGCTGTGTTTTATGGCAGTCCTTCCACGCAGCACTACCCTCTGTTTTACATTTGAACTTTTCAACTTCAGTTGGCATTGCAGGGGAATTACAATGTATATGTTAGCAAAGGAAAATGTAATTGTTGCAGCCGTACTGAGTCAGAGATGGTGGGAAACCACACAGGGAGTAACATGAGACTCAAAATGGGCTTTCAACCTAAATAAGTTGTTATTGTTATTATGTGCGTTGATAGTGAAGAAAATGAATGTGGGGCGATCGCTCTGGGTGGACTGCAGTTGAAGTTTAGGTTTGTCAAAAAGAACATTTTCAATTGGTAACACCTCAATTTTATCAGATATTTTTAATGGCAGGTGGTAAAACATTCTTTAGAACGGGGGTTACAATACTGTGGGTACGTCCAGACACTGACACTGTTTGACTCGGTCAATTGGCCAAAGCATTCACTCCTTAAATTATATGATCAACAACCTGGCTGCCATGTCTAAAAAGGCTTGTGTGAACACCAGTGGTTCTTTCAACATATATGCAGACACATTAGCACCAATGGCAACATCTAGCAAACACAGACATAGCAGCACTATGAGACACAGGTGTTGAGAGGTCCTTTCACAGCTCACAAATACAGATCTGGTTACATTTTGGATGCAAATAAAACAGGAAAATTCTACATGGTACATGTAACTGCAGATGTGTCTGTCCTTAATAATGGCAAAGTACGGGAGAGAGTTAACACAAGTATAGCTAACTCTAAACGACAAAACGTATCTTCTATTAACACAGCGTGTGCATTCAACCTCTCTTAAGCGTTACGAAACAAATGAAAACATTAAAAATCCTCAATTTTTCCAGTAACATGTTACCAAGATCCCTGGGGCAGGCATTACTTTTTTTTTGATTATTCCATTAAATCAGCGGGCACTAGTTACACCACATACTTTGAGTTATCACCTAATTAAAGTTGGCTTGGAAGAAGAAATGTGCTGTGTTACTGAGACATCAAAATCAAACAATAGACTTTGTGCATCAAATCTGTGTGCATCAAATCTCTGTGCAACAACTCCACCATGCACGTTCACATCAATAATGTCATAGTAGATTTGGATGTGTAATTAAAATGATTTCTTTAACATTCAGATTCTATTTAGGGCTGAATTTAGAATAAAACTGTAGGTATGCAAGTACATAGAGGAGCTCCCACATTCATTAGATAGTAGATTCACCACTCAGAGGGACAAAGGAACTGCTGAACTAACACTACACCTCATTCCCACATGTAACCTGATATGCTCCACTGATGCCAAAGGCAGAGCAACACACAAACAAAGGAGCTTAGCAACTGGGGGAGCAATAGTTGGCGAGTGCCAAATGGGCCGTCCTGCCAAAATCTCTCACCTCGGCGACTTTCTCACCTTCGCTCTTATCTCACCTTATCTGAGTCGAGCTGAACCCTGCAGGGTCATCACTGGGCTCTGTCTCTGGCAGTTTAAATAAACCCTTTTGGAGGGGCTCCTTATGCGGGGTTACATAGACACAAAGAGTCAGAGCAAGATGGTATCTGTCAGACACAAGCAAGGACCGTCTCTGACAGGGGTTGATGCTGATAAAACTAATAGGGTGGTTAAAAAGAAGAGTAGAAACAGAAGTAGTACTGAAAGTAAAAACTAAAAGGTTTCTATTTCTACTATGGACTGGTTTTCGGTTTCAGTGAACATGTCGTTAAAGCAGCATATGACCACCAAATGAAGTCAAAACTTGGGAAACATATTCATATAAAATATATAATATTTTTTTAAAATAAGATACAGTACATGATAATCATGTAGACAGCAGCATTTCTTCAAACTATAACCATTTTAAGAAAAATCTTGTGATCTAACTCATTAGATCAGTTAAATATGTGAGATCCCATCTTTGATTTAACTCCGGGCTTCGGTCATGAGGCCAATAGATGCCTGAGAGCTGCATATGCTGCACGAGCTAAGACAAACACACTCAACAATACACACTCAGAACAATGGGACATTCTTGGCTGGGTCGAACCTCATTCCTAAGACTTCCTGACGTCAGCTGTTGTGATATATGATCGGTTCGCCGTGTGTCCGGTGTGGAGCTGACTGCACAAACTGGATACGTGATGATTCACAGACAAACGTGTCAACACCTCTCTCCTGCAGACATGTGCTCTTGATTACAGGATCGGTCTGAATTCATGTGGCTTTGAGACTAGCTCAAACAAGCACTTTGTAAAAGCACGGCCAACAGGAAAAGTGAAATATCAAAGTTTCATGATGTAGTTACCTAAAGTGGAGGTCAACCCAGGGGCTAAGCAGATTCTGCAGATTCGTCAAAAGGCAAAGATAAAGCCGCTGTTTTATTGAGTTTTAGAAGCATTGTTTCATTGGCTCCTCGTGAGTCATATACCTAGATTTTCATAGTGCTGAGTGGCCTGGTATGGACCTTTGATTCATTGACCATTTATGGCATGCACACACACCACAACACAAAGGCAGGCTTCGATCAAAAACAGCACCCTCACCTACCAGAAGCCAACTGAGTACTTCACAGCCGACATACTGATGCAGTTCCCTGGCAACGCCTTAGCAGAGTACAGCAGAGCGTGGAGCCCCAGGCCAAAAACATCAGCTCCTATTAAGGCCACTTCTGCAGCAAGTCCCAGGGGATCAATGCACCTCTAACCAGAGATCATTGACTTTGCAAGCCCCAGATGAGGTCATAACCTTATTGATACTCTATCATTGTATCTTAAAAGGTTTGCTGGTTCCACCCTAAGGCTGGAGAAGGAGGGGGAAGGGGTCTTTAAAGTATTAGCTTAAGTATTATCTTAAAGTACAACTTAGATCTTGTTTCGACTTGTTGGGATAACATTGGGCCTTATTCACCAATATCTTCCTACGTTTTTCTCTTAAATATGTTCTTAAGCAGAAAGTCCCTAAGAAAAGCCTACATCTGATTCATGACGTGTTCTTAAACAGCAGAATTGTTCGCAGGTGTGTTCTTAGAATGATGAATTTCAACGTCTTCGTAAATTGAATGCTCTTGCCCATTGTTCCTATTTAGCATAAGTAAATGCCCCGTTAATTCCCATAAAAGGGCATGATGCGTGCACACTTGTTGAAATATCCAAAAGACGTGGCAAAGACGGTGGAGGCCTCGACTCCAAAAGAAAGAAAAACTTTAGTAATTCTGAAGTGGAGCTACTGCAGCAAGAAGTTAACGAAAAAAGAGACATCATATTTAGTAGCGTCAGCAGGTGGATACCAACCAGCAAATAAAACCGATGCAAGGAATGCAATTACTCATGCCGTGACCGCAGTGTCCGGAGAAGGGCGCAGAACCGATGAAGTAGAAAAGAAACGAGGCAAAACAATTATTTCAAAACAGCTGTTATTGTCCATTTTACTTACTGCTGTGTACCTATTTTATTTATTCTATTTTCATTTTTGTAGTGATCACTTCCACTTCTTATTTTTTGGATTCTTGGATCCTACAAGTCCAGAACCGGTATAGAAGTACTGTGATGGGAGAGTGGGTGTTTTTTGTAATGATGTGAATTTTTCTCACATTTTCATCACTGGCAAGAATACAGACTTAAGAGCAACATGTATAACTTCTATTTCTTTAAATAAAAAGTTTAATAACAAAACATAGAAGATACTCTTGGCATATAAATAGCATGATTAATCACTTATTGTTGGATGGCAGGGTTCCTGGTTTACATAATTGATGTGAATTGAAGGCAAATTTATTTACATAGGCCTAGCACAATTCATACACAATGGCAATGCAAAGTGCTTTACAAATGAGCAGAAGTGTGTCTTTATTAAACAAACAATTATGTGAAAAATAATGGAAATAATTAGTTACAAAATGAAAAAAAGTTAAATTTTAAATTAGAACGGACAAAAACTGTATAACTACTTGTTTTGCACAAACATGTCAGCTCTAAATTGTGCGGAAATGTGCGTTTGAGTGTGCGAAGATCGTAGTAGAACCTAAGAACAAATCCCAAATGAGAAAACATTGGTGAATGCCAGAATCTTTGTAAAAACTGCGTGAGTGGGTTTTAAGAACACATTTGCTATTAAGAACATTTGGTGAATGAGACCCATTGTACTTAAGAAAGTAATTTCTTAAAGATCTGGGAACTTTCCCAGGTGATGTTATCAAGGTCCTTGTTTTATCTGTCCAAAACCCTAAAATATTTAGTCTACTATGGCATATGACACAGTAAAGCAGCACCTATTCAGACTGGAGAAGCTGGCACCAGAGAATGATTGACATTGTTGCTTGAAAATTACTGGAACAATTAATCAATTATCAAAATATTCTGTCAATCAAGCAATCCAATAATCAACCAATCTTCTGACCTCCTGGGGGCACAAGGAGAGTGCTAAAACAAAGTCCAACAGGGCAGGAAACCCAAACAGGTTGGAAACAAGCAAACGGTTTAGCCAGGTTATTCAAACCACTTAACTTTAACAAACCCTCATCAACAAGACAAATGTGTACCAGGAAGTTGTTCTGGATGTTTACAACGAAAAATTTGAGTACTCATTTTACTGCTCCCCTTTGTTTCAAATAAGGTTGGCTAACCGGTAGGTTTAGGCATCGATTCCGATTCCAATTCTTCATTTCGATTCCGGTTCTTACCAAATCTCGATTCCAATTCTTTGAGGGGTGGAGTTGAAATGGGTCACAGGCTTGTTTCACAAATAAGAGGAACTAGGGCTGCACGATTATGGCCAAAATGATAATCACGATTATTTTCATCAATATTGTGATGACGATTATTCTCACGATTATTTGTTGATTTTAACCAAAACAAATTTTATTGTCACATGGGCTCAGAGAGACGGCTGATCATTATGAACGAGTCCAGCACGGATCGAACGGTGGATACACACATCGTGTGTACGAAATGTCTGTATCGTCACTGCGCTGCATTTTTATGAACTATGATATTCTGGCCATGGGTCACATCTCTTGCAGGTCCAGCAGCTCCGTCTCACACGCTGTTACTCTACCAACTGAAGTTAGTTGCGTTCAATAAATTCTGTGTTCTTTGCCGTGGTCGCCGCGATATCTCTTGATAGTTACCCGCGGAAACCCTCATTTTAGTTACCTCAGTTACCCCTCATATTTAACAATATACAGCTGTGTTAATAACAATTAAAACTGTGGACCGGCGCTGTGTGGCCGGGCTGCGCAGAGAGTAAGAGCAGAGAGAGCAAAGGAGAGATCCAAACACAGGCACGGCTTTACAGAAGAAATAGGTCATGTAACGCAAAATTAAAATATATCCATATAACAACATTGCAGCGGATGCGAGGACATTAGGTGCGCCGGTGCGTCCTAGAGGAAAAATAATACTTGTGCCCTAGAGCCTGTGAGCTAACAGAAGCTAACAGAAGCTAACTAGCACCGCCACTGAGTAGCACTGCGGTGGCATGCTCACTGCTGTTGTCTGAATAACCCAGACGGGACAAAATGTTGCGTTTACTAGTAAACTGGTAAACCTTGAGACCGACGTATAACCGACTGCTATCTGTTGAGTTTTTCTCCCGTTACTCTGTCCTCTGTGACTGTCTACATCTAGAAACTAAGCTGCGCAATGCAGGGAACAACTGACTGGCACATGAGCAGACAGGAGTTTACGGAGCAGTAGATGCGCTATGCAAAAAAACCCGGAGCGTTCTATGAAATGACGCATTTAAAAAAAAAAAATGCTCGATCACACAAATTTGATCGTGGGAAGTCAAAATTGTGATTGTGATTAAAACCCGATTAATTGTGCAGCCCTAAGAGGAACATTTTATTCTTGATTCAATGGTGGGTTGCAGTTTTACCGGAATTTTTCAATTTAAAAAAAAAGCCACACTAGAGCACAGCTTACTGCGCTCCATGGCTGCAACACAACAACCGCCTGGCTGCTTACGTAAACCAAAACTTGCGCATTTTAAATTGGGAAACGATGATCGGATTTGAAACCAAAATCCTCCAAACAATTCCAATAAAGAAACGATTCTACTGGAATTGTAAATTTTGAAACAATTCCAAGTAGGAATGGGTTCTTGATGCCCAACCCTACGAACCGGTGGCCAAACCTAGAAAAAAAAGATACAAGTTATAATAAACAAAAATACAAACGATGATGCATTTAGCCCAATTATGTTTTTTTCCGGCTTTACTAATGAAAATGCAACGTTTTAATTAACAAAAACAAAACTGACACCACTTAAAATGTTCCCCACCATAGAATGTAATTTGTCAGCCATTCTAAAAAGCTGCTTGGATTTGTCTAATTAAATGGCCTACCAACTTATTCACAGCCATTTCTATTCAGCTTGCGTTGTGGACTTAGAAAATGTCTTACACACATATTGCCTGAAATGCCTCATTACACTCAGCTGCACTGTGTGACTTTCTCAGATATTTTCTCCGACTTTAATTGAGTGCTTTTTTGACCGTTCATTCTGGCTGAAATGAGGAACACGACCTTGGTGCGATGTGAGATGATTACTATGTGTTACATTCCCCCTCCCTGTGTGTGTGAGTGCATGTTTGACAGCCAAGTTAATAGATACAGGTCCTTTGAGCCAGATGTGGCAGGACAAAGCTCTAACCTTGAAGCCTTGGAAGAGAGGATACAGTAGCCTTTTGTAGCATTGTTGAGTTTTCAGTTGAGTGCTGCAGTATTAAAAACAGTCACACTCCCAAACTCTAAAGGCTCTGACACACCAACCGGACATGCAAAAAAAGGCAGTCGGACTGATCAGTCGGCTCGGTCCCTTAAAAAAGTGTCTCGGAACACACAGAAGTGACGTCGACTTGAGCGTAAGTTCAAAGGATGCCGACGGCTCCTCCGACTGACGACGGCACGGATCACGCCTCACAGAGTCGAGTCACCGACCTCGCCAGACTGTCCGATGGCCGATAATCGGGTTAGTCTGTCAGAGCCTTTTTGCTACGCAAGTAGTCTCTGCTATGTGTTGACGTCACTCTCCGTGATCCTCCCGAGATGCGTTCCCCTTGATCTTCCGAGTCAGAGAATGTGACGAGTGAGAGACTGCAGGCCAGAGAGGTGTCGAACGACCATGAATGGATGACTCCGTTTGTCTGTTCATAGGCTGGGTTCAACGGGTCAAGTTTCACATTTGAGGTCAGAAGTCACAGGTTAGCCGTGAGTTATTGTGTGGGTCAGGGGTCAAATGAGAGGTTGAGCACACTCCAAATGTCACGACTGAATTCTAAGAGGAGAGATCCTTTGTTTCTCTCTTACTCCCACAAGTGCTTTCGACCAACAATTACAGCTCAGTAGGGGCCTGTAAATGTTCCAACAGGTTAACCTTTGAAAAGACTTCTAAAACAAATGACCTAGGAAAAACAAGTAAGCACCCATTTGCGTTTTCCTTCTCGTGCTCTTTCATTCCCCTCTCCATAACAGTTTCCCTTGTTTTAAAACCTAACCTGGAAAAGAATACTCATGTCTTAATGACACTCATGTTCTCTTTCTTTTTGTATCAACAATGTTTTACCTCAGCGAGAAGGCATTAAGGTGTCACTTAGATGGCGTGTGTGGAAGAGAGGAACCTCTCAGTCACAGATTGTCAGCTACACATCAGTTTGACTCCTCGCCTGTCTTTTCATACTAGTTTACAGTTTGCATCCTCTCTCTCTCTCATCTAATGCGTCTCCACGAATGGACTTAACATTCCAAAGCGCTTCTTAACTTGAACTAATCGTCCACGGTTGCCTTTCCTGGACTCCCTTTGTTGCTGCCTGCTCTTGAACTGTTGTGGTTTTGAGGTTGGGTGGGCAGAGGGTTAAAGTGTCCGGTGCGAGTGGAGACAAAAACAACAGTAGATTCTCTGTCTCCATGAAGAAATGTAAGCCTAATGTGTTCCCTTCATGTGATGGTCCAGCTGTTCCGTTTTGTTTATCAGCAACAGCGCTTCTTTAGGCTTCTTTCTTTTTAACCCTGGGGACACCAAGCCATTTTCTGCTTTTAAATGGCATTCATAAGAAATTACATGAAGTTGCTCAATTCAATACAACTATTTGCAGCTAGCAAATGTTTGTTTGTTCTTTTGATATACTGGGGCCTTGTAGGGTTAAAGGTTAATTACTTATCTGAGGGAAAACAGCTGTATTACTAGACTGGTTTTCCATAGTGAGGGTAGCCAATCTAGGGCAACAACTAATGATTTTTTTCATCATCCATTACTTTGCTGATAGTCATTGTCTGTAAAATGTAAGACACTACTTAATACCTACTCTAATATAGTAGGTAGTAATACCCCCCCCCCAGATCGAAGCCTATCCGCCAACTTTTCAAGTTCTCCTTGCTACCGTTCTGCCTGGCTCGCTCCTGTCTTTAGGGCTCTTCTCATGACCATAAATGGCACTTCTGTTCACAGATCTCAGGGTCATGCTTTCAACATATGGGGCGATAAAGGATAAGATGTTTGTGTGCTGGGACTACACTGAGTGAGAGAGAGAGAGAGAGAGAGAGAGAGAGAGAGAGAGAGAGAGAGAGAGAGAGAGCAGGATGAAAAAGAGGGGAGTGGTAGGAAAGGAGAGAAGAAGAGTGGCAAATTATAAACAGTATCAGGGTAGAGGGAGGGAGGGAGGAAACGGCTAGAGAACAAGATAAAGAAGGGGAAGAAAAAGGGTGGGATGGATGAAAGAAAGGAAGGAAGGAAAGGAGGGAAGGAAACAGAGGAGAAGTGAGATAAAAGTTTTAGAATGGGAGCAGGAGAGAGAGGGGAGGGTGGATGGTGATGGATGTTTGGTTGGTTATCCATCAAGCAAGACGACACCAGTCAGTTAGCCAAACTTCAACTAGGCATTAGGCAAGATATAAAATCATGGATGGCCTACAATTTTCTAATGTTAACTCACATACTCTAACTCAAACAAAACCAAGGTTATTGTGCTGGGCCCTAAACACCTCCGAACCTCATTATCCAAAGATATAGCTGCCCTGGCTTCCAGCACTACTGTCAGAAATCTAGGAGTTACTTTTGATTAGGATATATCCTTTAACACCCACTTAAATCAAACTTCAAGAACAGCCTTTTTTCACCTTCGTAACATTGCCAAAATTAGGAACATCCAGTCACAAAACAATGCTTAAAAACTAGTCCATACATTTGTTACTTCCTGGACTACTGTAATTCCTTACTATCAAGTCCCTTAAGACTTATTTGCATTGGCACTTGCCATGGCTTCCTGTAAAATCCAGGATTGAATTAAAAATCCTTCTCCTGACCTACAAAGGTCTAAATGGTCTAGCACCATCATATCTTGAAGAGCTCATACTACCTTATTGTCCCACTAGAGCACTACGCTCCCAAAATGCAGAGTTACTTGTCATTCCTTGAGTCTCTAAAAGTAGAATGGGAGCCAGAGCCTTCAGCTATCGGGCTCCTCTACTGTGGAACCAGCTTCCAGTCTGGGTTCAGGGGGCAGAAACCATCACCATATTTAAGAGCAAACTGTGGCTCAGTGGTAGAGCGATTGCCTGCAGTCCCATGTCGAAGGGTCCTTGGGGAGATGGCACCTTATACGCCAGCTTTGGCCACAGTGTATGAATGTGTGTGAATGGTTCCAGTACTAAGTAAAAGCGCTTTGAGTAGTCATTAAGATGAGAAAAGCGCTACATATGCTCATAGTTAGGGAGTGAGGAATCGTGCCAGAAATACTTGTTACTAACCAAGCTCTGGGGAGTTTACTCCCCCGGAGTCCCTATGGTTGTTGTTTTTTTTCGCCCAGCATGCTGCCTTGGATTAGGATGGCACCAATATCATGATCGCAGCTGTCGCTGCGGTCCTGCTGCACGCCTTGGTATGCGGTGACCTGCCGCACCATGCTGTGTCCTGCTACGCCCTGCTATGCTCTGCTGTGCCATGCTGCATCCTGTGTCACCCTGCGGTGCTCTGCTGTGCCATGAACTACTACGACTACTATTTATAGTCACTGTTCCATTATCTTTTAATGTGACTGTTATTGCCACTGTTTATCACACCCCCAACTGGCCTACCAAGAGCCTGGGTCTGTCCGAGGTTTCTTCCTAAAAGGGAGTTCTTGCTCGCCACTGTCGCGCTAAATGCTTGCTCTTGGGGGGAATTACTGGAATTGTTGGGTCATTGTATATTAGAGTGTGGTCTAAACCTACTCTGTAAATATGTAAATCTGTAAAGTGTCTCAAGATAACTGATGTTATGATTTGATACTATAAATAAAACTGAATTGAATGGTGGGTTTAGGGAAAATAAATAAGGCTTCAGAGAAGAGACATACACTGTCAGGTGGACAATTACAGCTTGTGAGTAAGTAACATTAAGTGTAGGTGACAGAAAAAGGCACATTAATTTAGTATGACAAAGCAGGACAAGATGGCTGACGCTGTCTAGGCGCAAGCTCACTCTTTGCTCACACCTCCTTCCCGTAGTGTATCATTAATTACAAGGCAGACTCAAAGTAGACAACTAAGGCCTTCTAAGGATATCCAAAATATCACTCCTGATTCTCGGTCAGTTATAATAGTTTATATATAGCTGCAGATGTATTTAAAACATCTAGAACAATTCTTTAACCTTTTATCTGTTCCTTTTCTTCTCACATCAGTTTAGCAGGATCCTTTGGCAGCCGTTCCTGACGCCGAGCCTTGTTGTTCTTGTCTTTTCAAATACCTCTTGTCACACAGCTGACAAACGGCTAATATAAGATGACAATTCCCTCTCTGCGCTTTTATAAATAAACTCCTACCTATCAGACGGGTAGATGGAGCAGAGTTTAACCGTTTGTGTGAGCCTGTTTCTACTCTACTATATAATTGTATTTCTGTTGCTGCTTTTTCCTGTCATTTTACTTTATAGTCGTAATCTACATTAAATCTCTGCTTACACTGTCGTCAACAATCCGTGAGATTCTTTGTACGTGTCCCCTTTTGCCCTATCATGGTCACTTTACCCTCTGAGCCCCCCGCCCCTCTCCCCTGATATCGTTTCATGTCACAGAGCGTTAATATATCTGCGTGCCCTTTTCATAGATACATGCACAAGAACGGACCACACACATGCCCACACCACTGTGCTACAGAGGCCTCCCTCAGCCTCACCGTGCTTCTCCTGCAGCACAGCTCCCCACCTACGTCTCTTCATAGAAAAGGTCACGCTGGCCACATGACCTGCTATTTGAAGAGGACCCGGTGGATACCCAAAGCTGGCTAAGAACAATTCAATTACACCCCAGGGAGATTCGGCACATTTGCTGAACTCTGCTTGAGTGATATTCTGTTTCTCTTTGGGCGCTTGTAAAGATCCACTTACATGTTTATGGTCAGCCAGGAACTAGAATCAACAGACAGCCTTCGAGGTTCAAAGCCCTGCTCTGTTTGACTGTTACATCCAGGAAGGACAGCTTTGTTTCTGAGTATGGTTTTATGTAAACAATAGTTTCATCCTGCGGAGGAAACAGTAAAAAGGTTAACTACTCTGTATTCACTCATTTGTCAAAAATCAGGTGCGGTTTAACGGTGTACGTGCACGGCTGAGGAGGCTGGGCAGGTCTTAAATAAACACCAGTTAGCTCGAGGAACATTGACAGCAAGGAGGTTAAAGGTTAAGCTGAGTCAGGTGATTTTGTTAGCTATGATGCATTCCATGTACTCACAACCTGTACATTACTTCAAATTAGGCCAGAAAATAATCGGAGATAAATAAAATGATTATTTTTCACTACAGACATCTGTCTGTTGTTGAACCTGGAAGGCAGTGTTGTAGTCGAGACCACCTAGTCAGAGAATTTGAGAAAAGACTAAGACCAGACTTGTGTTAGACAGCCAGAGCTTCGTTCTCATGTCTTGCGCATTCATTGTCTCAGGAGTGTGTGTGTAAAGGGGGCTGGGAAAGTTATTGGTTGTATTGGCAAATTCTAAAACATAGGCCTAAATCAGACAAGGCACAGCAAAATACCTGCAGTTTTAGTCTTGGAAAAAAAAAAAATACAGATTCCTCTTTATTTGAAACCGGGACAAGGCCGAGTAAAAATGCGGTCGATTCCGAGACGAAACCGAGACCTTCACAAGTTTGTCTTAAGGGCATTTTCACCCCTGTAGTTTGTTTGCTTTGGTCCGGATCAGTTGGTGAGTTAAACTTGGAGTGATTTGCCTTCATTTTGGTTTGGTTTCACACCTGGAAAAATCCAAGCGTGCCAAATTTGCGTCATTACAAATCATTCAAGAACGGCCAGCCCTCTTATTGGTTGGATATGTCTGGGGGGGCGGGAGCAAGAAAGTAAATACAGGAAGAAGTTGTGTTGTGGTCTAGTGGTCAAACCAGCTCATTTCATTGAAATGATCAGACGTTGCTCCGCGAGAGACGTTACTACGTCTACTCTGGTCCCCGAGACTTCACTCTGCTCTGCCGCCGTCTGTCTCCAATCTTAGCGGCGGCTGGTTTAACCGCGGAGATGCGAGTGACGGACGGTGATAGAAACACTGCAAGCTGCTACAGTTTGCTGCTCTGCTGCATCCCAGGTTGCTAAACCCACCTGACTACAGGAGACATTAGCTCAGACTGGAGGAGTTTGTACAGTTGGTGCGGTTTGAGTATGGCAATTGATGATTCATAAATAGTGAATAAATAGTGTCACTGATTATTTTTCAGAATTATGTTCTTGATTAATTGTTCTATAAAATACAGAAAAATGCTCATCATAATTTGCCCAAAGCCTGAAGTCTTTTTTCCCCAACCACTAATCCATGAGATGAAGATTTTTACTATATATATATATATATATCTCAGATCCTCATATATCCATGAGGACCCGAGCTTGAGGATGACACATACCACCCCACAAGGGGTGAGAGGGGGATTTTTATATATATATATATATATATAAAAAACACAGGAAAAAATAATAGAAGAACTTAGAAGTTCATCCATCCATCAATCTTCGTCCAAAAATAGAAGTTGGAATTGGGAAATGTTTGGTATGGCTTAAAAAGTGAGCAATAAATGATCAAATCACTATCTTTATAGTTACGGACATACATTTTATGTAAATCAACTAATCATTTCGGCACTAACACAAGTAAACCAAGGCTGGATATGATTAATTTTTGCTGGACTGGGCCTGTTCCTGTTCCTTCACTGCATGCGCTCTGTCATAATACGTTACCTCCCTGATAACAAGAACACATCTGGCATTTGTCACCTCAGTCATTAAAAATAAACTCCCTTCACTTTTTTTCACAGAATGAACAAAACATTCGCAAAAAACACATGCAACTGTTCTGTTAAAACCATCCGACTTTTTTAGAATATCCAAACTACTCTGAACTACCTCCAGGTCTCTTGTCCATACAAGGCCTGGAAACCACAGCTGGGGGAAACGTATCTTTGGACATTCACCACGTAGGAGATGGTTTGTCACCTCGACTACACCAGTGGCCGTTGAGTGCCACAGTATGTGAAAGCATCCAGAACACCTGATAATAAAGCTTATCAACCAAGCTCACAAGATTAGATGCTGCCAGGGCTGAAACCTGCATACCTTGTCTGCAACATTACCATGTTTGGTGAGCACTGGTCCACAGAAGATAAACATTAAGCATCGTCAAGCATTGATCTACAGCGATGATGGCGTGTGAGGTTGAGCACTGAAGCAGGCATGAGAAGCCAAGCTGGCTACGGCACTTTACGAATCAGTGATCCATTGAGTCACAGACTACACTGCTCAATGGGGGATGTTGTTTCGCATGTGAGAGTCATACCAGCCAGTCGTTAAAATTTGGCTCCTATAAGCTCATAGTTTATGGTTACTTTAGTGTTGGTAAGCACAAAGCTGTTTGGCATTTTACATTTACTGCTTTTTGTGAACTTTGTGAATGTTTGTGAGCATAAGATCGGGATGGGACACGTGTTAAAAGACACAACAATGTCAAATTAGTCACTTGATCATCGATAAAGCAGTTTTTATTGTACTTCTATTCAACCCTACTTCTGTGACCAGAAAGACTAAACTCTAATATTGATAAATCATGGGGCTAAAAGTGCAAGACATACTGTACTCAGAAATGAGTCACATTATTCTTCGGCTTTTTTGCGTGTTTTTGTGTGAGTATGAACACCTGCCTGCAAAAGTGTGTATGTGTCTGTGTATGTCTGTGTGTGTACACGTTTCCATGCCTGCTTGTATGTGTGAGTGTGAATGTGTGTGTGTTTGGTACAGTGTCCCCAGAACTTGCCGCTCCCCTGCATGCAACACACATCATTACACCAAAGATAAAGCGTTGCCGTCTAACCTTACGTTAATTTGCCCGAGTGAATTTAAGTCCCTGCAAGTCTGGATGGCTTCCAACCCTTTACACAACCATTAGACTCCTCTAGCCATTACTCTCTGTCTCGCTGTCTGCCTTTTACACAATGCAAGAGAAGTCTCTCGTCTGGTCCTTCTGCATGTGGACATCACAGAATTACTCATTAGTTTAGTGGGTTTATCAAATAAAGCAGAGCAAGAGCAACCTAACAATTCATCTTTAATAATTATTGCTGATTTATCTTCTTATTCTTTTCAAGATCGCTTGATTAATTGTGGGTCTTCCAAATGTCAGAAAATACCAATTAAATGCTAAACAGATGGCCAGATTACTAATTGTTCCAGCTCTACAATAAAGCTGTCAGATGCTATAATAAGCAATGTATGAGCTGATAATTGATAATAATTTAAATTATTTTCTTATAGTTTTTTATAAATCGATTTTCATGTTAATCAATGTTGACAATAAACATCGGTTGCCGCCCTAGAGTCATGTGCTAGTACATATGCAGGCTCTGAAAGACTTCTCTATACTATTAAGGTCACAAGGTGAAATAACCGAAACTCTGTCGGGTTTCCAAGAAGTCAGATTTCTACTCTGTACCTCACCGGTGTGGTGCTACGGTAACTCCTTGCATCCATAGTAACCTCAACAGTGGACCAAATAACAATCACAATTACATCAAACTGAGTATGTTTGGCTATTCTGTTACAAAATGACGAACAGTACACTGAGCCTTAATCAAATTGCTCCAAGAGATATATCTGACATAATCCGATTTTTCTTACATCACTTGGCTGCAGATGCATGGAGCTCTGAAATAACAAGTCTGTCGTCTGAACAGAGATACTTCCATGCCAAAGAATACCCCCCCCCCCCACCTCCCTCCCTCCCCCCCATAGAAAGAGCACCACCACAAACTCATTTACAGAGAAGGAGATATTATGGATCAAGACTGCACAATGATTATGGAGAAAAAGAGGAAGAAACTGGGTTATTATCCAGCATATTAGAGAAAAAGGGAGGGACATTTTTTTTTTTTTTTTTTTTTTTAAACCAGAAACTAAATAGATTACTTCACCTATCTTTTCCCCCCAACAATACCATTCTGGTGTGTTAAGATGTAATTGAGGCAGCGTAGGTCGAGAGGCTACTCTTGCCCGGCTGTAATGCAGTGGGTCTGGGTTGCATAAAGAGCTATTGCGTACATGTTGCAGCAGCAGTTTTGTTTGAACTCCAATTGCTCCCTCAGCTTCAGTGAAAACTAATTCGCTCCCTGGCTTTGAATTCCCTTTACTACTGCTTTTCAGTGATGTGTGAAGTCTGGCTTCATGGTACAGTAAAGGCAGAACTGGCAACCCGTTTGGTCTGTTGTCGGGTAACTTTCATCATTATAGTCCAGAGTTATTCAGAACTACTTATTAAGGGGCCATCAATGATCAAGCCCTGCCTTGTTCGTTACCTTTTTTGTGGTTACGTAGGGTTTAATAAAAAGACATGGCTACAGTATGATGGAGGTTACAGAAATGAAAAGGAAGAGCAATAAAATATGCTATAGTCTATATCTAAAGAAGGACAGGTGCACATTACCGAATGATACTCCCTTCCTTTAAGACAACCGGATAATAGCTACATTTTACGTGAGCACCATGCAGTAGGTCCAATAATATAACAACGACACTTTTAACTTTCACAAGGCAAAACAACTCTATTACAGCACAGACAATGCTCCACGAGACAGTATGTTACACGTTAAACAGCCGGAACATCATATGAATATGACAGTGATACTATAGGTGACAAAGAAGGCGAAGGTTGTTTTAAAACACGCCATTAGCATTAGCACGACTCGCTTTATTGAGACGCCGTCGTGGGTCATGGTGGTGGACCGACCTATTGATATTAACACCGCAGGTAAGCTACCCGCGGTTTTCATTTCATTTCGCGTGCGGATACGTACCTCCTCTTCGTGGTTGGTGAATTCACTCTGCTCGTTTTCTTTCTCTATCTTGTTGTTATTCATTCTGAGTCGGACTCTTTTATCACCTTCTCTTGGACTGTTATTCTTCTTCTTTTCCCTTCTGTTTCGCTCTCTTCTTCTTCTTCTTCTTCTTCTTCTCCGGGACCTAGATTTTGTTTTTTTTAAAGCACCCTCCTACCTACAGACAACAGTCCGCGTGCGGCCGCTGCCCTAGTGACCCGAGCTTCCCTCTACTTCGGCGACATCAATGATAAGTAAAGATATATATATATATTTCTTTTCTTTTTCAAAAGAGCAAAAAATAAATAAAAAGTCAACTGTGAGTGGTGTTTCTGTGCAGTCAGATAGTCCTCAACAATCCCTGGAAAGCTTCTCCGGAGGCTCTTGCTGCTGTTCCCTAAATGAAACACGGTAAACGGTCAGTGGACTGCGCCGCAGGCAAACTTCTCTCCCCATCTCCGCGGGAGGGAGGGAGGGAGGCAGGGGGAGAGGGAGGGGTTTAGGGTGGGGTAGCGGGTGGGATGCGCCGTCTCTGGTCTTCATCAAGTTTTATCAAGTGTTGAAAGAGCTACAGTGGAAATTCAGTGCCAGTCACCTATTGCCTTTTAAGACCAGGTGAATGTTATTTTAGGCACTGCAACATATCAGTAAAATTATTATTAGCCTAAACTGTGGCGTCTATAGTGGCGTCTAGCCTATGCTTTTTATTACTAAGTGGCTGCTTTAATATTCCTACACATATGCTAGCCTACTTATAATGTAGTATAGGCTGTAGCCAGGATTTTAGGAATACCTTAATCATGAGTCCCACACCTTACATCACATTACATTACTTTACATTTAGCTGACGCTTTTATCCAAAGGAAATTCCAATTAAGTGCTTTCAACCCTGAAGGTGTAAACTCCAGACAACTCTAGACAAAAAAGTCTAATCAGACTTTTGCTAACCTCTATTATTATGTGTATTCTTTTTTTTTACTATTTATATTTTGACACTGGACACGGACATAGCATATAATGAATCTATTACGTATTCATTTTGTTGGCCTAAACGGTCTAACATTTAAATACAGTTTAATGTGGATTCCCGCAAACAGTTAACTTTGTAATTCTGGTCAATAGGCAACTAATGCAGTCCATAGCCAAAACATTGTATTTCTAATAAACACTTAGTTTGATGATAAATAGCCTTAAGTCTACACATATTGGGATCAACCAATTAAACACACTTACCCCATGTGGATTTTTTGTTGTTGTTGAATTTAAACTGCCCCCAGGTTGCTAAAAATCCACAAATTCTCAGAAAAAAAATATAGCGGGCCTGAACCAGCTTTTAGTTTATAGTCATCTTAAATCAATTTTGTATTTATAGCTGTGTTGCATGATATTTGCACACTCTTGCTGTGATGGGCCTACAGGTTGTAGCATATCTTTCTTGATTGTATTTAATACTGTTAGGGATCTAGCTCCCGAGGGACTGCATGGGGGACAGCTTGGCATCCTTGTTTTTATACATGGTAAGCATAGAGGAAATATACAGAACCTAACATATATTGTGAGGTTACACTACACATCATTATTAGTCTAATGATGATGTGGCTGATAAATTAGTCAAATTATAGAAGCAATAAAACCTGATTAGAAACATTGTTTGCATTGTTTAAATGTGTGTATTTTACCACTGTACTTTCCCGGGAGCAATCCAAGACATGTCTTTGTTTTGGAAAGTATTTCACCACTCAGTTTAACTTCCATAGAGTGACTATTCTATATCTTAACCTGTTGCCTGTTTGACTGTTAACCTTCAAGCTGCATTACATGTCATCTGTTTCGGCCATAAATCTGGTATCACAAGATGTCTTACTATGCTCTTCATACTCGGGAGTATTCTCTCTTTCTTTCTCTACCTCAGCTCCTCGAAATGTATCCCTCAGCATAATTCATCATCTGGAAAGACGTACGGACGTACAGCAGTAGACAGTTATCAACCTGGCTGTACATTTTCACAGCTCTCGGTTTATCATTTCAAAGCCCTGGAGCAGTTTTCTGGTTTCAGGTGAATATTTCTCTGATACATCCTATTTCCGTCTAGATTTACAATGACCATGGCGTGCTGTGCATGTGAAGGGTTACAGGAGACAACATCTTACATTGCTCAAGATTTTGTATACGATAAGTTGCACTTATCCATGTGAGCTCACCCAAGACTAGTTGATTTATGACCTGAAGTGGGGAAACAGCCATACCCTGGAGCTATGGAAGTGATGTCTCAACAACAGTGGAGCTGAGCAAACACTCCAACTTTACTGGCACACCTATTATTGTCTACAGTGCGGGGTGAAAGAACTGTCTTAAAAGCAGCGATCAGGTGACAACGCAGCCTTGAATGCTTCCCTAATTTCAAAACATTTATTTTGAGCAACTGCTTCACTTTGTATTTTGCGATGAAAAGTTGGAGAGCTGACAGTAGCTTGGTAGTGGGGACTTTGACTATATGCTGCATGACATTTATTGCACAGGACAGACGCTCAACTCTATGACAGCCAGTGCAGACAACAGAGGGAGTCATTTTTGCTGAACTTGCACCTCAAAAGCAACAAAAGAAGGAAAAGCAGTCATCGCGAATCGGTCGTAGACATTTCTGCTCTTTCCCCCTCTCAGATCATTTCTATATCAATTACACTGCATCTGAAGCATACCAAATGAAGAAGGGACATGGCAGATTCTTTGTATGCTGGTGAGATGCAGTTGGGGTTGAGGAGACAGGGAGGAGGGTCTTGAAGTCTTAGAAGCAGATAAAAATGGAAATATATCCCCTTGCTGCTCAGCACCCCTGTATCAAAGCTTCCTGCCGGAGTCTGGGGAGCAAGGAGGGGGAGGAGAGGTAGGAAGGAGGAGGAGAGGATAGGAGTCGGGGAGAGAGAGAGGAGGGGGGAGATGTCCCAGCTGTGTTTGACAGGTCTCAGGGCTGATCTGTGTGGTCTGATGCTCAGGGAGGGAGGGTGGCCTCCTGACAAAAAACACACAGACACACACACAGAGGGTGGGGGGGGGGAGCAGCTATAGGAGACAGTCTGGTTACGGTGTCCTGGGTAACATGTCAGCAAGCTTTGACATGGTCCAGCTTTACATGAAGCTATTGTTGTGTTATCAAGAGACTAGCTAGTTTAAGACGATGCAACAATGGAAGGGAGGAAGGTTATTTTAGTTTGGAAGGGTGTTCGTTTCACATAATAGAAAGGGATAGTTATTGGAGACACGCCTCTTTGCTTCGAGTTAGATGAGAAGATCTACAGCTTACCAATGTCATGTCTGTACGCTTAATATATTAATAATAATGTTGTTTTTTAAATATAGCCACCTTTTACAGAACAAAGTCACAAAGTTGAGACCAAAAAACCGTAAAACAAGATAACAGTAAAAACGACTAATATAGCAATAGAAATAATAATAATGAAAACAGTAATAGTAAAACTTAAAAACAAACAAAATTACAGACATGAGACAAAGGCAAGTTTAAATAGTTATAATAATAATAATAATAATAATAATAATGTATCCTTTATTATTCCCACAAGGGGAAACTACAAGTGTGAACATAGACCACAGGATGTACGATAGCACGAGGGAGCAGCTCAGAGACGTACACAGGTGCCTGACCATGCAAAGCTCTATATGTAAAGAGGATAAGCTAAATTAGTAATTTATAATTTATACTGTTCATTGATCCCCAGTGGGGAAATTACAATTTACACTCTGTTTTTGTCAGTAATCACTACACACAGGCCTGAAATACACACATGTTCAGGACCTATTCATGCACTAATGGAGAGATGTCAGAGTGAGCGGGGTGCCAGTGCAGGACCAGCGCCCTAAGCTGTTGGGAATGGTTGGGGGGGGGTGCCTTGCTCACCTGGCAGTGCCCAGGAGGTGAAGGGGCATCTCTCCAGCTACCAATCCACACTCTATACTTTGGGACTTGAACCAGCGATCGTGCGGTTCCCAACCTCCTACAAACCCAGTTACTGCCACCCCCAAGATATGAGTGATGGGAGTTGTCCTGCTGGACCTGGACCTGGACCTGGACTTGGACCTGGACCTGAACAGTCTTGCAGCAGCATTCTGTTGAGGACGGTCCATTTACATCTTGCTGGGGCTGCTGACAGGGGCTTTGCAGTAGTCTAGCCGGTATAATAACCTCGTGAATTATCATCTCTAGCTCAGATTGTGATGCTAAGAAGCTACGGCTAGCAGCAGGTTAGGTTAGCTTAGCATGAAAGAAAAAGTGGCTTCCCTAAAAAGGTTTTAAAAAATTTAAAAAAATCAGCACTTCTAAAATCTCACTAATTAACACATTATAGCTGCGCCAATACAGTTCTATAAGATGACCTCACCTTTTCCTTCAGCTGTTTTTGGAAAAGACTTCCTGCTGGGAAATGTTGTCCAATATTCGACCAGTTTAAAGTGAAGATATTCCTGATCCCTTAGGCTTTTTTCTTTAAAAAGTAAAATATGAAAATCTTAAATTAAATCGGAACGTAAATAACGCATTTGTGTATCTCGTGTGTTTGTTTCATTCTCATGTCGGAAAATTTCAACTCACTCGTTAGGAATTTCTTTCTTCCAAAACACTTTTGTTGCGGCTGTGGCTCAGCGGTAGAGCGGTTGCCTGCCAATCAAAAGGTTGGTGGTTCAATCCCTGCAGTCATATGTCGAAGTGTCCTTGGGCAAGACACTGAACCCCGAGTTGTTTATCTGATGAGCAGGTGGCACCTTGTCTCGGCCACAGTGTATGAATGTTTCCTGTATGATGTAAAGCGCTTTGAGTAGTTGTTAAGACTAGAAAAGCGCTATATAAATACAGCACATTTACATTTAGCCATAATGCAGCACTCTCGTAGAAGAGGTGTGGACGTGTAGAAGCCGGTGTTACGTTGGTATTCTCTCCATTCAAACAGAATATCTGCTGTCGTGGATGTCAGGTCCTAAGATAAAATATAATGTAAATGTTTTTTTCTTCTTCTGGACAGATTCCGGCTTGCTGTTTCTCCTCTCTCCAGTCTTTATGTACAGCCTAGCTAACTCACTGTTGGTTAGAGGTCCATATTTAGCATAATCTTAATGGCAGAAAGTGAAAGTGGTATCAATCTTCTCATCTATCACTCAGCAAGAAAGTAAATGTATATTTCCCAAAATGGGAAACTATTGCTTTAATAGATCTCTTGTTGCTTAGATAACGAACATTTAAACTATACTGTGAGGACCTTTGCTGACACAAGGCAAGACTGAGACAGTATCGTCTTCTGGATCACTGACTCGTAGCTGAAAGGCCAGCCTGATATGAGCATCAAAACGAGAATCTATCACGACACAATGCCGATGTATTGACCGGTGGTGGATCCCTGAGGGAGTGCCCCAGCGGTTCTTGCTCGGTCGGCAGTCAAATGACTCATAGATGTCTTGCCTCTTCCTCGTTTCACTCTCTTTGCATTCCTGCAACTCAGTATCAAAGCAAGCTCCTCATCACTGCTTTTCATGGTTACTAACTTCCTCCACAACAACCAAAAAGAAGAAAAAAAAACAGCAGAGGGAGAACAGTGTTGCAATCCATCTAGAGGTCATCTGTAAAAACAAGCAGGCCTAGCTGTGGACCTGACAGCAGCTCTGGCTTTGGCAGAGCAACACGCTTCACCCTTTTGAGTGATATGGGGTAAGTGGCTCTCATTGGGCTTAGAGCCAGGCCATTCCATTCCTTTGAGTTACTGATACACAATGTTCCTCCCTCATTCTTAGTGGCCCTTGATCTTCTTCTAAGATCACCAATGAGCAATTTGTGGTCAGACTGACCCATTTTAATTGGCCCGGGAGAGGCTTGGTGCTTTGTTTTAGGCCTCCCAAACAAAGCTCTGTTAACTCAACTTCTGTGCGACGTAAAACTCTTATTAAATGACATTACCAGTACTTTTTTATGTTTTGAATTGCCCAGGTTGTTCTCTTTCCTTTCCAAACGTCATAGTGTCTGTACACTCTGCTGTTTTCTGCTATCTGTGATGCCATTTGTTGCAATACATTCTTCTACATTTTAACAAGAATGACAATCCTACAGTATGGTAGTTGCTCTTATACTCCGGGGGCGGGGCAGGAAACTAAATGCTTGCATTCCTAAAATGACAATGCTCACATTGTCACAACACAATATGTAGTGGAAACCTGATTGGTTTATTTCCTGATCAATGGGCTATCCCGACCCTAGTCTAAATCCACGGCCTTCCACTTCCAGGATTGCTCTGTTGCAGCCGGAAATTCCACCGTATGGACTGAGTTTTTTGAACGTACACCAAGTTCCTTCCTGAGGCTATTTTGCAGCGGGGCCTGGGCTCCATGCCGTGCCTAATGCCACCCATGACAATTGCGATTGGTTTTAAGAAATGCCAGGGTCTGGCAATGTGAGACTATCCTGACCCTAACCATTCAAAGTCAATCCTAACCATTTGCACATGCGTAGAACGGATTGGGTTTCCCTTATGGATCAGGCAGCCGCAGTACTGATGCCTAGCAGGTATAATGTCTACCATCTGAGTTTTTCAACACAAAGTGTAGCTAAGCGGATTGGAATGTCATTAGTTTTGCAGGTCCATAAATCAAAGTTTAGCCATGCTAAAAAACAACAACAGAAGCCTTTACTGAGTTTAGTTAGTAAACCTTCCCTGTTTTATCACTGAGACATAACGGCCAAGTTGAGTGTCTTTATGTTGATGCACAAATTATGTTTTGATCAGCTTACTGTCAATCACCAACCACCCACAGGAAGAAATGCAAGCCTGTGCCAGAATAGAATCCCTCAACAAACTTAAGTGTCTTTTTGTTATGGGTGTCTTTGTTAGCCGGATAAGTAGAAGGGGAAAAAGTGAAAAAGGTTAATATTTCAAGAAGGCAAAAAAAAAGTCCAAATTGATGAGGCAGGTGTCTGGAAAAAATGTCGGTTTGACTAATGGACTCAAGTCAGTGTCAGACTGTACCGTAAGAGTTCATGGTTCGACAGGCAGAGGAAGGGTTCAGTAGAGAGCAGAGACCATGCAAAGCAAGTCTCCTCGGCTTGGATTCCCAAATGTTGACACAGGTCTATGTAATGGACTATAATGTTTCCTTTGAATGCTGCTGAGTGGCTCTAAAATGTCTTAAAGCAGGTCAAAGGGAAGTACGTAAAGTTATATATTCCCTTTTGTTGTGCAGTGGAAACAATAAAAGGTTAAACTAAAACCCTGAGCTCTTTCCAACTGCCTTTAATCTTTATTGAAGGTGTGTGTGTGTGTGTGTGTGTGTGTGTGTGTGTGTGTGTGTGCAAAATAATAGTTAATTTGCTTTCTGCAGTTTGCTTTGTGTATTGTGTATTTGTCTTTGCATACTTTGAATTGAAATCTTGTATTACTAATGTTATTCTGATTCGTAACTTTTCCCTTTTTACGACATCTTGTTATCGTCATGTCACGTTTTTGTGAGGTCACAATTTTATGTCAGTACCAGTATGTTATTAGTTTTTATGATATGTTGTTTTGCAAGGAAAGAAATATTACTACAAATACTGTAGTGCATTGTGCATGTAAATCTATGTACATATACACATGCAAACATCTGTGTGCATCCATGCTGGCCTTGCATATATATGTGTACATGACACCATAAAAGAGGATTTGGCATAATACTTACATCCAACTTAATACTTCTGTTCTTTAATAGTACTTTACAGTTTTGTGCAGTACACTGTGGCATTACTTCTTTTACTTAAGCAGAGGATGTGAATACTTCTTCCTCCGCTGCTCAAAATCACAAATGTGAACCTCATGGTGACATCGGAGGAAAAGTTAGGGGATCATCAAAGTCATTAGAGTTCATTCTCTGGGGAATATGAATATATGTATCAATTTTCAAGGCAATCCATCGAACAGTTACAGTCTCTTATTATTTCATGTACTGTACATTGTATGTATGTATATTGTATCCTAGTATTTCATTTATATTTATATTCTGTGCTGTGTGACTGATTTTGCTGCTCCAACTCTGTAATTTCCCATTTTATTGTATCAATATCTATCTATCTATCTATCTATCTATCTATCTATCTATCTATCTATCTAGAACCAAAAGTAGTGAACCGACCGACACTGCATCCACGGAGCCATGCCGCGTCCGTGGCTAAAAAGGCATGACATCCAGTGTTTCGGGGTCCCTGTTGTGATGGAATTAATGATTTCTGTGGGATTGCAATGGAAATCCCTGCAGCCTATAGGTCACATTTCACTTTTTAAAGGTGGAGTGGACCTGGAGGCAAAGGCCAGCTGTCAGAAAGCCTTTATCCTCTCAAACCAACTGGTGGCCTGTTTGACCGTGGCTTACCGCGGTGGACTACACCCAGACTTGAACTGCATGTGCTGTGGGAAACACAGACCCATAACAGTGTATCAAACTGATGTTATCACCCCTCCCCCCTTTTTTTAAATACATATTGATAGTTTGATATGCCTCTGTATGATGGAGAAACACAAGTTTCCTTGTGTTTGACTCACATTGTCACAGCAACCTACTCAGTACCGAGTGCTGTATTATAAACTAAAATCTCATGCTTCTCTCTTTGTTTATGATAAGATATTATTGACTCTTCAGAGAATGCTCCTTATTGTAGCAAAGGCCAAATATTGACATGAGATAATCCTATGAAAAGAAAAGCAAATACCGCTGAAATGCACAAATGTCTCCTTAAACACGCGAGTGGATGCCAGATAATTCAGTTTCACGACAGTACAGTAAGGGAGAGATATAAATAACCGCGTCCAAATATAGAACATTTGAACTTCCTCTCAAATTCCTGCCATGAGTTGCTATCATCAGAGCCATTTTGCCTCTCTAAAAACCCACTGCAGATTAAAAGGCCAGACTTGCGCCCCCCGCCACCCCCCCATGAGGCCCTTGTCACTCTTCACATCCGTGCAACTGTGCCCAGCATCTGTCTTCCTTGTCATATTAAAGTAAACTGACGCTTTGGCAACACCCCAAAATAAAAAGGATGGTCGTGCAGAAGAAGTGAGAACGGAAAGGAGCCTAGACGTGGCCCCGGCTGCACTACACTGCTGAAATAATTAGCCCCTGGTTGACGTGGATTCCTTGTGGGACTCCACCGTGACATGTTCAAATGAGTATTGGCAGCGTGCGACACCAGCTGAGGGCCTCCTACAGGGAGCTGCTGTAGTGGGCAGGAGCACCACACAAAGCCTTCAAACTCTGAAGACCAAGAGCAGAGGCCGTGAGCTTGTTTTACAGCCACAAGCTTATAAAGGAGACAACTGTAAAATGTAACAACTGAAGTTTTTTTTTTTTATGCCAGGTGTGTTAGACAGAGATCCGCTACTGGCTCTCCACCACACACATCTTTCCACACCTAAATCCACAAGGCTGCGGCACAGATGGGAGCGCCACTCATGGGGCTCAGACATGAGGATGGAGAGGGAAAGGGGGGGGGGGGGGCTTTTGTGCACCAGGAACTATCTGGGCCCATGCTGCAGTAGAAATGCAACTTGCAACCACACCTGTGTCAATGACGATAAACCAGGCTCTGGTTGGAATTCCTACTGTACCCCGCGGCACCGATTTGGCAACCCCTAGTGGGAAGGCACAGGACTGGCAACCCCTAGTGGGAGGGCACAGGACTGGCAACCCCTAGTGGGAGGGCACAGGACTGGCAACCACCGAATCCAAGATACGGTTTACCACACCCAGAGTTCTCTTTTTACGCATTATTTTTGCTAAATGCACTTTTTCCGCTTACAGTCAGTGACTATTTGTAGCCCATAAACTTGATTTTAGCACAACAGACATGATAGTACATATATAGTACATATATTTGAGTGTTATTATTAATAAACACTATTTGATTTGGATTTTTTTGTATCACCTGATGAAACAAAGAGGGTGAACCAACAGTTGCTCAATAGTTCCTCCTTGTGGTGAAAATAAAATATAGTCCACATAAAAACCAACACAATCTTTATTAGAATCTTTATTGCAATATGTTTGTATCTTTATTGGTACAATTATAAATATATATGAGTCATATATCATTGATTAACATAAAAATGGCACAGCATATTTTCATATTCCAGTCCAAAACATATCCTAAATAGTCTTAACATTGATCTAAAAGCAAAAGTGCAAAAGCAGAAATAATGTAATAATGATAATAATGTAATAATGTATACTATATTAATACCACATGGGGAAATTACAATTTTACTCTGTTGTTACAGATTACAGAGTGTAAAATTGTGTAAATTTGTAAAATGGTCATGTGTTGAAGGATAATGACATTTCTGATATGCAGGAAGAAATGTAGAGTGTGTGAGGGTCATTGTCAGTGCCGGAGGTATTCTACTAGACACAGAGGGTAAAAAAAACACTAGAGTAAAAAAGTAAAAGACAAGTGCGAGTACAGAGAATGGAGTCAGTGTGTGCCCCCCCCCCTCCAGCTCCATCTCAGTTTCTCACTGGTGTGCTGTTGCCTTTGACCATCTTCTTCAGGTGGTGATAGTTGGGCAGAATCTTCATGAGGAAGTCGAGCTGCAGAGTCTGAGGCTGCAAGACAAAAAAAAACAACAAAACATCCCCAGTTACACAAATCTGCACAGAAGCCAACGGAACTCTGCCACTCGCGGGCGATAACCAGGCATCGATGGAGACTCACCTGTGGCTTTTCGCTCTGCACGCGGCGGAGGCAGTTTGACCCGTACACCACTGTGTTCTCTGGCACGACCTCGCACGTGTTGACCTGGCAGCATGCGCCGATGATGCACCCACTGGTCAGGATCACGTTCCTCCCAGATCAGCTGCGATTTATTATTGGCAGAAAGATGCACTTTCTTAGAAAAATACACTAAAGGGATATGGGAGGTATGGTTGGGCTATATGATTCTATCCCCTGTGAGGCTTATACATTTATCACACCTTATACTTTTGCCATCCTGTGGTGTCTATCCTGTGAACCTACTGTATATTATTATCTCTGGGTCATTTACACCATTGTGTGCAATGTTACAAATCAATGAGCAGAACTGCTTTGTAGAAAAATTGTATTTCTATATCATTTTTGCATCAATATGATGACCTACCTTCATTGTGTTAACCATTCCTGGGTATTTCATCAATTAACGTCTTTTACTATATAATGATATATATTGATAATACTGTGATTTAAAATGACATATAGCATAATGGAAGATTGTATCTAGGTTGCACACTCCTAATAGGAATACAGTACTTACCTTTAGACTCTATCACATTGTTGTCTCCAATTTTTAAGGCTTGGGAGACTGTAGCAGAATCATTAAGGATTTGAACCTATGAATTTAAAACATTGAATAGTCCTAGCCTGACAAACACCCACTATGATATTTCTATGAGGATTATTGTAGAGACTAAGCCCAAGCTTCGAGCCCCTGAGGTGCCTTTCCACAGGTAGAGTAATTGACGCACTTTTGACCTTTTTTGATCAATGAAAGTCCAAGTCACATTTGCAATAAACACCATTGGTTCTATTTATTTCCATGGGATATAAGTTAATAATCCAGACATATTACTGCTTTTATGTATGCTTACTGTATGTGGTGTTGCTGTGCGTGTGTGGTCAAAAACTGTATGTACTTCCGGGTTGCACTTGAGGAACCAACGATTGGTTCCTATTTATACTAAGGGCACTAATTGGCTCTTACAGTTATTAAATGCAAGAAGAATTGTGACCAATACTGAGTGGGACATTTAACCCTTGTGTTGTCTTCCTGCCAAAATGTAAAAAATCAACGCTGGTTTTAACTTTTTTTGACACTTTTTTCCCAATATTTATCACTTTTTTTGACGTTTTCAACACTACATAACACTAACTTATTAACTTTAGTTTTACAGTTCATTTATGGTCAATAAACCTCATTTATAAGAAATTAGACCTAATGTTTGTGTTAGAAAAGCAGAAATTAGGAATTATTTTGAATAAAATTAAAGGAAAGTATCTTGATGGATAATCACAGACTGGAATATGTCAACTTTTACTCAATACTATTTCAAAACCGCTTCAATTTTTTTCTTCAGATGCTATAAAATTGAATAAGACGCCCCAAAATTTATAAAAGTAGAGATTTGTACTTGCCAAAGAGCGTTGCGTGGAATTAGTCATGTTATTTTGGCTTGTTAAAAAGAACATTGATATAGGAAAATGGGTCAATTTGACCCGAGGACAACATGAGGGTTAAAATAGCTGAAATAGACTTGTTAGTGCTCTCTGGTGGACAAATCTGCATCACTGTTTCTAAATGACCCTAAACACATATTTTGTGTTTCTGTGGATCCATATCTGGTTATTGGCTAACAGATATCTCTGCAATGAGCTAATATTTGCCAGTGTGTCAGGCTGGCTCTACTGCAGTCAGATGTCCACATTGGTATCTGCATTGCAAAGGATACCACATCCCACTTCAAACACATTATTGGTCCCGATTGTCATGGGTTTGGGCTCTACGCCCTCTGTGTCCGGCATGACATTCTCTGGATAACTACAGACAGAACACACAGATGAGATAAGGTTAAACAGTGTTGACACAATAAGAAAATGAGGAGGTAATAACCAGTGCAGCCTGCCTACCTGTTAATAATAAGCGCCTGCTCCTCTATCAGATTCCCCTCTCCGATGATAATAGGCCCGGCCTCTGCTATGATCCGGGCTTTGGGGTGGACAACTGTTCTAGCACCTGTGTAAAAAAAAAAAATATAGGAAAATATACAGAATCTTGTCTTATTAGAGAATACAGCAGCTGGATAAGCAATGAGAAAAATGGCGTTTATTGGGACGTTAAAAGCAAATTCTCACCGATGGTCACATCTCCTCTTATTTCGCTTTCCACACACACAACTGCTCCAGCTGCAATCTTAGCACTGCGAGAACACAGATATCATATGAGATATGAAAGAAAACAAAGCCTGCAGCACAGGCAGAATTAGTTATATTGATCATATACCCAGTAAGCACACATACGTCGGCACGACGTCTGCAAATGATCGCTTCATCTGCAATTGATCGCGGGTCATTTGGAAGCATCGTAAATTGAGCGTCAGTACGTCGTATTACGATGGAAATCTATACATCGCAGCAACGTATTAAATATGTCTTTTAGATGTATTACAAGTTCCTCAGTTGTTCGCGGGTCATTTGGAAGCATCGTTTAGTGAGCGTCTGGACGTCGTATTATGATGGGAATCTATACATCGCAGCAACGTATTAAATATGTATTTTATATGTATTACAAGTTCCTCAGTTGTTTGCGGGTCATTTGGAAGCATCGTTTATTGAGCGTCTAGACGTCGTATTATGATGGGAATTGATACATCGCAGCAACGTATTAAATATGTCGGTAAAATGTATTACAAGCTCCTCAGTTGTTCGCGGGTCATTTGGAAGCATCGTTTATTGAGCGTCAGTACGTCGTATTACGATGGAAATCTATACATCGCAGCAACGTATTAAATATGTCTTTTAGATGTATTACAAGTTCCTCAGTTGTTCGCGGGTCATTTGGACGCATCGTTTAGTGAGCGTCTGGACGTCGTATTATGATGGGAATCTATACATCGCAGCAACGTATTAAATATGTATTTTATATGTATTACAAGTTCCTCAGTTGTTCGCATGGCCTTTTGGAAGCATCGTTTATTGAGCGTCTAGACGTCGTATTATGATGGGAATCTATACATCGCAGCAACGTATTAAAATATGTCGGTAAAATGTATTACAAGCTCCTCAGTTGTTCGCGGGTCATTTGGAAGCATCAAATTGAGCGTCTGGACGTCGTATTATGATGGGAATCTATACATCGCAGCAACGTATTAAATATGTCGGTAAAATGTATTACAGGTTCCTCAGTTGTTCGCGGGTCATTTGGAAGCATCGTTTATTGAGCGTCTGGACGTCTTTACGTTGCACACACTGTTGATGTGATGGACAGTAAATCTGAATACTGCCCAGCAACATATTCGCGCCACAGTCGACAAAGGAAGGAAAAAAGTTGCCAGTCTACGAAGGGTTGGGAGGGACGACTGCTTCGTTGCTGTTAAACTCCATGGTAAGGACTATTTCATCTTAACGTAGTTAACGTTAACGCTAGCTAAAACAATATTTTGACGCTTTCGCATGTGGAAGTTGGTGTTCATCTGACAAATAACAAGATATTTTAGCTACTAGCGTTAGCTAAGTTAGCTACGCCATGTCATGGTTTAGCTAAAGTAACTTTAAAGCCTTAAGATCAGGCTAACATCGCACTAGCCGCCCTTTTCACGTTCAATTAAAATACCCGTGTTCTAGCTGGCTAGCTAAATGTAGCTACTAATTTGGCTAGCTAGCTAGCTAACCAACCATAAGGTTAACGTTAACGTAACACAGGCCATTAACGTTAGCTAACGTTAACGTTAGGCATAATTGAACGTTACCCGATATCCGTTAACGTTGATGCTAGCGTTATCTAGTTAACCGTAACCGAGTGTCATACCTCAGTCATACTTTGCTTGTATCGGTTACTTTTCTTTTTGTTGGCTTAAATGGAACTGTAACCTCAACTGGGAACATAAAGCTGAAGACTTTACTGAAGGTAAATTCGAATATAGCGTTAGCTAATCTGTCAACTAGCTAGCTAGCTAACGTTAAATCTTGTTTTTAAAAGGTAAAGTTTAGGGTGCGGCTAATTGCATGCTAACGGTCGCATTTACTAATACGTTGTGATTATAAGGTTTTATTTTTACCCTGCTTATCACCAAATGGCACTATCTAGCTATGTTAAACAGTTTTTGGTTAGTTTCTGTACACTTGGCATGAACGTTAAATCTGTTTAACAATTTATTTAAAAACGGTTTAAAAACGGTTCAGAGTGCCAACGGTCATAAAATACCAGTTATTAGATGGTGACCGTTTTTTACGTTTTGTTGAAGCTAGCTAAATTGACCATAAACCTAACTAGGACAACACGCGTTCGATGGACATATTGAAACTCATTTGACTGAGATCAATACAATCATCAATATCACAATTAATTTGATTGTTACTTTTCCGTTTCATGTTTAGCAGTTAAAGTAAGGGTAACTTTGGTAAACTGTTGGTTGTTGTGTGTTTGCTTGTTTGTTTCACTAGTTATCCCTCATTAGATAAGTGGTAATTGCTAAGAATATCCACCATCTTCTACAAAATGTCAGGAATACACCGTGTTCATTGCAAAACAATAGTTTGCAATACTAAAAATACTGCATCCTCACAAAAGAGCATTATTTGTTGATAACTTTCACATAGTGTGTCAGTTTTTATGTTGGCATTATGTATAGTGGAAGATCAGGAGACCTGGGCAGGAGTTGTGAGAGAAGGCAATGAACAGATGAAGGACATCATACCACAATAATGTGTGTGGGTATGTGTGTATAAACCTGATCAACAAATAAAAAGAGTCATGTTGTCATATTAGGTTTTTGTATGATGTAATCCGAATCTATCTAGTTTTCCAAACATGCAGTGAAGAAGTGATACCACACATCCTTCCTGCTGCTGTCAGACTTTATAATCAACACTGCTCCAAGTAGACCACACGCACCCTATGTGACAATTTACTCATGTGCAACATCTATCTACGCCTTATTATGCAATATCAATAACTTCTGCAATACTGTGAATACGGTGTTATTAAACGTTCTGTCTGTGTCCTTAACTGTTTTAACTGCTTTATTCATGCATTTTACTGACGCGTTTGTCATTGCACTTTCCCTTTGATGCAGTATCACTGAAAATGTCCCCAATGTGGGATTAATTAAGGATTTTATCTTATTTAAAATGTTTTATATATGTTAGTATTTTTCAGATCTCTCAACTGCCATGATGACCAAGAGCACATGTGAGACATGCGGAGAGCTGCCATATTCCCAGTCATTACTTTGCCAAATCATCTGTGGTAAGTTTACAAAAATCTTAATTGAAAATGGAAGTAGGAAGTAAAGAGAGGGCAGCATAAAATGGAACCTTTGGTGTCGAAAGTAAATACTTTTTAAATCATTGTGATTACCATGAAACCTTGATGTTAGCCCTTTTAGAGAGTATTAAGGCATATTTTATGGGACAATGTATAACAAATTTAAAGCTTAGATTTAAAAGCTTTCATTTAGAAAGTGATCTAAATACATATTGTCAGAATGGCGCTTTAACAGTGGTTGAGGCTAGATGGGATACAGCTACGGTGACAAAACAACAGTTAAAATTAGGTACCAAAACGAGTAGTTCAGTTCAGGAAACAGATTGGGATTTGAATTAAAACTCTAGAAAAAACGGAACGTGTTTTCCTGGGTGAAAGTATAACAAATATGTCATTATATTAGTCTAGATTTAGCAGAATTTTTGCGTAACTTTTGGCCGTAGCTGTATTCTTTCTACCGTAAACAGCCCACCTGTTGTGGATCTTGAACTTCATCCAAAATGAAACTGCACAAACTGCAGCTCCCCCCTACTGACCAAATGGCCTTACTGTTCAATTATATTAAAAGGCTGAATTGGAGCTTCTGAGGAAAAGTTTGCAGAGAATTTAACATTTGGTTTGCCATATTCTACTTGATGAAACTGGTCTTCTATTCACATCTGCAAAAAAAAAGACTTGCGTTACATTACTCAACCACTTCCTAAAAACAAAGCGAGAAGAAACAAATTAAATTAAAAAAAATACTTCCATGCATTAAAAGATACATCTTTAAATAACGCACTTAACCCAAATCTTTTGTTTTTGCCACAGCTGCAGCACAGAGGAATCCTACTTTCCTGAGTCCGAAGCAGAGTAGGCCATCAAGGACCCAACCCCCCACGACCGGCAACAGACTGGAGAAGAGGCTGGAGCAGAGACACCCTTTTTTTAGCTACTGAAATAATTGACATTATGATACACAGTGGACAATATAGTGTGATAATTAGTTTTTTCTTCTCCAACATGTACACACTGCTGTTGTGAAGCAGGGATACACAGCTCACGAGTGTGTAGTCAAAAGAGAGAAATATTGTATATTTCAAGGACTCCTACAGATTAAGAAAAATAATTGCTCAATTGCTCAGTGTCTTTGGGTTCAAATAACATTATCATGATCCCATTGGCATCCAAAAATGGATAAATTGACTTTTTTAGCTTAACTGATTCTGATTGGGTATCACCTGGAACACAGCCAATAATCGAGACACAACCACAAAACGAGAGAAAACAACTTAAGCCGTTGCACACCTTGAAACGTGCATGCCCCAGCTCTTTGCCTAAGGGGAGGCTTACAGTGGCAGACTTAAAAAAACACTGGTTTAAGCTTGTAATAGTGTTTTTGTACATTAGTCCTTAGTATAGACAAAAGTAGGATATTATCTCAAAATATAGCTACATGATCATTTTTTCGTATTTTCAGAATAGCTTTTAATGTGTTAGTGTGCTGTTTTCTATAATAATTTGAACTATGTAAATTTTTGGAGTACCCTTAAAAGTGCTTCATAAATAAAATGTATTATAAGTAATTGTGTATGACTTATCTCTTACTTTAGTAATTCATGTAATTTAGTAAAGATATTTAAAGTAATTTCGTGTGACCTATACTGACCAGTTCGGTTAAATGGGTTAATGCACATCTTCCTGACATCTATTCTACGTATAACACATGTCAGGAAAATGTGCCTGAGATTGCGGATGTTGGGACGATGTATTATATACGTTAGAACGATGTATTTGAGCCTGCATTTGTACGACGTATTATATACGTTAGAACGATGTAAATGAGCCTGCATATGTACGACGTATTATATACGTTAGAACGATGTTGAGATCTGTACGACGTATTATATACGTTAAACGATGAAATGAGCCTGCATCTGTACGACGTATTATATACGTTAAAACGATGTAAATGAGCCTGCATCTGTACGATGTATGGCATACGTTAGAACGATGTAAATTATCCTGCATCTGTACGACGTATTATATACGTTAAAACGATGTAAATGAGCCTGCATCTGTACGATGTATGGCATACGTTAGAACGATGTAAATTATCCTGCATCTGTACGACGTATTATATACGTTAAAACGATGTAAATGAGCCTGCATCTGTACGATGTATGGCATACGTTAAAACGATGTATATATATGTACGTCGCGGAAAGAGCGGCTGCATGTCGCAGAAACGTATAGCAGCGACGTCTTAGGGACGTCGTGCCAGTGAGCAAACGACCAAACTACTACATATCCCCGCCGTATTTTGATTACATCGCCAATACGTCGTGGAGACGTATGTGTGCTTACTGGGTAGCTGTTTCAATGCAAATGCGATCCGCGACCTATCGGCTATATTAAGGTGTCGCCATCGGGGATTTTGCAGGATTATTATACGAAACCAGATTTTTATTTCCTAAAAGCTAAAGCTGACTAATAATAAATAATAGACGGTTAACGCCGCTTAAATGTATTGAGCTACCTTTTCTGTGCCATGGTTTGCTTTGCGTCGGACATCCTTGCGACGATGAATCCAACGTATCGGTAGTCGATTAGAACGAGTTCCGAGTGGGAGCAGGGTTGATTACTTTGGTCTGACAAACGTGCTGCCCTCTACTGCTGTTAACGACACTGCAACTGGCTATGGTTAATATTATTACAATATATATATATATATATATATATATATATATATATATATATATATATATATATATATATATATATATATATATATATATATATATATATATATATATATATATATATTATTTTTTGTATTATTTAGAAAGGTAACAACATACAATACTCTCGTTTGGGAATACAATAATAATAATAATAATAATAATAATAATAATATATATAGGCTATATATAGTTGTTTTATTTTTTTAATTTTTAAAAGAAAATTATTATTTAGAAAGGCAACAACATACAATACTTATATATGTGTATGTATATCTATATATAGTTTTATTTTTTTAAATGAAAAAAATAGGTAACAAGATACAATACTCTCGTTGGGGAATACAATAATAATAAATAAATAAATAAATATATATATATATATATATATATACATATATGTATATAAATTTTTTTTAATTTTACAGTTTTTATTTAGAAAGGCAACAACATGCAATACTCTCGTTGGGGAATACAATAATAATAAATATATATATATATATATATATATATATATATATATATATATATATAATGTATCAAAAAGAGGGAAGATGATCAGAACTGAGGGGATTGAACTACCAGAAGGCCACATTGCAGATGTTCAGGATAGTTACAAACACCTTGGGGTGCCACAGGCTAACGGAAACCATGAGGAGGCAGCAAGGAAGACCGCCACAGCCAAATACCTACAAAGAGTGAGACAGGTCCTGAAAAGTCAGCTGAACGGGAAAAACAAGATCAACACATACGCCCTGCCAGTCATCAGATACCCCGCTGGTAGAATAAACTGGCCAAAGGAGGAGATAGAGGCTACTGACATCAAGATGAGAAAGCTCCTCACAATGCATGGAGGGTTTCACCCCAAGTCCAGCACCCTGAGACTGTACACCAAGCGTCGTGAGGGAGGCCGAGGGCTAGTGAGTGTCAAGACCACTGTCCAGGATGAAATGACAAAGATCCAGGAGTACATCAGAAAGATGGCCCCCAAAGATGAAGGGCTTAGTGAGTACCTCAGGCAGCAGAAACCCGAAGGTGAGGACAAGGAAGATGAAGAACCGTCATGGAGGGACAAGCCGCTGCACGGCGTGTACCACAGACAAGTAGAAGAAGTGGCTGATATCAAGAAATCCTACCAGTGGCTGGAAAAGGCTGGACTGAAGGACAGCAGAGGCCGTAACCATGGCAGCACAAGAACAGGCACTAAGTACAAGATCAATAGAGGCCGGGGTCTACCACACCAGGCAGGACCCCAGGTGCAGACTGTGCAAGGATGCCCCTGAGACAGTACAGCACATAACAGCAGGGTGTAAGATGCAGGCAGGAAATGCGTACGTGGAACGCCATAACCAGGTAGCTGTCATAGTGTACAGGAACATCTGCCACGAGTATGGGCTGGAAGTCCCAAGGTCAAAATGGAAGACACCTCCTAAGGTAGTCGAGAATGACCGAGCTAAGATCATGTGGGACTTCAAGATCCAGACTGACAAACTGGTGATGGCTAACCAACCAGACATCGTGGTGATCGACAAACAGCAGAAGAAGGCAGTAGTGATAGATGTGGCAATCCCAAGCAACAGCAACATCAAGAAGAAGGAACACGAGAAGCTTGAGAAATACCAAGGGCTGAATGAGGAGCTAGAAAAGATGTGGAAAGTAAGAGCAACAGTGGTGCCAGTGGTAATCGGAGCACTGGGGGGGGGCTGGGACCCCCAAACTGGGAGAGTGGCTACAGCAGATTCCAGGTAAAACATCAGAGGTCTCTGTCCAGAAGAGTGCAGTCCTAGGAACAGCTAAGATAGATACTGAAAGAGAGAGAAAGAGATACTGAAAAATCTAAGTTAAAGGTAAAAAGGCTAGAGAAGATCAAATTAACATTTAGAGCGGCACAAAGGAGAGACTGATCCAAACAGTAGTTTAGATATGCTACTACACATTAGTACAGAGAGGAAAACAGTTTCAAATCATTTATAAAGCACACAAAGGAAGGATGACAACATCTCCACTTACTGCAGGGAATATATGATATTTACCCCGAAGAATAATCCTACTGACTAAATCTGACACTGATGACTCTATATGATCCATATGAAAGAGAGTAGGGATATTATCAATATTATCAATCTATGCTTAATTTAACTGTCTATGTTAACATGTTGAAAAGAAAACTATAACCTGTACACACTGGTTTATATTTATAAAAAAAAAATAATCTCACATTGCATATGGGGAATTAATCATTTTCATAAACTATGATCAAAATATCTGTATTCTCTTCAAACTGCATTTTCCCATTCATATTGTTTTTCACTACAATCCATTTACTTGCCACACATGAACCCATTAATTTAAATAAAACTGAAAAAAAATGAAATACATCTTTCTTAAAAAAATATGCACTCTTGTTTAATATATAGTATGTTCTCCTAGTTATTGAGCTGTGATGACTGAGTAAATCGATCTCTAAATAAAAGAATACAAAATAAATAAAATAAAAAACTATGTCCTCCTATGTTGTAGTATATTTAAAGTCTATTTTAGTATATCCTTTATATCGTGTATTCTTTAGATATTCTATAGGTAGGCCTGTATATCTGATATTTTTTCTTGTATTGTGTATTAAGCTATTTTAGTTTATTAGTATATTTTCTATTGATATTGCAGGGTCAGCATGTCTCCTGCAGGGTGCATCAAATACAAAAGGATGGGAAGATATTGCGCTGTATAATAAATCTATTTAGTTTATTGGGAGGAAAATCATAAGAGTATGTAAGTGAATGTTTTCTTCTGATCTGGTATTAAGAATGATATTAACTTATTCTGGCTACGGTAATTCTGATTGAAACAGTTCTTTTACTCAATGCATTCCCTCCTGCTGTAAATGGGATCTGAATAGTGTCAAGTCAACTAGAGTTTAATATTATAAAACCGGAAATTGAACGACACCCTGTTTTCATAATAAAATGTATACTTTGCTAACAACAAAACACTCATTTGCCTTCCATTTATGGTAATAATGTGATCTTTTCAAGTTGACATTTTGGGCATAGTCTAGTATTAAACATATGTATTCATTCTGTTTACAGTTCTATTGTATTTGTATGCACTTAACTTGAGTATTTTTCATAATTTACTAATTATTAGTATAAAGTAGCATACTTCTACTCCACTACACTTCAATAGAATATAATGTTGTACTGTTACTCGCCTTCCTTTATCTTACAGCTGTTAACATTAAGGTTTAATAGGTCTACAGGCTATGCAAAAATAATGATCTAAATTATGATACATCATTACAAATTAAACTACCCCGTACATTATAAAAAAAAAGTCCTACAGGACTCCTTCATGTCTGAAACATATTGCTTTGGTACTTTTTATTTATACATTTTTAACTGATTGGGGACCACATTAAAATGCCTCTTACGTATAAATCTATCAATAATAATAATAGAGTATTATCTTAATATAACACTGACGGAACCATCCAACATGAGTAGGCTACATGTTGTTACTGATAGGCTGTAGGCTACTTTGTTTTACAATTGTATTTAAATGTTATTTGCATTTTAATACATTATATAACATAGTAATACCGGCCCGGGTTTAAAGGGCACACAAACAAATTAAATAAAAAAGATAATAATGCTAATAATAATCAAAGAGGATGTGGGTGTACAAAATAATAACATTCCAGTAAAAAATAACATGCCAGCGATCAGAGATGCATGTGTATGCTCACCTTCATGATCTTTATTTTGAAATTAATTACCGGAAGTATCCTTCTCATTCCGTCTGGCTTGATGGTGGCTGGGTTTTGGAGGAGAGCGAATCCTCTCATCAGCTCTTTGAAGGAAAAGTGAGCCGCCGACGGAAGCACCTGAACCTGCGTGTCTTAATTAGACTGGAGCGTGTTCGAACTCTAGTCGTGGTCCATAATCCAGCTTCAAATATATTGAAAGCAGGCCTACTGTTAATATGTAGATAAAAACAACTATGACTTGTTTAACCCGTTGGATAACTGTATTTCTTTCTGAACGGGAGCGAGCGAGCGCAGCTAGCTCGCGCGGCGTGGCTAAACTTCGCGCTCTTAGCTTGTTTCAACTTTGTGGAAATATGTGACTGTGACGAATGATCTGGAACATGGAGCAGTCGGCTACTCTCGACATAGAGACGCTGAAGGTAAGCTAACAATGGTGGGAAGAAGTGTAGTCGAGTTTATCGGTGGAATAATGGGGAATAGTTTGACAGGGGGGCATCACATTAACCTATGCAGCAGGGAAGTGAGTTTTAAAGTGAGTTTTATTAACCTTGCTTACGGGGCAGGGGGCTAACTGGATGGAACTAGCTAGTCATGCATTATTTATCTAGACACTGTGTTATTCAGCAGTCTAAACGCAAGTTTCTCAGTAATGCTGTCTGCAACAGGTGCTTCAATTGCTCCGTTCAAAGTCCCGGCTAATTAAAGGTGAATGTAATTTGTCTGTAGTGTTGCCGTGGTCGCGTCTCTCTCCAGTTGGAGCGACGTGATGATTACACTCACCTGCCTACCGTATCTCCCTCTTGCATTGTACCTCCCATTGCAGTCTTTTTTTTTAAGAATCCCAGTTTTGTGACAGCCTATAATTATTCCGCCTGCATGGTTTCTCGTTATCATTCCAATCTAGCATGGGGGGAGGCAGTAACCTCTTGGTACAGTATGTGTGCATGTTGTCTCCGTGCTGCAGTGCAATAAAGCAGCTCGGTGTCAGAAACCCACACAGCAGAGCTACTGTTTAGATCCATTGACACACACACACACACACACACACACACACACACACACACACACACACACACACACACACACACACACACAACTGAAGGACATTACATTCTTTCTTTCACCTGGCAAAAATTGCGAAGGCCCTATTGGAACTGAAGGAATTATTATTCTTTCTTTCTTCCTGGCAAATTAATTATATTTTTGAGGGGCTTAACATATTCAAAAACCCACCAAATTTCGCAAGTCTGGTGAAAATGTAGGCCTACGTATTTTAAGGGTTTCGGGAATGGGCGCACAAAAAATGGCTTTTTTTTTTTTTTGCCCCCTGCAATTTTAACGTAGACTCACTTGGTACAGCCCTTTAAAATTTTTTTTTAAATTTCAAAGACTTGTGTCATCTTAAGACTTTAAAGCGAGCAGAAAAAAAAAAAACTTTTTGTCATAGGGCATGGCTGTGCCGTTATGACTTAGAATCTTGTGTGAGGTATCATTGAGCTCAGCAGGGAGTTCCCTTTTCATTGGGGACAATTTTTTAGGTCTGAGTTTAAAGAATCCACTATCTTCTTTAATTAAAACAGAGGCTTTGTTTAATTTTTTTTATTGGAAGGGGGATTTTAAAGAATTAAAGAAATTTTGTTGATAAAGCGCCGTCTTCTCTGGCACTTTCTTTCTCTCTTTTATTGCCTCTAATTTAAAGTTAGTTGTTCCTCTAATGAACAAATTTTCATTTTCTGACAACAAGTAGGTCCATGCATGGACGGGTTGTCTGTGAGGAAGGCTATAAGGTTGTGCCAATGGACAATATCATATCATTGTCCATGGTGATGGAGAGCCACCATTGTGATACCCCCCCTAGATTTTATGGCACCGTAGTTAAGTAAAAGAAGGTCAAGTTGTAATACCAGCGGCAGCATGTACTACTGTCTATTTACAGAGGGCATTTGAATGTATGTCCGGTCAACTGCTAATTTAGGGGACAACGCACAACCCTAGTAGACTAACCATTCCCTCTTTTCACTTCGCCACAATGCACCACTTGTTCAAAAAGTACCTTTTTCTTTTTCTTTACTTAGCTCTCAACAGTTGCTACTGCTGACTCTGCAGTCAAAAGCAGGGCTGCATATAACAGCAAAAGGAAATCCTCTCTGAAAACGCCACTTCAAACCGTCTGTGGTGTTCAGTCTTGCTGGCTGCGTGCTCGGATTGAACAGCTGCGGCCTTTCCTTGTGCCGGACCTGTAGGAGATCTTTGATCCATGCCGCTCTTATCCTTACAGTAGGGTTACCTCTGTTGCTTTTAGCTGAAGCAAGTGTTCTGCCATCCATAAAGGGCAAGAACACTGCAGAAGATGAAGCCATTGATGAGCTCCACTGCTATTGTAACTCCACCAGAGATGATGGAGCCACAAAAATTGGATTTCACATCCAAGTGGAGCATCTTATGACAGCAGTACCCTCACTCGCATACTTGATTGTCTCTCTATAATGTGAAATGGTTACATCGATGCATCGAGCTGCACATTCAAGAAGTATAATTGGTTTTCTCAGTTGCAGTTGTATATTCGGGCTTCTGTCTCTTTGATTGGGCTTTCTGTCTACTAAAAAGCCCAGAGAACCGAAATGAAAAGGTTCTTTGATACTGTATGACTGACTTGCAGCATGATTGTGTCCATCTCTTTTCTCTGTTGCTGCCTCAGCGACTGTGCAGTGAACATACACAGGATGGATGAAAACAAGCTTTACAGTCATTAGTGCATCTCAAATGTTTTCCTACTTCCAGCTGAGGCAGCCCTGTGGGACTCCTGTGGCATTGCTGAATGAGAATACTAGTCGATCTGCTGATTAACACCATCAAACGTCTCATTTTCTTTCATTAGGGGATTCTCGGCTGCATTTCGCTGCCTCTGCTGCACGTCACTGTTTGATCAAAACAGCATGGAGACTGGACGCTAATTGGTTAAGATGAGGCGTGCTGGCAGTGGGTAGGGGACGGCTGGGTAATTGCTGGCTTCGCCTGGATCCAGCTGGAACGTCTGTAGTCAAAGCTCTGAGCACTACCCCCCCCCCCCAGTTAAAAAGAAAGTGGCACTGTCAGACCTCAGCACAAATTTACAGGGGATAGATGAAGCAGCATATACAAAGATTAATATGGAAGTGCAACCAATCCACAAAGACTTCTCCAGCGCAGCAAATGATTTGCAGAAGTAGCAGTTTTTACAGCTTATTGTAGCCTTCCTCAGAGAAGCAAGTTACTGAGTAGAAACCAGATGTAATCAGGGCTGGAGGTGGTAAACCGTCCGAGTAGATTATAGACCCATCTGTTTGTGATGACCCCAAACCAGCCTTTTTGGAGGCACTCAGAATAAATGTTGGCCTGGAAACAAATTCTTATCTTGGTTGTGAGTGGAGAGAAAAGCGGTCTTTAGACTTCTAGTGATTGGAAGTTTGAGCGTTGAATTATTCTTTGTCCCAGACTTCTTGCTGTGCACACTTTCCTATGGTTGTTGTCAACGTGCATCATTTTCATTATTTAAGCGTAGTTTTCTACACTATAACTTTAAATCACAAGTGTTGGAAGAAAATAACTACTTTAACACGTAGATTAACATATTTTAAGGAGCAGAACGCCTTTTACTTTCAAACAGCTTCATTCCTTCTTGGAAAGTCCTAAATTATACAGTATGTAGATTTAGAGACTAGACTTAGAGTCTACAAGACCGTGTTTTAATAAGAAAAGCAACTTACACATTATTATTAAATGTATTTAAACACAGGCAGGAGTAAACATTGCTTTTAATTGTTTATGGAGCATAGCAGTTGGCAGTATCCATCAGGAAACCGGGTAACGGACGACAAACCAATCCCAGTGGTCAGGAGTGCAGTTTTTGTAAGTTGTGAGCAGTTCAGTTGAACACTTTCTCCTCTCCTCCACTATCCTACCCACCTGATCCTCAACTCTTTGGTTTGTCTTGTGACTCCTTCCTTGTATTGGCTTATTTCTGTATTTGTTTGTCCAAATTAGTAAGAGTCTGACCATGTAAGGATTTTGAATTGGGCTTGGCCTGATTATAATCACTTTTAATTAATAATTTCCCCAGCCTCCTGAGTCATTGCTGTTTGAAAATATGTGTAATGTATACATCTAACTCACCGTTTTCAAGTAAAATCCCACTGAAAGTCCACGAGCCTGCGCAAGAGGCTGGTGACGTGTGAATTGACAGTTCTTTGTTTTTCCCCCTTTGCAGCCTTTGTCCCTTTTTTTTTTTTTCCTCTGGGTTTATACCCACAAGCGTCTGAAAAATGATTAGAATTATCTGAGGTTCGGTAAAAAAACTAATGTGACTAAAGCTGGTGAAAGTATGTTTCCATCCAACGGCTTTAAAGCCAATAAGAACCTGTGCGTAATGCTGTCACATGCTGTTTTGCGATCAAAGACATTTTAAGGTGTTTACGTTCATTTTCGCACAACATTCAAGCAAACATTTGCAAACCGTTTTTCTAGAGAAAATAAATTGCGTTGTCTACCACACATGATCAGTATTGCACAAGTTGTAGCTGATAGCGACATTTAAAGCTATAATAACAAAACAATAACACTATCAACACATTGCTTTGAATTTAGCCTTTTATTTTCCCTCCGGCAATGCTGTGAGACCACTCTTTTTTTTTTTTTTTCTTTTTTAAGACATGTCTTGCTGTTTGAGCACCTTCCATTTACTCCGGAGGACGTCCTAACCTTTGTCGGCCATTTCCTTCGATTTCCTGATAAATTAAATTCAGAAAGTCTCTCGTCTCCTTGTTCGTCCACTTCCATCTGTCTTTGGGGCCGGCTGTGGCTCAGCGGTAGAGCGGTTGCCTGCCAATTGGAAGGTTGATGGTTCAATCCCTGCAGTCACATGTCGAAGTGTCCTTGGGCAAGACACTGAACCCCGAGTTGCCCCCGATGCTGCACATCGGAGTGTGAATGTGTGTGAGTGTTTATCTGATGAGCAGGTGGCACCTTGTACGGCAGCCTGTGTGTGAATGGTGAATGTATCCTGTATGATGTAAAAGCACTTTGAGTAGTCGTTAAGACTAGAAAAGCGCTATATAAATACAGCGGAAATTAACTAAAACATCTTCATTTTGTGGCGGGTTGCAACCATAAAATAACCTAAAACTTAATCACAATTCATTATTTATTCGGGAAATAACATTTCCATCAGCGTTTATCGCATAAGCCATATCAGTCAAGATAAAATCCAATGAGACCGAACGTATTTCCTTTGAGTCGATTTTCATGAAATTCCAGTGAATTTTACTGTTTCCATAAGGCATTTTTCATTCAATATCACTTAATTTGGATAACAATGTGTGGATGGAAACAGCTAGTGGAGGTTGAAAGTCTGGTGTGAGATGTCATTGGTTGTAATAACTACCATCAGTCTAATAATATGTAATTCTGACAGTTGATTTAAAAATTGTTATTTCAGTAAATGAAGACTGGCTGACCGAGACAGTTGCGTCTTAGTTACCAGCTGGAAGGGTCCATCTGTCCCTGCAGTGACATTTAACTGACGACTGCCCCTATTTTCTATTATCGGGACTGTTTCTGTAGTTGCCACAGTAAAAGGGCAAACATTCATCATACAGTTTTGGAGTGGTCATACCCACAATGTTTATGCACATGTTAAGTCACTCTGATGCCTAACAATATGCTTTTGCAAGTGTCAGACCTGCTAAAGCTGACATGAAGTGATAAATGGGATTCAACATAGTGTGACATGCCTGCACAGCGAGCTTTGTAATTAATTTTTATTTTTTTAAAGTTGAATTTGTTTCTCACACCCGCTGCAGTTGGACATTCTGTTCTGTTTCTGAAACCTATTTACATGCAATTGTGTTTTCAACCATGTCCTACTGTCTTCCTATTTGGTCACTTACCACAAAGGAAATCACTGAACCAATAGCACGACTATACCATCGAGCTCTCAAGATTCACAGTAACCTAGCAAGGTCTCACCATTGTATTGCACTCGAACGCTCTAAGGCTTTGACTTATGAAAACTTTATTAACAGCCACGCAATTGCATTTTATTTTCAGATTCAAAATACCGCTTTACCAGAACTTGTTGCACTTTTCCCGACACACGTGCGACCAGGTCGCCTCACTAGGTCGGTTTCACAGGCACTTATCCCAGTTCCCCCATACAAAAACAACTTTGGTAAGAGGTCCTTTTTTTTATACATATACCAAGATTTGGAATGACATTCCATATCACATCAGAACACTATCATCCATCACATATTTCAAAAAGGCATACAAACAGCTCCTTAACAGTTACACTTGCATGCATTAATTGATTGTCCAGGTCTCGTTTGCATGGTCCGAATTTGTCTAGCCCAGCTGATGTTTTGTATAAATGTCTTTTTCCTTGTGTGGCTGTATTGTTGTTTTCAGTTGTCGATATATATTTTTCTATGTTGATTTCTTGTGTTGATGTCTGTCCTGACGTGCTGTAACCATGTTTTGTGTTTCTGCAGAACAGGAACCTGCTGAAAACCAGTTTTTAAACTGAGTCAGACCCGTTTTTAATATTGTAATGAAATGTTACTTTTTCAAACTTTCCTGTATAATAAATATATGAAATGAAAATGAAAACATCTTGATCAGTCCAGCGTGCTTGTGAAAGCTGTGACCGGCATGCTGAAATGACAGCTTGACGAAACGCCGGCCACTAGGCACTCGTCCATTAGGAGCATTAGGAGGCATGACTCAACCACGGTAATATATGCATTACAAAAAAATCACAGGATCCACTAGTGTTGGAAACAGTGGGTTGCCATAGAAATTACAAGTGCTGAAGTTTCCCCTAGCAACAGTGGATTGGAAATAGACTGACTCTGTCCAGCAGGGTCATGACTAGAGGCTAATAAACATTTTAAACAGTTTTTTCTTGGTATTATTTTAAGTGTTTTTTGAGTGTCTGAGCCTCAGTTAAGTGTAGGGATGTTTCGAATGGGGGGTGGGGGGATCTTTTCAATCTTCACTGGTGTCACGATTAAATTACGATTGTCATAGTCGATTTCATTCGATTTCACTATCAACGCATCACCTCCTTAATATTATATATTACTACACATGGTTTTCATCAACAAATTCAGGCAGTCAGATATATTTGAACGCACCTTTTTATTGTATCTGCTCTTGAACAAGACACTTCCTGAATGAAGTGGAGCCTGAACCTAGCAGACAGCAGAAACAAAATGCAGAAACAAAAACAGCAGCGAGTGGAAAATCAACAAGCAACATCAGTAGGCAGTAATCGATTATGGTCTGTGTCACCGCATCAATGCAGAATGGTCCACGTCCGCATTGCGACGCGTCAATCTAGTTTTGTATATGATTTGTAGTAACTCAAGTGTATGGTTGTACTGAATGTGCATGGTGAAGTTGTGGCCTTCTGTGACACATTGAGTTTATATTCTGCCTTTGTGTAAGCACCTGTCATAATGCTCTTGTCCCTCAGCTGTATCGCTGGTTAAATTGGAATCATTGACATTTCTAGGCCAGTGACATGGGTCATTTGTATTTGCTGCAGAGTCGTAACATCCATTTGTGAGACATCTGCCGCTGTTGGCAGAAGTGAACTAAACTGTTTGTCCAAGGAAACAGTCACTTAAAGACGAGCCAGTGGGACGGCTGTGGAAGAAGACGCTTATTACATGCCATGTTTCAAGTGCATTGTCCTGTTTTGTTATTCAGAGGTTTAGAGATTGTCCAATCGATCACTGCCCCTCCCAATGAACTGTCAATTACGGGAAAGATTTGGAAATATGTTTCAGTGCGCACACACACACACATTTAAAGGACTTTGTTACATTCTAAATGAGTGCAATTTCTTATAAATAAGCCAGTAAACTGCTTGACCAAAACTTGTCATATTTTTGCAACTATGGAGTTTTGATTGTCATGCTTTAAGTTGTCAGGGATAGCTGTAATTATTTATTAATTAATCTCCTAGTTATTTTCTTGAAAACATTAGTAACTGTTTGTATAAAATATCTGAAAATCATAAGAATCTATTTTCCCGAATCCAAGACAAGTATTCAAATAGCTTGTACAACCAACACTGCACACCCAAAGATATTCAGTTTTCCCATATGGCAGCAAATCATCCCACAGGTTGGCGCTAGAGAGAGTTTGACCATTCTGCCTGAGAAATGAAAAGACAAACAAGCATTCCTTTTGTCAAAACAGATTAATAGACTTATTGTTTCAGCTCTAGGTGGATCTACGCAAAGTACTGTTGCACTTTGTAATCAATGTTAATCAATCAACAGACAATTAATTGGCATCTATCATGCTAGTTTGAGTAATTGTCAAGCAAACAGTGGCTGGTTCTAGCTTCTCAAATGTGAGATTTGTTACTTTTCTTGGTCTTAACATTATAGTAAATTAAAAATGTTTAAAGTTTTGGACTGTTGGCTGGACTAAACCAAACATTTGACATGACTGTGTGTTTTAGGATTTTGTGGTGGCATTCCTCTGACCATTTAATACATCAAGAAAAGAATCAGCAGAATAATCAATCATGAAAAAAGATTGTGAGTTGCAGCCACAAGATAAAGGCTTCTGCATTTAGTGAATGTCTGAAAATGTAGGTGTTCCTATGACTTCCTGAACATGCCTGAAGGACTTATGCCTGTTTCTGGCACCAGCTGTTTACCAGCCAACACACCACACGCTGCCTGATGCTCACTGATGCTCACCGTTACACTGTTTTACAACACCAAATCCAATGTCTGGTCTTGCCATTGTCAGATATTCAAACGGACGCTTTCTGTAGAATTTCTCAGCTACTGCAGCTACTCTCTGAACCGATAAGGTAAAGAGGAGCACAGGATACAGTTTCTGCTAATTTTTTAAACTGGGTCAAGTAATTTAGTTTCTCTTGGAAAAGTCTTTATCTTGCTGAGCTAAATGGTCTCGGCTTGCTCAGCCACATTTAAGGAGAGCCTTTCAGGAAAGCATACACTCAGTGTCCTTTGCTTATGACATGGCTGAGTGTAAATAAAGCATGTGGGGCATGGATTCTGACTTGAGTTATGCACAAGTTTCACTTCTGGGGTCCTACTGGGGAAATCTGTGCACTGGTGTGTCAATGATAGATGTGTGTTTCATGCAATTAAAGCAAGTTATACTGCCGTGATAAATAGTTGGAAGTATGAGGAACTTTTAAAACTAATATTTCACATAATAACAAACATTCTGCTGTTGCTGCTGGGAATTTTATCTTGACTCTTGCCAGGAGGTGCTTTGCTCTATTCATTATCCATGCAATAGGGTGGGGGTGGCAGGCAACCCCAGTATGAATTCATCCCAACAACAACTGAACAGAACAGTTTAGCCTCGCACACTGTGATGAGGAGTTCCGCACTGTCAGCCCGCGGTCACAATCGGCTAGAGAACAGCTACTGTGCGTCCTTGCCTGGATGAAGGCACTTGACAGACACCATCCTCTCTGATCACAGATCAGAGCTTGTATGTAGCAGCTTCTCATTGGCTGGCAGGCACTTAACCAGAATGGGGAGCATATCTCTAGCACCACATTGACCCCATTTTCTCATAATCCACCTCCTGTTGCATTTGTACTGAGATGGAAAAACAAACCGCCTGGAATTTGTTCTTAATGTGAAATTTGATGAAGACTGGGCTTTAGAGATTTCCTTTACATAAGTCATTGACTGACTGCCTGTGGCGACCGTCTCCTTCAGTTTCCTATCTTTTGCTGGACATAGCTCCATAAAGCTTGCTCAAAGCCTGTAAAATGTATTCCTGTGAAAGGTTGATGAGTAGTAGTAGTAGTAGTAGTAGTAGTAGTAGTAGTAGTAGTAGTAGTAGTAGTAGTAGTAGTAGTAGTAGTAGTAGTAGTAGTAGTAGTAGTAGTAGTAGTAGTAGTAGTAGTAGTATAAAGATCTCAGGCAGAGGGGAACGGTAAACCGGTCAGCTGCAGGAAGCTGTCGCTCACGGTGACTTTCGTTGTAAACACACAGGGATCCAGTTTGTCAAAATGTTAGCATATAATTAGCATGGACAACTGGAAGCTGTGACCGGTTACTAAATCTATACAATTTTCATTGTAAAGTACAGAAATGTAAAGGACCTTGCTTTTCAAGACTGTAACTTACCTTAAGTGCTGTAATTGGTGAATTAACATCTAGATGTGGCTGCAGATTTCTGTATATTGACATAAGAAGTCTAAAGCTTTTCTACTTCTGGGCCAGTTATTCCCACAACTGATCGCTAACTTAGATGTAATCAATGAATCTTGACTGATCATTCCCCTTTCTTGCCGAATTAAAAAAACACCATTTGTTATTTTTTCAGGTTGGGCGCTCTGTTTGCAAGCTCTTAATAAAATATAGTCACCCCATGACCTTGTCTTTTAGCCACGGTGCTTATTTAATTACCCCTTACTGGTTAAATTTCTAGAAGTGCCTAGGGTACCCAGCTATGTCATTGCAAAAGTTGCAAACAATAGAAAATAGTAATTTTCCCAAAATAACTGTGCAACCCTTATGAAGATTTTTAATAAAACAGTTCAAAACCAAGCATGGATGTTTCATGCTGTAGTAATACCCCAGCTTTAATTTATGCCATGCACTCACCTTTTGTTTTTTATGTAGGAGCACCACTTTAAAAACATTGTAAGATTACCCAGCCTTGCCTCAGCCCAGGGCAATTTTAGCTGTGCTTGCAAGGTAATAACCACTAACGATTTGTGATTGCTTCTATGGAGCGAATATATTCTTGAAAGCCAGCTAACATAAAAGTGTGTGTGTGTGTGTGTGTGTGTTCCAGATTACCCAGGAGCAGTTTATGCTCGCATCCCAGTCTGTGCATCTCCAGCGACCAGGCTGTGATGCCGTGTACCCAGTGGGTCTGTACGGCTGGAGAAAAAGATGCCTCTACTTCTTTCTGCTGCTGCTGCTGGTCACCATGATAGTTAACCTGGCCCTCACTGTCTGGATCATAAAGGTCATGCATTTCTCAGTGGTGAGTACAGCACAGCTTTGTTCAACATGAAGCGGAGTCTGTTTCAATAGCTGCTGTTTATAATGAATTGATGTGACATTCCCTTTAAAAGCCAGCACGGTTGTACCTTGGCACATTGTTATTATAATGGCGGATTTGTCATTTTTTTAATCTTTTGCATGTCTGTGTGCTACTGCACGTGTGTGTGTGTGTGTGTGTGTAAGCCTAGGCTCATTTTACTAATGTGTTATTTAAATAACAATGAAATGCTGCGCTATTCACTTTAGACCAGGTTTTTGTTGGTTAACGGCGCCATCACTTCCCGCTGCCTCAACATAGAAATACGCCAAGAATTCACCTGAACACACCTCCCTGTAAGACCAGCTCGCCCATGGGTGCAAAGATGGGCGCATGTGCATTTGCTATTGTTTAAATAGATGAAGGTGCTGGACGGTCTTTAGATAAATAGATCTTAAGAAAGACACTTGCTTGGGCTTTGCACCAGATGCAAGATAGGGCCCCTAGTCTTTCCTTATTTATTTTTTTATTTTTAAAGATTTTTGGGGCTTTTTCCTTAATTACATAGAGACAGTGGATAGGCATGAAAGGGGGAGAGAGATGAGGATGACACACAGCAAAGGGCTGCAGGTTGGATTTGAACCTGTGCCGAAAAAAACTGCAAAATATACCCATCCAAATTTCCTGCATAGCCCAAGGAGATGTCTTAAAATTGCTTGTTTTGTTTGTCCAACCATCTAAAACCCAAAGTTAATCAATTTACAATGATAAAACACAGAAAAGCCGCAAATCATTTTATTTGAGAAGCTCGTGGTTTTGAGAGACATTTTGCTTGATACATTAAACAATCAGTTAATTAACAAAATTGTTTCAAATTTTGTCACTTCACTACTCAATTAAAGGTGCAATATGTAATAATGAGAGCTAGTGTTTAAAATAGTTACTGCAGTACAGTGCCGTGGCCCGCTTGCCTGATCCTCTGGCGGCGTTAGCAGGGTTAGCATGGCAGCGTTAGCCAGGACTAGTCGGGATCACTTTACTGGCTCAATTGTTTTTGCGAGTAAGTAAACTCGGGTATTAGCTATATAATTCAATGTGAGTACACTAATGTTGAAATGATATAAAATGCCCATCCCTAGTAGCCGTGATAAATTAACCTGAAGCTAATGCGTACCTGTTCAGGAGGAAATTAGCCAACTTGGCGTCCTTTGGGGCTCTAAAACTGCCTCAATCTTTCAAATACCTCTCCAATATTTACCCAGGGTTTGTTAGGTCTCTGGTCACGCAACTGTGAAAAACATGCCCTTTTTTTTTAGGTTGGGTAGAATCTATCTCCGTGATCCCGTTCATTTGTTTGCTGCTTTCATGGCTGTACTAACGTTACAGCTGTAGTGTGCTGGGTTTATACATATCTGGCAACCCAGCCTGGCTGTCAAACTGGACAGTTGATAACACACAGGCCAAAACACAAACAGAACTTCCATCACGGAATGGAAATTACAAAAGGTGAAAATACTGGCATTAGCATTGTTGTCAGAAAAGATAGTATTTCAACTTGGCATGTTTCCTTAATATCTGATGATGCATTGGGGTCATTTTTGGATTCATAACAATAAATATATATTACATATTGGACCTTTTTAATAGACTTATCATTTGAGAACTAGTTCTCTCGAATAAAAGAAATGGTTTATTTCAATGCATTGCTGTAAATTGCATGGCTGGACAAAGAAAAGTGCACACACTACACGTACCCAAACAGAATACCCAGAGAAAGTAATAACTCCAATTCTATTGACAAGTGACATAAACGCAGTAGCCTGTTTAGCACTCAAGATGTCTTCCATCATTTAAAAAAAGATAACATTTAAGAGAGGCTTTAGTTGGTTCTTATGAAATGTAATGATTAGGGCTGTAACCTCCCAGTCGACTAGTCGATTTATTGGTCAATACGTTCTGGCTCCACCAAAATTCTGATTGGTCGATTTTTTTGCAGTGTTATTTCATCAGGTGGAAGCATAGACCGTTACGGTCTACGGGTGGAAAGCACTAATTGCTAATGGGGGTGTTTACAGAGCATCCCTGTTTCACAGGTAACAGGCTGTCTTCAGAACACCTCCTTGTTTTCACTTTTTTTGGATTAGCCCAACCCACTGGGGACAGATTGAAGAAAGAACTAGAACCCAACCGCAGCGACGGTAGCGTCCCCCAGACCCCCCCTCGTTGATTTTTAGTCGAAATTTCAAGACTTCAGTCGACCAAGATTTTATTTGGTTGATTACAGCCCTAGTAATGATCCATTTTGTTATTCTTTGTGTTATAGACTTGCAAAAAAAGGCTTGTAGCAAGACTTCACTTACATACCATTTATTAGAAAACAATCGGAAGCCTTGCAATTTGGAGATATGTTTTAAGGTCAGAAAAATAAAGGGTAACTACACTACAGTGGCACTACAGTGCACAGCAAGACTTGATATCAAATGAAATGTTACTAAAGGTTACTGAAAATAGTCTTGTATTGTTCTCAGAAAACATAACATGGATTTCAAAAACAAATGCAATGATAAGAAAATATGGATTATGGATTAATTATTTAGTCTTAATACTGGGCCATGTTAAAATAATGACAATGTCAATCTACTACTGGTTGGTTTACTGTCTTAAAGGTTAAGGAAAGGTTTGTCAATGAAAACTAATTTGACTGTATGGAGATCAAGTATAGGGTTCCCCTCTCTCTGTTTTTATGTATTTTGACCTTAATACAAAGCGTGAGTGAAATAATTTATTCATGCAGGCCCATTTGAAATGTGTTTTTATTGTACCATCTCTCATGTTGTGTGCTTTGTCTCAAATGGATTTGATAAAGGATTAGAAAAGACTTGGCAGCAGGACCAGGCTGACACACCGAAAAGGCATATGTTGCTCCTGTGACAGTTCCAGGGACAATGCAAACAACTGAGCATTTTTTCAACATACCCACAATGGCAGCATCCCCCCCTCTGTGATAGATGTGTCCCCTGACTATTGCCATCACTCCTCTACTTTTTCGCCTCCCATCAATCTGTGTCATGAGTAAAAGACCTTATCAGTGCTGTTGGTGTCGCTCCAGAAAATATACTTCGCTGCTCCCGATCTCTCAGAACTCAAGCAGCTTAGTAAGAAAACACGTGCCAAACTGCACCGCAGCCTAATGGTATTCTAGTCGGATTTGAAGATTTGGCTACTATACGTCCTGGCATGAGAGCATTTTTTCCTAATTTTAAAGTTGTCACTGTTGTTACTCTGTCCAGAAAAAGCTGCCAGACAACACCAAAAGTTACCATCTCACCATTTTTGGCGAGGCGGGTGTAGTTTATGATCACGTATCTGAAACATCACAATAAAAACCTGGTGATGGCTACTGTTCAAAACCGACTGTGTCAACAGTAAAAAAGTCCTTCTCAAAACTTATGAGAGCAAGTTCTGTAAACTTTCATCTTATAGGTGCATGTTATGCAGAATATGGTCAATAGGTAAATTGCTCCTTACAATATAGTTTAAATCGTAATTATGAGTAGCTGAGTGGGAAGAAACATTCATGTCGATATCTGCTTGGTGAAAGGACATTTTTATTTGTTTTGATTTTTAATGGTTTCACTTGGTAACAAACTGCTACAAATGTGTTACACAACAAACTATTTATCTGGTGTGATTGCAAGGTTAGCACTTGGGCTAACAACTTTGGAGTAATGCATGAACCCTCAAGAGTAGTTTTTATTGACATTGCTATCTGCAGTTTAAGTCTCCAAGTCCCAGTAGTCTCCAGCCTTATCTTCTCAGACTTTAGAAAGCTCCTCCGTAGTAACTGTCTTACAGGCCAAGTAGTATTCCACATAACTATTGAACTGAACTTTTATATTTTAAAAGCCGCTTTAAATCAGTCTGTTTCATTTTTTTTGATGGATGGATACAGATCATGATACATTACTTCACTCCTCCAAAGTGAATGGAAATGTGTTCCTATCGCATTGAGATAACAAAGTAACAGTGACCATATTAATAATCATGAAATACTTATAATATACCTATTATTAATGTGCTTAAATGCAGACTGTACTGTTATATCTCAAATCAAACACATCCCATCAATTCCCATTTCCTTCATTTTCAAAAAACATATCTTTGTTGTACCGCACATTGCTGCAAATCCTGTGTGTCTCACTCTGTTTTAGCTACAGAGTGAGACATCTCACTTCTATACTATCTTTGTTGGGAGTTGGACATGCTCAGTAGCTAAGTAAGATCAAATCAGCTAGATCACTCTTTCTCTGAAGGCAGAGGACATTCAGAAACCGAATCTCACTCAAAACAGCATGGATGTTTTTTTTCCCAGAAAGTGATATATTTTTTTTTTTTTTTTTTCATAATATGGGCACTTTAAATTTTATCTTGTGTGCTCCATCTTTGACACTTAATTCTCTTCACTGGATCAACATGTAGCTTACATCTCAACTGTGACAAGGCAGATCCACGTCATTCACAAAACAACTTCTGTCTGCGTGTTAAGACCAACAGAGTGACCTTGAGTAGCTTTGGCTCTACACCGACTGCAGCTTGTACTGAGCTCACCACACCCACCACATCACCTCCACTTCAGCACAGGAGTGACTTTAATGTCTGTCTGCTGACATACAGTACAAATAACTCCACACTCCCCACCCACCTCCTGCCCTCCTCTGACTCTGTCCTCCTGTCTGTCCCCAATCCTGGCTCTCGACCATGTATGATGGAGCTCTCCTCGCTGTCTATAATTCAACATCCCCATCCAAAGTGCTGCTAGCACTATGGACTCTTTAAACACATCCCTCTCAGGTCCCATCTGTTCACTCACATCCTCACAAAGCTACTGTCAAACTTCACTTTGCTCATTGTGGTGTGGCAAGGCATAACTTTGTCCAGTTTTTACTGAACTGTCTACAACCAAATCATGTACTGAATAATATAAATGTGATGTAAAAAATATGCAGGTGCAGAATCAAGCTTCATTATATACAGTTTTTGCAATTAAATATTTTGAAAATGGGATGCATTTCTTTTTGGAGTAGGACAAAAGGTCTTTAAAGGTCCAGTTTGTAGGAATTTCTCCCATCGAGCATTGAGATCATATATTGCAATCAACTGTCTTGCAATACGCAGTTCAAATTATGTATTACAGCTACGGTAGCCTTCACACTTCAAAAAGCTTTTTGCTTTTTCAATATCCTTTTTCTTTTTCTGGAAGAAGAGGACTCCTGTTCCTGAAACTTGGATTTTGAATATGTGCATGAGGTGGAGTGGCAATCGGGAGAGTCAGGAATTCTTCGGCGGTCCGCAACAGCCTCTTATTTCCAAACATTCATCTCTCCCCTGCCCCCCAAGGGCCGGTGGTCTACGAAATTTCCCGCTAGATTTTTTTTGTTTTTGTCCCACTCTGCGCAGGATGTATTAAGATAACGTGTGGTCCTCCATGTTTCCTCCTTCAAACTTGCCGGGAAGCTACGATACCCGTTAGCAGCACCTGTGAGTATATCATGTGACAGCGAAAATGCAAAAGGTGGAACAGTATATCCTGTATGTCCCTTACTGGCTAACGTATTTCAAGATGGCGCATGACTATGGAGAGAGTACCTCAGTTCATGCATACGCAAATGTAAAATTTTAAGCCAATAGGAATACTTGAAATTGAAGGTGGTGGTGTATTCATAATAGGACATAATTGGATACAAAAGGACAAGTTTGTGAAGTGCAATACAGATTTTGATAATGAACTACAAAAGTTACACACTGGACCTTTTTAATGTAAACCAATAGGCTGTTATGTATTGAGAGAGAAAAGCAGACTAATGTAACAGGTCAAGCTGCAAGGTGGGATTGTTATAAAGTTAGGATGGCTTTTATTGGTTGGGCTTTTTAGTTCCATACACTCAGCGTTTCCCTATGGGCCAGGCCAAAATAATATAACGTTTGCCCTATATTCATTTTGCTGCGTTGTGCTGTTGTGCACTATGGTCCTGAATAAGGCAACTGTCTGTGGTTTAACTCTGCAGGGTGCCCAAACTTTTGCAGACACCATTTTTTAGTTTTCTGTTATTTTGAAAGTGTAAATGATGGAAATGAAATAAAATCTAACTTTTTGTGACATATACAAATGTCTAATCTGTCATTTGACCCCTTTTTGGAGAATTTTCCATCTTTTCTTGGCTTCTTTATGCACGTTAATACAAATTTTTACCTAGGGTGCCCAAACCTTCGAGCCCCACTGTATATTGTGTATGCATGCACTAATGCATGAGTTGCCCTATGTTTTAGTTGTGTGAAGAATATTTTATGCTTCTTATTCATCACTGGTAACCTGTAAATCTGTTTAAAAGCAATAAAAAGTTTCCAATTAAAAATTGCTATGGACGAAGACGAGGCAGCTAGCTGAGTAGGCTAAGAGGAGTTAGATACCGACTCGCAAACACCGACACTCTGCTTGTTAGAAACGGTTATGTTGACATGTTTAATGAGTATGATTTAGTAAATACACACGGGTTGTAGAAATGATTATTTTGCCAACATTAACATGTAGACATAAGTTTTGATGTAATGGCTGGTCATGTTAAATGAGTAAATAAGTGATAAGAGTGAATGATTTTCTCCTACTGTATATTGAATGTAAATAAGGTATGAAACTATACCAATATATTCAATATATTGTTTTGTGTATGTAGCTTTTAATAGGTAAATGTCTGACCCTGTATTTGTGTCTGTGGGGAATTCTGTTAATATGACCTGTATTTGCATGCAGCTGCATTATATATGTAGCAACAACCTTTATAACAGCATAGCTGTGTGAAGTGCACTACGCAGCCATTGTGGCCTTGTATAACTAATGTAAGTTAAAATGAGAATTTATAGGATGTGATATTGCGTTATTTTGGAAACTGGAAATATGGCCATATTTTATGATTTATTCTGAATGAATAAAAGGGATGCATTTGGAAGAAGACAAGAAAGCTGCTGTGTCAAATTCTCCCATTATTTCCCCAATCTTTCAAGGAATTTAAATTTGTAACCCAGTCTCCTTGCCTGGGACCTGTAACAAAAATCTTCCACCAAAACAAGTTCCTTCCTGTGACTATTTTGCAGACGCATTGCCGCTGCATTTGGAACTTGGCGCCTGCCATTGTGAAACAGAATGTTTTTCCCTATCCCAAAATGTATGCATCTATGGTGTAGCCAGCCCTTAATCCACAGCTGTGGAGTAAGGTCTGGCAAGTGGTATGTGATATTAGCTGGAAGTGGTATGATGTAGCATTTTATGTTGAGTAAGCACTGTGCTGGATTATGTTGCTAACCTAAATGTAAGACAGTTGTTTTTAAAGTTATCAGTTGAACCTGTGCTTTTTTTTTTTTTTTTTTTTGCTATGACGAGGCCAAATATCTGCTGTGAAAAAAGATCTAGTGACATGGTTCACGAATTGGAGAGCCAAAAGCGCATACCCGAGTGACCAGGTTTCCAGACTGAAAATAATAGAGGGAAAATGTATTACTTTATTACTGTGGTCTTAGCCGATTTACCTCAAATCACCAACTAACCATTTTTTTCAAACTATGCTGCTGTATTTTTACAAATGTGGATTTATTAGTCCTGATGTCCAGGCAACCATTGCCTTCTATTATTCTTTGCAATTTGAAAATAAAGTAGTAGACTCGTATAACTTGCTTGAGTTGTGAAATTCAGCACAGCACACAACCAGCATTAATCTTTTGCAAAATTTACTTTACGTAATTATTTGAGGTAATTCACTTCAGACTTTTAAAATCAATATGAACTAACTGCAATTACCCGTCTGTAAGAAATCTTTAATAAAAATCAACACAGACTTGATGCTCACGGTTATGGATACACAACTTTCCCAGCCAGCTAACTCATTTTCACGTGCACAGAAATGAATGCAAACCAATAACAGATAGGAAATATAAGTCTGATAATCTAAAACTACAGCCTGCATTCAGAAATGTGTTGGTAAGGGAACTAAAACCTATCTTTTTAAATCTGGCTTTTGCAAGACTAATTTAATCAGGTTTTTAAAGCATATATTTCAGGATGTACCAGTCCAACTTTTCCTTTTTAACTTTTCAACTCAAGGTATTTGCTATTACCAAGTACTGATCTAATATCCTTGCTCTCTTTTCCCAAAATTAAAATCTCACTGGGATCACGAGGCCCGGGGTTGGTGTAATGGCACAAAATGAAGTCTGCAGCCTGCTAATGAATACCACACAGAGTTCTAGCGGCAGACACATCTCTGGAACAACTCTTAAGAGGAGACTGCGCGAATCAGGCATTCATGGTCAAATAGCAGCTAGGAAACAAGCAGAAGAGATTTGTTTGGGCCAAGAAACACAAGGAATGGACATTAGACCAGTGGAAATCTGTGCTTTGGTCTGATGAGTCCACGTTTGAGATCTTTGGTTCCAATCGCTGTGTCTTTGTGCGACGCAGAAAAGGGACCGGATGGATTCTACATGCCTGTTCTACTTTTTCAGTGATAATCTACAATGTAAATAGTCATGAAAATGCATTGAATGAGAATGTGTGATCAAACTTTTGGACCGTAGAGAGAGTGTGTGTGTGTGTGTGTGTGTGTGTGTGTGTGTGTGTGTGTGTGTGTGTATAAATGTAAAATTCATTGCTAAGCCAACTGATGTAAATATGCATGAGCATAAATCTGATACTCATGAATCTTCTCAACATTCACATCCACAGCTGCCACATTAGCCTGGTTCTCCTCGGTCAGCCTCCCACTGCATGCAGCCTGTCACCCTGACGCCACAGAGTGTCTCTGGCATTGTCACCTCAATGTCATGTCCTACTTCTTCCCTGTCACTCAATGCTGCTGCCTTCCCACTTGCCCGTCTGGCATGCAACCGCTCCTGCTCTTCTTAATGCAGTTCTGTGACAGCCGGATTCAATATTTCATGCATTTAAGAAGCTATAATTGTTTAAATCAAATCAGGAATATCGGCACTGCTCATTACTACATCACTGACTGTCATGGTCATGTTTCAGGATGGAATGGGAAACCTTCAGCTGAAGCAAAACGGGATTCGTCTGGAGGGAATCTCTGAGTTTCTCCTGCCTCTCTATGTGAATGAGATCCATTCCAGAAGGGTAAGTTGCTCCCTTGGCTCTTCTCAACAACTTCAATTTCATCAATACTACTTTGTAGCACTGATAAACTAGGAATAACTACTGTTGCCTGAAAGGCGTGAAAATCTCTTGCATGGAAAGATCTCTCCGAAGCTGCAGACGAGTTGGTATTCATCTCACAATGTTGAAGTTATGATCAATTAATCATTAGCAACAAAGGCCAGCTTCCTTCTGAGCTCTGACTTGATGATACTTTGATGTTACTTTCTATTTGTACCTGGATAAGAGAGATTACACTCTTTCTCTATTTGTCCTGTGCTCCTCTTCTCATTTCCTGTTGTCCTCCAATCTGGTCTTCCTATGGCATGAGATGGGTAATAGGCTGCCTCTCAGCTCCTCTCAGGCCACATACAACCCTACAGGAGATTACAAATGATTAGCGAGAGACCAGAGTTCCCCCGCTGGATTTCCAATCAAGCCCACATGATAAATTCCCCTCTTCCACTTTCTCCCTACCCTTTTCTCTTCTTTGATGCTTAGTAGATTAACCAACACAGCTCCAGTGCAAAGTTGATCCAAATTTCCTTCTCCCACATGAATTACAAATGCTCAGTTGGATCATCCCCTTTTTCAGAGATTAGGCATGGTACAGAAAGCAATTTCAAGCACTGGAAGCTGGGGTTCCATGTAAATTAGATTTTTGAGGGACATCGTTAGAGGAAGTGGCTCGATAGTGGGTACAATTTGCTACAGCAGATTGAGAAGCAACTTGAAATTGCCCACTCTTGCTCTTTGATCTTCTGGTTGGAGTTAAATGTTGATTTTAAATATAGTTAAATACAGTTGTGTGCTTAGCAAAAGCAAACACCTCAAGGCCATAGCAGACGCCCAAGCTGAACATTGGACAAAGCCAATATTTCATTCTCCGGTGCAATACCACCTGCAGACATTTTTACTGTCTTGTTTTACAGACAGGCTGTGTAGTGGTCCCCTTATCTACCTGCACCAGAGATATTTGCAGGATAAAAGTGTTTGTGGGTCACTCAATATTTCTTACCTGAGGAAATATGTCAAGCACTGCTAGAGAGCCAGGATTATGGTTATCCAATGAGTTTACACCACCGTGCTCAGTTCTGTTCTTCAGTCAGGTAACCACCGCTGATCAATAATCCATTACCTCAAACAGCAGTGAACTCAGTAGTGCACCACAGAAGTTAACTATAGTTTTTTATTTTTTATATACTCTCCTCGCTCAATCAGTGCTTTGAATCTGCAGCAATGACTGAAGCCAGAACCTGTAGGGACCCACAAAATGTTTGACCATCAAAATTATTTGGCCAAAAATATCAACAATTGAGTTTTTATTAATGTTATCAAATAGCAACCAGCGTAGCGGTGAGAGGCGTGCATGCATTATAAAGTGTGGAAGCATTGTCAGAACTTTCAAAAAAGTTAATCTTTAACAATTCTGATCCTAGGTACTCATCTGCTCTGACAGCAAAAGACGCTGCACTTCATGTCATCGCCCAGACCGGAGTCAGTTAAAGCCGTTCTCGCTCTGACTTGCGCTACTCTTCTAATGAGAAACCGACTTTCAAATAAGCAGAGAAGCTACTTTTCTTAAAGCTTGACCTGCCACTTTTCCTGAAGAATTAGGCTTATGTCTAGGACGGTTATTAATTTGTTGTGGGTCCATCCACTTTTTGATGCACTTTTTGTTGTAGGTGTACAGACTAGCATTCAGTTTCTGCAGACAGTATTATGCCTAATATAGTCTATTCAAGAAGAGGGCCTCAAAGATGGCTAAACATTTGCATGTTAATTATTTATTTATTTTCAGTTATATCGTGCTTTTGTTGTTACAATGTCTGCTGGAATGTTAAAAGAAATGTTCAGAGTTAAATGAATATTTTAAATGTAGTTTTGTAATTTAATTTTCTTTGAAAAGCAAGACAAAACAGTAAAAAGCACATTTAGACTATATAATTTATGCTGTGATAAAAAAAAAAAATGGAAAAACCACATTTGGTTATTTGGCTTCGACCAAGTTTTTTATTTTATTTCGGCTTTGGCCAATAATTTTCCTTCCGGTACATCCCTAATAATCTGAATACCAAATGGAATGGCTCCGTCAGTGTTTTGGCAGGAACTGGGATGCTGGCAGAAAATCACAGGCTAAGTAGCCCCTTGGATCAGTGCTCTGGGTTACATGTTACCGTGTTGAAATGAGAGCTTAACTTTGCTTTCATGTTGTCTGCACTCCCTTCCAAGTAAAAGAAAAAAATGCCTATAGTACAACAAATTTGTTTTGTAGATACTTTTACACGCCATTTGCAGTCATATTCTGTATTACATACCAATTTTGCACTGGTTTTCATTACAACTTTATAATTGGCTACAATTATGCAGAAGTTTGCCACCCATGTCAAGAAATACAGTTAATATCTAAAAATGTAAACAATAACAAATGAAGTCAAGCCATGAAAGTGTATTGTATTTTCCGTTGTCCAAATGTGTGATTCTTAGCATATTGTTATTGTAGCCTATTTATGTATTTATGACCAAGTATTGCTTGATATTTTTCTATATCAGTGGCAATGAAACTGTTGCAAATACTTGATGTTGATGCATCAAGCTGCCCTAATCAAAAATGTTATATTAACAATGGATCAAACAACTACTTGTATGTGAAAGTGGTCACTTGCTGTGGCAAACCCACAAAGGATTGTCACTCAACTCTGCAGTTCTAAACTCTACTGAGTTTTAGCACCTTTCAGCTCATTGTTTTGGTTTTACGACCCATAACTTTACTGCTTTCATTAATGTCACCGTCCTCATCAGCTTTGCTTTTAGCAGCAGGCAGCCCTTTTCAGGCAATAAAAACTCTAGTATGCTACATACCCAGCACTGAACAGCAAACAGACCAAGTTCAACTATCTGGTGAACATAATTATTAAATTATTAAATTAAATAAGAGCCAGATGTTTTGCTTGGAGTTGGAGGCAACTAAAACAGACTTAAAAACAAAGTGAATGTTGGACATATCAATTGTCAAGCGACCTGAAACACAACTGAATGCTAATGTTACTCCATATCTTCTTTAATGACCAAAATTAAGATTTTATTCTCATGAAAGAATAAATAACTACATATCTAACCAAGAATCCAGTTTTCAGTACTGGACAGTTTTTGATACTTGTTATGTCTCCACCACTGGTGTCGGCATTTGCTCCGGAGCTGATCCCTGTCCCTCTTTCACTCACTTTACCATACACTTTCCACACACGCACGCTACGTACCAGCTCTGCTGTTCTCTTAAAGAGATACGCTAGAACGACCAAGACACGCCAGCGCACAAGCGTAAATCCTCACTACGCCATTGTGTATTACTATAAATCAGCCTTTACTGACGAACGTTTCATGCCTGATGTGCTCCACACTCTGTAAACCGAGGCAATCGTTTTAATATGTGCAACCTTTTGCATCAGCTTTCGCTAATACATGTGCTGAGCTGTCTGTCAAATCAGACGGGCAGATGGATAAATGGAATAATTTGTATATTTTTCTCACCCTGGGGGCTTTCCCTGTGTATATCCATCTATCTATCTATGCATCTATCGATCTATTTGCTTTTACAGATGGCACATTAATTCTTATGGCAAAAACAAGCCAATATCCAGTTTACAACTGAAATTATAAGCGTAAAATGGCCACACAACGGCTCCAACTACACGTGATAAATACATTACTACTATGCATGTGAAATCAGTCCAACGCTTGCCATACATTCTGATTTCAAGTGTTTATGAAAGCAAGTGTTTGAAGTTTGTGTGTGAAGAAAGTGAAAGGGTCAAGAAATGTCTGCTCAAACATGGTGGATCAAGTAATGCTTGTTCAAAGACAAATATGTTGTCTGTGAACTGTGACTGTTGCAGCCAAATAACACATTATTATTTCTGTTAACCGTAAAACTGTTTGCTTTAGACACTAGGAAATGGACATCTTAAGTTACTACAAACTGCTGTTCCGTTTTCAGATTCTCCTACTTCCTGAAGCTTCCCCGCTTTCACATTTTGATTGTTACAGAAAGTTTTAGCTGACATTTCGACTTTTCCTTTGTTTTAGTTAATATTTAAATGAAAGATACAATATTCATTATACAATATTTCTTTTTACAAAAGTCATGTTTTATCATGTTTTTAATTTTTAATTTCCTGTAGATTTTCTGAAAACACTTTAACGGAATACACAAAGGAGTCTTGGGTTTAGCTGACTTTTTCCCTGCAGAGGTCAAATTTGACAAATGTCTGACATATGAGCAGTTACAATCTGTTGCTATATAATAAATAAATAAATGCCTTCCTATTATAAAATGAAAGCAAATCATAATAGAGCCTGCAATGAACATAAAGATTAAATTGTTATTGTTGAAGGCTGCGTTGTTGCACAAGAAGAGTGAGGAAGTTATTACTTACTTACCTTATTTGGTATTGTTTTAACAAGTAATTCTTGATACAATTGTATTCATATTATTCTCATTTTTAAGTTTTGCACTTTCAATTTAAAATCGAGAAACTCTGAAATTGCATATTGCGTCTTTCCTCCACAGTCTGAGAAACATAATGGCGCGAGGCAACACAGTGCCCAGATACAGCTAATCAAATCTCTCCTGTTCAGAGTGTTGGCTCTCCTTATCGTCTCTGGGGACCTCGACTCATTTATAAATAGCATCAGATGCAGGTGTATCTTTATTGGAGTGAAATGTCTCCTTCACCGAGTCTTACCTACTTGCATTGGAGATGCGTGACAAAGACGAGTGTAAGCACCAGTTCTGAATGCAAGTCTGCAGACGAGGGCTCAAACCATCGTCATGTTTAACTCCCAGTTTAAAATCAATAGCTTTTTGGAGCAAACTGCAGCAGTGCCTCAGAGGTTTGAACATCCTTCAAACCAACCTTGCTAGAACCAATTTAGTTTGGCTAAGAGTATTACATTGAATTATACAAGGGCCTTTTTAATATGGCAAATATTGAGAATGCTTGCAAACATATTCCAAAACAGCCTCTACCCTGCATGGAAGAGCTTGCCCGCAATATTTGATATTTGGATGAAGAAAATGAAGACATAATAAGCGTGTCTTTTCAACTTGTGACAAATTCGTTTTCATTAAATTTACTTCAGCTCAGAATGCAAATTAGCTTCAAGCACAACAATCAAAAATAATTAAAATTCAAACATTTATGCAAATATTTGGTTAGGATTACATTTAAATCCTGAGCAGTGCCCTTTATGTTTTTTAAAGAGCTGCATTTTATTTTACACTCCTTCTCTCACAGGAAGGTAGTACAATCATATGAAGTTGCCTTGTTTGAAACCATTTCAGCTAAGCCATGCGCTTGCTTTTAGCTGTGATGGTATTTATTGTGTGCAGGGAAGCATCCTTTGCTGTACAGCAGCAGGTAATTTTTCAGTCTGACAGGGTTCACTGCACCTACAACAGGCTCCATTTATGTGCATTCACTCTGATCTGCACTTGACCTTCCTCAACAAGCGCAGTAACTAAAAAGCCTTTTATGTGATCCCACAGGCCCCTCAGGAGAGAGTTTAAGACCTACAGTAGAAACTCTTTAAAAGGATGCTTCAAATCAAGAACTCAAATTTCTTCATGATTTGTTCATGATGTGCATTTATATTGGGAAGGTGCAAGCAGGGAATGAAAATGAACTGAATGCCCTTTCCAAAGTTAACCACAACACACACTTCAAATAATCTGCTACAATTTTACGCCTCTCTTTTGGGAGAGCATGAACTTAATCAAACCTATTGGACTGAATCATTCCACAAGTATTATTTTAAATGCAGACTAATGTACCTAATGTACAAATAATGCAACAGAAAGAAACAACTGGCAATAATTGAACATTGTGAGATATAATGTGGTTGGGAGTTCAAATCATCCACCCTTTGAGCCATCAGTGGATTTACTTGTAGAGGCAAAGCAGCAAAATTGTTTGTTGCTTTCCTGCAGAGGTCAACTTCACTGCACTCTGACAAATGCAAATTGCCTTGACAGTGCTGACATTGGAGGAAAAAAGAATCCAAAATGGATGCAGCGTGGTTTGCAGTCAGTCCTGAGACAGGAGTGTGCTGTACAGATACATTCTCTTCAACGAACTGTGTTAAAGCTGCACTTATAATTCATAATTAGCTCTCATAACATAAAAGTTGATATGAACAATGGGTCAAATGACTCTGCAGTTCCCCTCAGAACTTAACTGTTTGTTTCACTCTTACCACTTTTGTCAGTGTCTCTTTTGTATGCAGCAAGCAGCTGTTTTCAGTAAGAAAGTTCTGATACTGTGTACACTACCATTCCAGAACAAAATACCAGGCGGACAATGTGGTCAACATAGAGACGCAATGAGCAGCTCTGAAGTTAGTTATGACCCAAAACAGACCTAAAAGGAGAGGGAATATTTGACTTACTTTAATCAGGTGGCCAGAGACACAACTCCAAATGAATGCTAATGTTGCACCGTATGTGCTGGATGTGTTAATAGGAAATTATTTATACATTTTCATATCAACTTTAAAAAGTAAAATTTAGTAAATGTTGTGTTAAAGGCTTGTTACAGCTGCCCACAATTGTTGCTTTACAGTTTTTCTCAGTCGCTTAGGTCACAATTGGCACTCTTAAAACTGCTTGTTCAACCTTCACATTATCTAGTCACAAGATTAAAGCGATTTTTCATTGGTTTTATCAATTGCATGCATATACAAAAGCAATTACAATTTGACAATGTACAATTGTCTGCTGAAACATAAATAGGCATAAGTTCATTGAACATGTCTACAAATGCAAAATGGTTGAACTCATTGTCAAAATCGGTAAAGCAAGTTTTCCATCCAGTACATTCCAATTGTTCTTACAGATTGGTGTTGTGAATTTGTCCAGAATTGATTACAGTAATTGCTCTCAGGTAAATCTTGAGTTCCACTGATGAAGGGGATTGTGTAAACATTAGCCCGACAGACTGGAACGTTAGGACCCCATACCATTGGGATTGTACAGGAAAGTGTTTCCTGTGATAACCTTTCCTATGTTGACTTAATATTTATTTCTTTGTGCTATAAAATGGTTTTGTTTTTTCTTTCTGAATCGCAATGACACTTTAATTGGTTGAAAAACCTAAAATAAAAGCATAAATGTGACCTCTGTCCAATCTCTTGCAATCCTAATCTCAAAATATAGCCACAAGTGGCGGTTCACGGGTTCAAACCTTTTTTATCAGTAGCTACTTCAAAGTAATTTCACACATGTGGTCCAACGTGATTATAAAATATATCCTGGAAGCTTTGTAACGACTGGACAAACAGTGCACTTTGTTCAAAATGCCTAAAACTGATTTGTCAAAAGCAGTCCAGCTCACAGCAATTTGAGAAAAGATGACCAACACAAAATCAATTGCTAATAAAGCCGCAAGCTGCGATTCCAAGGTCAAACCTTGATTTGTGTCATTCCACGTCCAGTTATTGTGCATTTAAAGAGCCCTCTAGTGGTCAATTTGAATGAGACTTGCGGTGTATGTGTGAGGTAATTATGTAGACATTTCCTGGAAGTTTTGTGTTGATTGGACAAACATTTTGTCATCTATAGCCTGATTTGTGCTAGATCACCTGCAGTTTGTTTGCATGTATAGCGCCCCCTTGTGTTCAATTTGAATGAAACTTTCAGGGCGTGGTTCAGGTACTTATGAGGACATATCCTGAAAGATTTGTGATGATTGGTCAATGAATATGTGATTTATAGTAAAATGTATGTAATGCCACTCACCTATCTTGCGCTTGTAGTGCCCCCTCGTGGCGTATGTATATCAAACTGTCTGGGTATATCTGGGGAACTTATCTGAACATACCCTGTGAGTTTTGTGATGATTGGCCTTACGGTTGCCGATTTGTGTTCATTCATGTCCAGAGCCACGCCCCTTTCAAAGATCATTGGTCAATAACTTGAAAATTAATTAAGATATGGCCATGCTTTATACAACTTGTAATGAGCTTGATCCCTTGATGATTCACTGAAAATTCGGTGGCAATCGGAGCTACGGTGTAGGAGAGCTAAAAAAATGTGTTTTTCAAACAATTCAAATTGTTGTAGAGCACATTAAGCTGCTCCTGTATGGGAAATTTCAAGTCAATCGGGCTTATGGCGTGGGGGGCCCATAGAATATGGTAGGTTTACTAGGTACCTCACAATACTCAAAGTATACCACATTCTTCTGTTCAGTTTTTCACTTCAGTTTCACAGATATTTTTGACAAGGGAGGTAAAATTGTTGCATTGAGTGTAAGCCCAACACAGCAACACACATGTGTGCCATCATGCATAGGTCAAACAGCCATTGTTGCAAAATGCAAAACTATTAGAAGGCAGCGCAGGACCAGAGTTAAAGGCCCAATTTCAATGTCCACACTCACAGATTTGCAGACTTTGAGGCGTGTTCCCGGTAAGTCTCACTGGCCCAATCCCAAAGTAAAGACTCACAGACTTAGTTGATCTCAGGTGCTAAGTGAGTGAGTGTGTGTGAGGCCACATGGACTCAGATAAGTATAAATGGGATTGGGACAGCACTTCACAAGATCACGTTACCTTGGCGATGTTTAATAAGATAGAATAAGAATTTAAAGGATAATTCTTGTATGTCATTGTATGAACGCATCTACTTCAAAAACTACCTTTTTAGATATCTGGCTTAACTGTTTGGTTGTCTACAACTAGTCTATCTTGTCCTGTTGGACTTGTCCGTCCTGCTAAAGGGATTCCAATGTAATATTTAAGATCCTAATATAACACATTACTTTTCTATTTTCTCTTATTCCCTTTCTCGGTCTCTCTCTCCTTCATGCTTCCCCTAGGACAGCTTGTTGGTCTTGGGGTCAAAAACGAATGTAACTCTGAACGCCAGAAACAACCAAGGCCAGCTGACCGGTCAGCTCACACTGGGTGAGTGTTCAGTTTTGACTACTGTACCACTTTATTTGGAAGCCTTATTTGTTTTTTGTTTTTTTTAGATGATAAATCGCCACTTGCCTTGGACAGCTGATTGGAAATACCTGCTGTGAAATCACTGTCTGGTGTGTGGCCTGACAGTGGTTGTAACTTTTTTTTTTGTTGTCTTTGTGCCCTCCAATGTTGAAAGAATCACATAATTATCTTGGTTATGTGTTAATTTAGACTTAAGTTCAGCCTATTTATCTGTCTATGTACAGCTTATTAAAAAGTGATCTTAGATTAATCCAGCCATTATTGTAAATTGCCTGATCAGTCTTATTTTTTTTCCTATTCTTTGTCTCTGTGCTTTCAGAAAAGATTCTCTGTACTTTCTTCCCAACACTTATCTCTGATGCAATTATTGAAAGGGCAATGGATTCTTCTTATTATCAAGTTTAACCATCAGTCAGTCCAAATTACAAAGTCATTAACATGATTAATGACCACTGGAAAGCAAATGACCTGCTTATTAACATTAATAGCTATTGACTTAGCCAACATAAGTTTAGAGTTGATGCTGATTTGACAAGACTGGTGATATGACACTTTTTGGTCATGCTTGACCTTCGTCAGAAAATTAGTGCTGGCTTTTGTAGAAAGTGCATTTTGTCTGAAATGAGATAAAACTTGGCGAGAATAATTAAATTCCCCAGTCGTCGCAGCCCATGGATTAATGGAAGGGAGGAGAGGAGAGAGTGAGAAAGGCAGACGTTAAAAGTTTCTGTGTGCACATCTGGAAAAACACCAAAGTCTGGGGTACAGGATTGAATATTCCTCACCAGCGGAACAGATTACTGATTTTTCTCCATCCATTGTAAAAGCATGGCTGATCCAGCTTTGTTAGGCGCCCTTCATTTGCAGAGCAAGCACTCTACACAGTATTTCAGATTGCTAATAGTGTTACATGCCCAAACATAGTTTCCCAAAGCGGATTTACAAAGCCATGAGGCAACCTTTATTCGACAGAGCCATTTACAAAAAGAATGTTATTTGTTAGCATTGCAGATTCTAAAACGTTTTCGGTGGAAATCTGTTCTTTAAAGCTTTTTCATTATCAAACTAAAATGTATGTTTTGTCCTGGAAGTGTATATAAAATATTGAACAATGTAGTAGAGCTAAACAAATAAAGTTTCAAGTTCGAGTCCTACAGTTTTATTTCCAGCACCTCAGGAAAGTATAATCAACAGTGTTTTTAAAGTATTAGCTTTGTGTTGATGGATGTGTCTCTCTCTGCAGGACCTGATGCCGTGGAGGCCCAGTGCCAGAGGCTGGAGGTTCGAAGTAAAGAGGGAGGCAGACTGCTGTTCACTGCAAATGAGGAGGAGGTCATCATGACAACAGAAAAGTTCACTGTCACAGGTAATAGTGCTTTACTTTCAATTTCTAATCTTGTGATGTCTAGGAAATGTAAAGCTTTCCAAAATGAACGGGTCTCAGTCTCTGTATTTTGGTGCATACCAGTGTTTGATTGACAGCTTTTACACCAGATTAAACAAACCAAACCAAATATTCCAATTTGTTTGAATCAAACAGATTAGGTGTGAAAGCACCCTAAGACAATTTCTGCTACTGTGCTTTAGACACATTTAAGTCTGTGCCAAGCATTGAGGTTCAATAATAGGCCTTAGCAAACACATGTTTGGCTGTCTTTTTATGAATTATATAAGTATGTGTTTTTCTAGGCTCGGAAGGCGCTGTGTTTGGGCATTCAGTAGAAACTCCCCTGATCCAGGCGAGAGCTTCTGAAGACCTAAAGTAAGTTTATATTTATTGACTTAACAAAAAGTCATTAAAAGTTAATGTCACATGTTCATATCCTGTTGTTTAAATAAAATGTTTAAATAATGGTGATAAATATTCCATGGCATTTCAAAGTCAATGCCTTTGCCAAAGAAGGAAAATGTGGCAGGAACCATTATTCACCAGAATAATTATTTTCAACAGAATCTTGTAAACTCAAACATTTATTGTTCTGCTCGTTATTAACAATTTAGATCAATTTAAAACCAGATTTGACTGTTATTTTAATTTCACAGCCCAGGGGTGAGCTAATTTGTTAGTTATTCTCTATCGCAGTCAGGCATTGATTAAAGCATCGGGAGAGCATGGAGAGAAAGTTGGTAAGGTTGCGATGCATATTAGAGTCGTACACTCCCGAGCATGTGATCCCCACTGCACTCCGCCTGAGGCTCTGAGCCCTGTGTCGGTCCATTAACGAGCTATAACGAGTGTGGTTTGTTGTCCACCTTACTGGTCTTGAAGGGAGGGCTGAGATCAAAGTTGGCACAAAAAGCAGTGTTCTGGCATCTAATTCCTCCAGAGTGAGAGGAATACTGATGAGGTTCACTTTAAAGCAAACACACACACACAGACACACACAAAGACACAGCATTCACACACACACAGGCTCAGCTCAGGGGTGACCATCTGCAATGTAGTCACAATTTTAACGAGAGGAAACGTAACAGGAGACAGTTAACACTCAAAAGCTCCAACGTGATGCTTGCTTCAATAGGATTCTGATTTCTTTAATTTAAATCCACATTTGCTCAAAAGATATTTAATTTATGCATAGTCAAAGTTTGATTGTGTTTGTGTGGTTAAATTTAATACATACTGCATTTATAAAAATCTTTCTTAGGGCTATTTCAATAGCTTCCGAACAAGCAGTACAAACGGTACAGTCAGGGCTTTAAATAATTGTTCCTTTTATTTAAATTTAATTTATTTTTTCAAAGAACCTTTTATATTTAGTCATATTAAACTCTAAATGGAGAAAATGGAATCATATGGGTTATTTACATGAATTCAAGCATACCATTTTTGTGATGTTATTTCTTCTTATTCTTAGCGTCTGTTTAAAGACTTATTGGCGTGTGGGAAAAGTAAACAAGCCGCTGTTGTTGCAGTGGCACATCAGTAAACTTGTTCACTATTGTTATTTTATTTGATTTAGTTTAGCTTTTAACTGCTTTTGTGCATGCAGACTTTCCTGTAGAACCTGCCACATATTGAGATACAGTCATTAAAATGTTGAAACAGAGGTTATATGTAATCTAGATTTCTAGAAAAAAGCTAGATGACATGCAAAAAATTCACACAATTTTTACCAAAAGCTAAAATATGTAGCTGTCACGGTACAATGGAGGACTGAAATGCACGACACAGACAGGGAATCACAGGTGGGTAGATTTATTCTTACAAGAACAATGCAGGCATACTGTAGGTACAAACGGAGCAGGCAATAATCGTTGTCAGGAAATCGGCAAAAGTCCAACAACACCTGGAAAAACGAACAAGAGGGAAAACGCTGGAGAGAGTGACATACAGTGAGGAAAATAAGTATTTGAACACCCTACTATTTTGCAAGTTCCCCCACTTAGAAATCATGGAGTGGTCTGAAATTGTCATCGTAGGTGCATGTCCACTGTGAGAGACATAATCTAAAAAAAAAAAATCCAGAAATCACAATGTATGATTTTTTAACTATTTATTTGTATGATACAGCTTCAAATAAGTATTTGAACACCTGAGAAAATCAATGTTAATATTTGGTACAGTAGCCTTTGTTTGCAGTTCCAGAGGTCAAACGTTTCCTGTAGTTTTTCACCAGGTTTGACACACACTGCAGAAGGGATTTTGGCCCACTCCTCCACACAGATCTTCTCTAGATCAGTCAGGTTTCTGGGCTGTTGCTGAGAAACACGGAGTTGGAGCTGCCTCCAAAGATTCTCTATTGGGTTTAGGTCTGGAGACTGGCTAGGCCACGCCAGAACCTTGATATGCTTCTTCCAGAGCCACTCCTTGGTTATCCTGGCTGTGTGCTTCGGGTCATTGTCATGTTGGAAGACCCAGCCTCGACCCATCTTTAATGCTCTAACTGAGGGAAGGAGGTTGTTCCCCAAAATCTCGCAATACATGGCCCCGGTCATCCTCTCCTTAATACAGTGCAGTCACCCTGTCCCATGTGCAGAAAAACACCCCCAAAGCATGATGCTACCCCCCCATGCTTCACAGTAGGGATGGTGATCTTGGGATGGTACTCATCATTCTTCTTCCTCCAAACACTGTTAGTGGAATTATGACCAAAAAGTTCTATTTTGGTCTCATCTGACCACATGACTTTCTCCCATGACTCCTCTGGATCATCCAAATGGTCATTGGCAAACTTAAGACGGGCCTTGACACAATCACCTGATATGATGACATCATGCTGTATAATTAGGGCGGCAGTAACTGAAGACTTACTTTTTACTAAAATATAAATTCATATACACCCATCTTATTGCATTCTTTGAAATTTTTTCTCTATTCCACATTCCTATATTGCACTCAGCACAGCTGATTCAAGACTGATTATGCTTATTGTGAAGCAAACCTGGAGGTTTCTTCTAAACCGCCAACAATGTTGCTAAAAATGAAAAGTGCAGTTTTTATTGCGTTGTTTATGTAAGTGGCTCTGGGATTTTTTTCAGGCACATTCTACCCATCTCTCCACCAGAAACCCACTCACCACCTGTCTGATAAAGGTGCTACTTGGCTCACATCCACGCTGCCCTTCTTTTCCTCTTTAAAGAAATATCATTCTCTTTGTGGTGGGTTTTATTTCTCTGCAAGCCAACAGTAATCTGGGAGAAAAACAGAGCAGACACAAAATCAAAGAAATCCACCTGAGATCTTCCTTTTTTTTTAAGCACCTGTTCTTCTCCCTGAGCGCTTTATCTGTGTGCGCTGACACTCAAGTTTGTCTTCATTTGTCATCATCATGCTGCTTCTGAATAATTGAATATACTGTGTATAGGAATTCCATTGGTATGTACATTTATTTACAAAATGTTTTAAACTATCCTTGTCCACTTCATTGTCAAAGTGTACAGGATTTTATTCTGTCCTTTTCTTGTAGGTGCAGTCCATTAGGGTGAATTGAAGGTGATGTGCAGGTTCATATTGCCACTAGATCCTGAATAATAGAGGGACTTAGTCACAATGGGAAAACCAGAAAACCTCAGCACAGCAGTATAATACAGTCAGGTTCTGGTCAAACACACATTAAGGTCTAAAAATAAAATTTAGTTACAAAATAACATTAGCCTTCTGTATTTGTGTTCACATTCGTTTCATCATAATTCTTAAATTGGGTCTAAAGCAGAGTTTTGGTGTCTTTTCTCGTTTTTGGACTTTGTAATGTACTGTATTTTGTCATTTCTGCTTGTTTTCTTCTAGTAGATGCATACATAATGTTCAATAAGCATACAGTATTAATATTGAGGTACTGTTATGTAAATTGTAAGACTTTTGTGCTCTTACTGTGTTAACTGAGTTATTATCTACAATTAGTAAAAACGTACTGTATGCACTACATAAAAGATCAACTTGTAGACGTTACAGTAGTATAAGCACAAGAACAGATGCGTAGTATAGATTAGCAACTTAAAAAAAACTACAATATCATATACATTATGACAAATTAATAAGGCTATCCCCTCTTAGTTGATTATTCAACTAATTAGTTGTTTTGGTCTTAGTCAACTAAGATTACTTAAGTTAGTCTTCATGTTAAATTAAATGAATAAATTTCCAAGAAACGTATAAGCACATCTCTGGCTAACACAAGATGTAAGTGATGCTTTTGCCTTATTCCTTGTGGAGAAAATCAGGTTTCCAGTTCTGTCAAATAAATCAACTAATACCTTAGTTGACAAAATCATACGAGTGGGGGACAGCCCTAAAAATGAAGCATGAAAAACAAAAAGTTCTATTCTAAACACTATAGACACTCGACTTTACTCCCAAAAAGGTAGGAGACAGGTTTGTGTATAGTGACTTGTGAATAATTGCACTTTTTCTGAGGAGCTATCAAGTATAGAGGCCTTGATGTTATCTGCAAGGGCAGTGCAGTTATAAAATGGATGAAGTCCTGCAGTAGAAATGTGTCAGTTTGTCATGTCCTTCTCTCAGCTCGCAGCTTCATTACCTTTTAGTCATAGCTCTTGTCAGGCTCTGATCTGCTCCTTCCCCTGACAGTGACCTCTGTAGTTTGGTTTTACTCTCAAAATACCCTCTGGTGCTGAGTACAAGGACAGAAATCAAGATGGTCAATTGCAGGAAATTTGGCTCTGGTGATTCATCTTTTGACTCTGCTAGCTTCCCACTCAGTCTGATAATAGTAGCATCTTCCAACCAGAAATTACAGGCCTATATATGAAAATATTTCTGTCAATTACATAATGAGATCATTTTGTGTCTCAGTCTTGAGAATGATGCTCTGATTCCTGATGCACTTCTGTCCCAAATACATCTGAATACGTTGGGAAGCTGTGTGATCAATGCTGGGATATTTTTCATGGTATTTTTCGTGTCATCGAACATTTCCTTGTGATACATTCATCTTGTTTGTCACCTTCAGAGAGACTTTTGTATATTCTATTGACGTGTATGGAGGACAATTGGTAGGTCATCTGATCAATGCCACAAAAAGCCTCCAGGTTTCAATTGTGTCAAAAACAGTTTTCTGCAAGTTGCTGCTTAAAAAGTACATGGGAATCTTTAGTGGACAAGTGTGACATTATGAAGCAAAGGCAGACCAGATAGGATTTGAAAGCTCTCTGCTTCTTTACAGTCCACTGCATCAGAGAGCATTATTGTTATAAAATTAACACTAGATTAATTGACAAAATTATGCGAGTGTTAGTCGTCTAATTTCTTTAGTCGAGGACAGCCCTAAAAATGAAGTAGAAACAAAAAAGAAAAGGTTCTATAATAACACTATATACGCTAACAAAGGCTAATAAATAATTAAAAAGACGTTTGAATGTATAAGTATTTTATTGTGTAATAGGGAGTAGATTGAACAGAATGTATAGGAAAACAGCTTTTCATTTCATTTTCTCATTTCTTTGTTTGGGTTGAGATATAGTGCAGCAGGAGTGTATTCTATTTTTTTCTGCTAGTTTTGACTTACTATTGTGATGGTCTTGTTTGGCCATATGAAAGATGTTTGGACAGCAGGACATTACATACAGATTCTGTGGAAATAATTGGTTTGTTTGGGAGGGCGGGCTTATTTCATACTCCATTTATCAGTATAGATAAACCACTACCATCTATCATTGCTATACACAGTTCGAGTCAAATCTCTAACTGTGATGGAATTAACCTATGTAAAGTGGCCTATAAGATCATTGGTGGTAAACTACCTGATCTGTATCACAATTTCAAAGGTTCGAGTCAATACACTTGACTTTCACCTTTTGGAATCTCTCAGCTAACAGAGTAGATAATGCAGTATTTAATCATTATGACTTGAGCTACATTTGGTCGTGTGCAGCTCTTTCTTCCATAGCTCTGCGATACAGTGGTCTTTTTGTGGATGTAAAGGTCATTCTGATCGCAGTAAGAAAAGCTGGTCTGTTGTAAACAGCCATTATGACTGAAAATACCTATAGGTTATCTGTAGTAAGGGTGTTTAGAGTTTTCTGGATGGAGCCAGAATCCCTGATATATTCCGAGTACAAAGAGCTTCTTGTTACTGATGAGGATGGCACTTTCTTTAACGGATAGCCTGCTCAGTCAATCTAATGATCTGAAAGTTTTTGCACACAAACTGAATATAGCTTAATTTGTTAATCTCAAAGCTGCTTAGTTAATTTCAATGTCTTAATGGAAAACACTTAACAGCTACCACATTTTTCTAACAATTTCCCAGAAATCAGAATCAGAAAGTTTTATTACCAAGTAGATTTGCACATATAAGGAATTTGTCTTGGTGATTTGGTGCATAACCATAAACAGTGCAAAAGTTAGAGATAATATAAAATGGAAACTGTTGCACTGGAAAATGCGAAGAATAATACAAAAATTAGCTAATTAAGGTTCCTTGAATGATTTATATAGTTTGAACATTGTCTCCATTTTTTTTCTTAATTAATACCCATTGATAGTGTAGTTAGTGACAGATCAATGGAAACATGCAAACAATAGTAAGTTGTTCTACAGGCAAGCATACAGTTTAATAAATATAAGGAAGCTATGTTAGCAGGTATGAAAGAGATTGTTTAAAATCAAAAACTGAGCTCACAACAAACAACATTCAAATAACGTACCAGCTGAACTAGCCCCGCCCACAACATTTGAAGTTGGGACGTTCCATAGAAGGTAAAAGGGAAGTTCGGTCTGGACTTGATCCGTTGTGGAGCAACTATGCTCAAACAAGACAAGACCAATCAAATTGTCAGGGCGGGCGATGATTGACAGATGATCAACAGTAGGCTAATGTAATCAACCACGTCACCAAAGAGCACCTGAGTTGAATTTGTTTAAAATAAAGTTGGCTGCTGCTGGAGATTTGTGGTGTGTAGATTGTGTAGATTCCGGCATTGCGTCTGTTTATAGAAGATGACCATACATCTCCAACAGTGGACCCTTTTTCATCAAGCTGCTTGGCAATTTCCCTGTAGCCCTTTCCAGCCTTGTGGAGGTGTTCAATTTTGTATCTAGTGTCTTTGGACAGCTCTTTGGTCTTGGCCATGTTAGTAGTTGGATTCTTACTGATTGTATGGGGTGGACAGGTATCTTTATGCAACTGTCGACCTTAAACAGGTCCATCTAATTTAGGATAATAAATGGAGTGGAGGTGGACATTTTGAAGACAGACTAACAGGTCTTTGAGGGTCAGAATTGTAGCCGATAGACAGGTGTTCAAATACTTATTTGCAGCTGTGTCATAAAAATTAATAGTTAAAAAATCATACATTGTGATTTCTGGATTTTATTTTTTAGATTATGTCTCTAACAGTAGGCATGCACCTACAATGACAATTTCAGACCCCTCCATGATTTCTAAGTGGGAGAACTTGCAAAATAGCAGGGTTTTCAAATACTTATTTTCCTCACTGTTTATTTAAACGGTTATTTTTCAGGTTCTATTTTGTCTTGCTTACATGCTGTCTCAGCTAGCGGTTAGCTAAATTAGCTGTTAGTTAAACAAATATTAGCTTCCTTTATTCAATGGTGTGCAGTGGTTTATGGGATGAGTAGTTCCTTTATTCAATTATGAAAATATGTACACAGTCTTGTACCTTTGACATTTTTGGGGATTTTCTGTTAGTTTTTTCACTCAATATGTTGAATGTTTATGATTCACGTGGTAGCTGGTTAGCCTAAGGCATGGTCTAAAACTCTTTATATACAGATTTTTCCAAATGTCAATGAGAGAAATGAATGGAAAATTTACTTCCGGAACCCAAGGTCTCTCGGAGGAGATGTGGAACTGTTGAGCTCTATTTTTGGTTGAAACACACCCCATAGTCAGGCTAAAATTGACAACGTCATAGTAAAAGAAAATTGTAGAACCATAAATAAAGCCCTTATCAGCATCTATTGTCGCAACATCACAGAAATTTGGACACATCCAACATAAAATAAAATATAATAAAATATTTACCTGAGTTCATCAACAACAGTTATAATCTATAAAACCATAAGGTCTATTTAGAATTGTTAAGGTGCTTTCAATCATACTATATTTATCAGTAGATGGAGTCTGTTGTCTCATGTTTAAAATTAAAAAAAATTCTGAGCATATTTAAGGTCTTTGTTGACATTGTCCATGTTGGCTTAAAAGATGAGGTTCAACTCCTGACCTTGGAAACAGCAGTTAAATAGTTGTTCACATTTTATGTCCAATTTCTTGTCTTTCATATATTTTGAATTATATGCATTTAACATTATCTTTAATATATTAACTTGTTTGCAAGTCAGCAGTAATGTGAAATTAGACCTCATACTGCTTTTGGAGCTTTAGAAACTAGACCATGATCTTTCAGAAAAACATGAAAATGGAAGTAGTCTGAGATGGTTATAAAACCCAAGAGACATTTTAAATGTAATGTATCATTATGGACAGTGTCTGAAACAAGCACTCTTCAAAATGGAACACTTTGCCTTCTGGCAGGATTGCCCAAGATCTGTATGCTTCCGTGCGTGCATCCGTGCAGCGATCATGCTGAAAGAACTGCTTTGAATAGAGTGAAAATATCACACGCAACATCACATTATCACTAGCTTCTTACTGCACAGCTCAGTGCAAAGTGTTTTAAATGGGTTTTTAAATGACTTGTCTATTCAAGCCATAGATAATCAGTGGATGCTTGAGAAATAATTAGTGAAATATACCAATTTATGGAGCATTCGGACACAGATTCTTGTGACTCGCTAATGAACGGCTGCGGTTCAGGGGGAAGAAATGGTATGTTATGTTGCTACGGGAGACGGACTGAGGGTGTTTTTTAAATACGTTAATTTTTTTACAATTAATTTTTTCTCACTTATCTACAATAACGGATCACGTCA